>OX104064.1:67447395-67463610 GCA_944474145.2 Dicrocoelium dendriticum
AGCAAATCCTTCTAACGATGTTCAAGCGACCGGAAAGCACGATTTAGAACAGTGGCGGTTCATTCGTGAGACATTTAGTTTGGATAATATTGTGGTGCTATCGCTCACCTGGATAACTCTCTCACCAAATAACGGAGGATGTGGCCCTAGAATTGTAAAACTTGTGGTTCGGTCAGAGCAACAAGCAGTGGATGGGTTGCATCGATGGCGGGGAAATCGGAAACTTCTTCCATCTGAACTTTGATTAAGGGTCGCAGAAGCTTTGCACAACTCAAATATGAAAACACCTGAAGCAGCAAGCATACTGGCAAATGTACAGAAGCGTAAGTTGACTGCTGCTTTAATTGACCTTGACGTACGTCTAACCGAATGTTGGAACGCACCTTGGCCGAACAAATTTGCAAACGTGGTATCATTATCCCATCAAAAGACGAGTAACTACCGATCTCCCATCGGTCGGCATTCGCCTAGACTTGACCCCTTCACCCCTCCGTGGGCTCCTAGAGACTGAGAAAATAACCTGTTTGTATACAAATGCTCAGGGTCTTTTTAATAAACTGGCCGAACTGCTTTCGCTAAGCTTCCGGGTAATATGATGTCACTGGTGTCAACGAGCCGTGGTTGCACACTGGAACGAAGGACGCTGAAGTGTCGCTACCCGGCATGCCGATGATCCGAAACGACGGGCCAACAAAAGGGAGGGGTAATCCTGTTTTAAAAAAACGACTTACAGTGCAAAGCCGTGGAGGATACAGACTCGCAGTTCCCCGACTCCCTTTAGTGCAGCTTGCAGTTAAAAGACAGGGACGCCTGCTTTAATGTCTTAGTGTACCGCCCCCCAACTCTACTCTCGAAAAGGATTACCACCTTGCGGCAGCTTTAAGATGCAGTTTACAACAAAAGTACATTCACATACTTATCATGGGTGATTTCAACGTACATTGTACTGAAGCTCTTACCACGCTCGTAGAACAATTCAAAACCGATCTCGTAACCATTGTTCCTCTTTACAATCACATCACTTTGCCCACTCGGTTCAGAACTGGTAACAGGCCATCTGTGCGGGAGCTTGTGCTTACCAACGAGGAGCATATGATCGATGTGTTGGTTTTAGACCGCCCGTTGGGTCGTATTGATCACGCAGTGATCAGTTTCAACTTCGTCTGCTATGCAGAATATCGGAATGAGAACGATGAGACTGTGCGAACCAGCATAAGCTACGATTGATTGGCTCAGCTCGTCAGCGCCACAACTTGGTCGTTCCTTGACGAAGAACCCTCGGAAGTCGCCTGGCTCGAGTTCGCCAACAAATTCAGTCGGCTGATTACAGAGCCTTCAGAGAGAAACATTTGCAATAAGTGTATATCAATTTCCTTGGTTAGAAGCATAACTCGAAAATGGATGACAGTACGCAACTCAGCATGCGACTGTACAGTGAATCTCCAGCACCAGAAACTTGGATTAACTACGTAGCTCAACTTAACCAACGCACTCAACTGCTAAGAAATGACAAAGCCGCCTAACAGCAGAACATCGCAAAAACCTTCAGTACTAACCACAACCTGTTGTACAAGCATGTCAACAGCCTAAGGAAGGTGAGGCAAAGATTTCCTTCACTCCGGACGGCAGATGACCCAACAAGAACGGCTGGGGAACCTGCAAACTCATTTCAAAGGGTCTTACCACTAAGAGATTTAGCAACCTTTGTCATCTCCTGGCCAGGACTAACGCACATCCTTTTACCGTGGAGGGTGAAGTACAAAAGCTGACTTCTCTACGCAAACACAGCTCACCGGGTGTCGACACCATTCGTGCGAGGCACTAGAAGCAACAAAAAGCCAACTGGCAGGAGCATTAGCTCAGTTTTTCCGACGCTGCTTACACCAGAATCTAGTTCCCGCTATGTGGATGCTTGGAGTAATAAGCCCGATTCACAACGAGGAAAGCCGAACTGAACCACCTAACTACTGTCCAGTTTCTTTTCTTCATATACTCTCCAAGTTCATGGAATCCATAGTTGTCAAAGAACTGGTGTGCTATCTGGAAAACTGTAACATCATCACGCCTGAGCAGCAGGGGTTCCGTCGACAGCGGTCATGTACAACGAATTTACTAATGGCACGCAGTAGTTGGACTGAGGCAGCTGACGCTGGAGAAGGTGTTGATGTGAGCTGCTTAGATTTTTCAAAGGCTTTCGATCGTCTAGACCATCGGATACAACTCTCCATGCTCCAGCATAATAAGATCGGCGACCCTCTTTTAAGCTGGATTGCCAACTTCCTACTTCAACGGCAATTAGTGGTCAGAGTTCGGAGCTATTTATCGGACCCATACAAGTCGAGTGTGTGTGTGCTGCAAGACTCAGTTTTAGGTCCACGTTTGTTTTTGGTGTCTATTAATGACATTGCACAGGGAATCGCTTCAAACTTCCTGATGCTTGTAGACAATATCAAGTTCTGGCGCAGGATCCAGGCGAACGCCGACAAACATGTGCTTCAGATTGACCTAACTACGGTGTGTCAATGGACAACTCAAGACCTACTGCATTTCATCGTCAGTAAATGCAAGGTGTTTTCCATCTGACATCAGAGCAGCTACTCATACAGGCTCGGAACGAAACAACTGCAACAATCAACTCTCGAACGTGACTTCTGTGTCCTGGTTCAAGATTACTTGGGTTGCTCCAGGCAAGCCGAATAGGTCTCGAAGTCCGAGAACCAACACGTCGGGCTGTTGCGACGGGCGTTTGGACATATAAACAGCTCCATATCTGGACAAATGTTCTGTGCGTATGTTCCCCCATATCGAATACAAAATTCAATCCTGGCATCCATGGCTGAAACACTACCTTAATTCACTGGAGCAGTCACAACATCGGGCATCTAAGAACATAATCGGAATACGCAATCTTTCAGATGAGGAGAGGCTGCAACAATTGGTGGTGTTCAGTGGAAGCTATGGCAGACTACGAAACGACCTGATTTTGGCATAATTGATGATGTGAGAACCACATCATATGTGCCACCCTTTACTACAACTCAGCAGCAATACAAAACTGAGGGGCCACTCATTGAAACTCGCTGTACAGTATAGCCGCCTGGAGTGCCGCAAGAATTTCTTTTCCATTCATATCTGTCACTTTTGCAATGCTCTCCCAGAATCGGTCGTCTCTGCACCAACACTAACAGTATTTAAAAGACGGTTGGACGATGCACTCATCCACCTACACTTTGTTACTTAGCACTACGTCTCCATCCTTCAACTGGAGTTTAGCATGGAATTATTTGGTGTTAACTGTGGTTGCTGTGAATCTAAACGGATCGCAGGACTAAAGCGGAGCAAACGATAACTCTTTACTTTCATATTTAAAGTACTGAGTGTTTTACTATCATTATTCTCATTATTGTTATGTTATCCCCATTAACTAACCAACGGGAGTTGTAAAGCAACGCTTCTTAACCTATGTAAATTCATTGTTCACTGTTTATTATTACACGGTTCCATAGTACGCCCGCGTATTCTGTTCCGTCTATCGGCTACTGGCCATACTTAACATTCTGGCTAGGAGGTTAAACTGTTACGATGTTGCACGTTCCAAGACTACTTTAGAACATATCTTCTGAAAAGCCAGTACCGGTTTCCTGGAACCGCTGGTAGCGCAGTTTTTGACTATTCGGATGTACTACCTGTCTTGAAACTAAATACATACTCTCAGAGAGCAACAAAACTAAAGTATTGAGAACATTTCTGTGGGATGAAGGTCAAATGCATTTTTATCTCCTTCATTTCGGTGAGGCAACGGTCAACAGCGTGCTAGAATTCCTCAGCAGGTTATGTTGTTCATAGCTGAACACATACACTGCGAGTTGTTCTCTCGCGACCTTGCGTCAAAGCCCTGAAGAAATTGTCAATGATTTCGTTGTGAGGATTCAGGAAGCCCTACCACAGTGTCGGCATGGTGAAAGCCCAGCTACATAGTTCAAAGAGGCAATGGCTTTGCAGTGCTTGATATCCGGTATTCGTACTATCGCAATGAGGCTGGACCTTACCGTGGTGTGATGGTTTGTGTGCTTCAGCGATCCATTGAGCTACGCTGGGTGGTGCTTTTGCACCTTCAGAGTCACTCATACCAGATTGGTCAATGGTTAGATGCCAGACAAACTCAGCTTTCTGGTCCTCCAGATTGAGGGTTGGAATGAGGGTGGCATCTTATTCCTTAAAACGGACTCCTTGTAGCTCAAGGCCAAACCCGCTGCCTTGCGGTCAGGTTTTTGAACCAAAGGCTTTGGTTGAGAACCCTAATCGTTCTCCTGTCTAGGCCTGGGCAACCTGACAGTATCCTGCCCACGCCATCCTATTGCGGCACAATAGCGGAGGTGTTTTCCAACCTCTAGCTGACGTGTAAAATGAATGAATGACCAGACGGTCACTTGAGAGGCTGTTGTCGAAAGATGAGACTAAGATGAACTGATTGGAAGCCTGTAGTATTGTTCGGTAACTGGAGGATGTCCATAAACATTTAGCAGGATTTTCTCACCAACCTCGTACAGACAAAATTCAAGCAATCAACTGAAAAGGCGTTACACCGAGAGGTCCGAATTGCCTTTTAACTGTTATCGATGGGGAAATCAGCATTTATAGACCCAGGTATGTCGTCATAAACAGAGCATCTGCCAACAAAATGGGAAATTAAGGCACTTCGCCCGAGTTTGCCGATCTAAACCTGACACAGCTGAAAAAGTACTAGTTCCCAAGAAGCCCGTGAAGTTCGACCAGTCTTCAGACGAAGATGACCAACCAAACACAATATGGACCGCAACCTCGGTCGCATCATTCACCCACCATCCACTGTGAAATTTGGAATAGAAGGCATGTTAGTTAAACTGGAACTTGGTACCGATGCCCCCTTTACCACAATCAGTGCTGCACTTGGTAAACGTTTACCCAAGTTATAACCCAGTGGATCGACTTTGCGCACGTACACGCGGCAGTCGATACCAACCCTAGGAGAATACATTGTTCATGTTATGTAGCATGGAGAGAAGCGAACCTTACAGGCATACGTTTGGGTGAATGATTGTCCGAACTTAGTTTGGTGGGACTGGGCTAAACGCCTCCCGGCTACGCTGGACAGTGAACTTCATATCCATTAATCAGGATTTGCTCAAGAAATATCCTGACGTTTTTGGTGTTGAACTGGAAAAGTAGAACGGATATCAGACAACTATAACACTACGGCCGGGAACTCAGGTCCACTTCTTCAGACCATCTACTCTAGCTTATTCCCTGAGATCAAAGGGATAAGATGAGATAAAGAGATTGCAATCAACAGAAACAATCGATCCAGTCCAGTACTGTGAGGGGAAGCTTCGATAGTTCCAGTCCTGAAGCCAGATGGTTCTGTACGTATTGGTAGTGACTAGGAACTATCAGTAAACCGTTGCTTAATTCTGCATAAGTATTCTTTACCTCGGATAGTGGATATGTATGCTACGCTGGCAAGCAGACAAAATTTCACACAGGTCGACCTCAGTCAGGCGTACTTGCAAATCGAGTTAGAGGAGACCTCTTGCTCATACACTACAATAAGTATCCACATGGGCCTATTCCAGTATAAACGTCTAACCCTTGGAATCAGTTCGGTCCCGGTGATATTCCGAAGGATTATTGACCACCTGATCAAAAAAATTCTTTTCACTTGCGCCTATGTTGATGACATTCCAATTACAGGACATACAGATGCTGAAGACGTACAAAGACCGTCCACTGTGCTCGAAGGTCAACAACTGAGTGGAGGCAACTTGAAGAGGTACAAGAGTAAGTTTTCCTCAGCTTAGGTTCTTTATTTTGGTTACTGCTTCAACAAAAACGGATCACACGTGTTAGGAGAGGAATCCAAGCCCATTGTTGTCGCACGTGAACACACGAATAAAGCTGAATCCCGGTCAACTTAGAGCTGTTTTCTCATTATCTTCGCATCTTATCTAAAGTCTAAACTATTTGCACCCTTGTATGAACTGATGCACAAAGGGAAGTCCTAAACTTGAGATCCGGATAAAAGAAAGTCCTTAGAGATGCAAAAATAGTGCGCAGCGCCTCCACGTATCTCGTACATTTCTATCCGAGCGGATTTCTGGTATGCAGTGTGACGCTTCCGCACGCGGAGTAAGTGCAGTCCTTTGCTACCGGATGGATGATGGTACTTTTGTCCAATCTCTACTATTTAGCGAACCCAGAAACTCGCTGAAAAGAATTACTCCCATCCTGACAGAGAGGCCTTAGCGATTATTTCGGGGTCAAGTATTTCCACCAGTACGTCCGGGAAAGACAGTTTGATATCCACACTAATCACAGATCACTTCTTTCGCTTCTGAGTGACCAGAAAGGAATCCAACAGATGTCTTCGCCTCAAATGCAAATTTTGGCACTACTGTTGAACACCTTTAGCTACAAGCGTCAGTAGTTGAACAGACCAAATAATTCCATGGCCGATTTGGCCCAGACGGTTCAAGGTCAACTTGTCATGTGATTCATTGACGCGTTCATATATCTGGTTATTCATTTCAAATGCAACCCATTTCTCAGTATAAAATACGAAGTCAGAATTCACGTTACAAGTTTGTAATATACCCACTAAAATAGTGCACAATTGTTCCGTAATACCTAGGCAACCATCTGGAACATCATTATGCTTCAAATTCTGCACGTTTCCAAGTGTTCCGTGATTAATTTAACAAATTCCTCAAAATAGATAAAGCAGCAGAGCCATTCAGACTAAATTTACCCGAACAAGCGACCTAATGGAAAAGGCCAAAAGCCGTACAATTTATCATGTATAGTGGAGAACAAAACAGGTATCAAGTTAGATGAACAACCAAAGCATCTTTATGTATGTTGATTACCTCTCTCTCTCTCTCTCGTTCATCATATTTGCTTCCTACTATTACTGGTAACTAGTGTAAATCTAGGCTGCTTGAACAGTCGAACACTACGGCCCTTATCTTCACATCTTCAGTTCACCTTCACACTTAGTATTTGACTACCGCCGTTCGTCAGTATTGCGAACACTGCCATTAAGGGTCCATTTACCATGGACAAGTGCAAACACTGGTTAAGTGGCAACTATATCCGCTCCTATCCACTATTTAAATAGAAGCAGTCCAACATATTGTATGCTTTTCTATAAAAGTTTGGTTTTCTCTATATGCATTTTACCGGTAATTTATGTTTATCCCACCTCCTTTATACTTAACTAAAGTTATTTTCTTCTCCTTTGTGTGTTTCACCGTCCATAGGTATCATTTGGTGATTTACGATTTCGCCGGAAAATTTAACACAGTGATGTGAGTTGGTTGACGGCATTCGCACAAAGAAGCATTACTGTACGTGAGAATTTATCTGTTCAACCAACGGCACTCAGTTGTAATGATGGTAAAACAAGTATGTACACTATCCCCGTCTGTAGGTATTGAAACTTACCTAGCTTTGTCGATAAAAGAATTAGTAATTCGAAGTTCATCACATCTAAGCTCAGTCAGAGATCCGTCATACATCTGGAAAGGCACTTTATAGTTGGGACATCTTTCCCAGAATCGTGAGTAGTGCACATTTCGTCTGACCGCTGTTGAACTCGAACCAGTAACTCGACTGTTGTCAGTCTGTGGTTGATACCACTGAGCTACGGAAGTCAACAACAACTGCGTTGATTAAGCTACTAGAAGTGATAAAGCGCCACTCACTATCCACTGACTTATAAGTTACTACCATGTAAACTAGACGGTGGCCCTCCACCAAGCAACGAAGTTATAGCCTTAAGCCGTTAATTAACTTGAGGTATTCTAAGCAAATTGATCTGCCTATTGATTATAAGGGGGAGTTGCATGGTTAAATTAAACGTCCCTCATATCTAGGATCAGCCAGGCAATGGCTGGATAGAATGTGCACTGCTAACGATTCATGAAAAGATGGAACCGTTTTATATTGCTTTCCTGGTGGGTGCTGGCTGTCTGACTGGGTAGAAATGTCATGGGCTTTTATTTATGCCACTCAATTCAACTAATACTCATCTGTAGATTAGTAGTTTTTGTTCGTGTTGAGCGTCTGCAGACAGATAGATGGATCAGACTAACCAAATGCGCTCCGCAGAAGACCATCATATTGGTTCCCAGTCGCTGACGCCTTCTTACATTGTTCTTACCAAGCGAAATTGTCTTGAGCTAGTACTCTAAAGTCACACTACATCATGACCGCATTCATGACATGGAATCCAAGCTTGTGTGTACTGTTCAGCTGATGACGAATTTGGACCACCTTACATTTGGATGAATTAAACTGGAGAAGATGATGGAATGACCTTTCAAACACATCGTCCATATCTCATTGTAGTGCACGTGATCGCCTTGGTCGGTAACGCTTGCCACACATTAGTACCATCAACAAAATTAAGAAATCCGAAGCGACCAGAGGCATCATCTCGTTATTGAACAGGAGGATCGGACTCGGCCCCAGATACTGATCCTTGTGAAACTCCGCATTCTACATGAATCGGATCTGACAGCGCCTTCCGAACTTTAGCCTGCTGTTAACGCTGCTCCAGGGAAACCACCATCCACTCCGAACCTTTCGATCCTGCGAAGTAGAATGAGGTTGCTCAAGTGGTTGATGGGTCTGGATGATTTATGATAAATGACATCAGTCACTATCCATCTGCCTGCTGCATCAGTCCAACTGCTTTGACTATCAGTAGATATACTTTGCATTATTATTGTTGAAAGCTGTTGTGCTGCTTCGGTGTTATGAGGTTGCACCCTTTCAGACGGCCAGGTGAAGTATCAGAATTGATTACCCCCATCGATTTTGAAAACACAGGTAGGATGACTACTGGGCGATATTCGGCTGGTCCCAAAGGACCGCTGCTTTTAAAAGCTAACACTATTAGACAGCGTTTCTACACGCTAGGCACCATTGCTTTATCCAAGCGCGTTTGGAAGAAATGCACTAAAGGCTCAGCCAGCGCTGTCGCTACTGCGTTCATCACCCAAGATTGAATGTAATTTAGCGTAGGTGAACTGTAGGTGCGCAGTAAAAGTAGTTTTCTCAGCAAAGTCGTAGCAGCAATGTGAGGTGCTAGAGTCCTGAAATCAGAGCGATTGGTGTGCATGTATAACACTGGCTGACCCCTGGATGAAAGGATGGAGCTTATCGTGTCCTCTGGGTATCGGCTACTTCTTTCGCCTTTTGTGCTACCGAATATCAACTAGCTCACCTTGCCATGTAGCGACACTGTGCTGCACTGCAAAAAAGCAAGTAGATACGAATTTAAATTGGCTCCTGGCAAAGGATAACTGTAGATCGGCAGAATGTAATCGATTCGTCAACTTTGGATTAGCCTTCTTATACTGATTCAAATGGTGTTATCCAAAGTGTGTAAATCTTTGCCAACGACTGGTGAGAGATTGAAACAGATCCCAAGACAACCTCTGGTAATTACTATTTGAGCAGCACTTTAGTCAAACCTATACTGCTCTTAGTCCAAAATTGCATCCGGTTAGAACCAATAGCTAAACAGCAAATCAGCCCTGTTATATCACTGAAAGCGAGTATGATCCAGGACAAGTCAGTGGCCACTAGGAAAAGTAGTGGTATAAAGTTTGCTTTGCTGGAACGACGATCGACAAGATCCCCACTGTCGTTATCTCTTCCAACTTTTGAAGAACGCTAGGCGAAAATAAACCAAGACTATGGTATTCAAATGTTACACATGACCCCAAAAATCAGACACCAATCGAAAAGTGATGGATCAAATTCAGCCAGTCTTAACATATCGTATCACTAGCAAGAATGGGACAGCTGAAAACAAGTCTTCAGCATCTGCAACTCAACGGTATCTGGTCGAGTTAGAATCCCAGGGACATTAGCCTCTTATGCAGTAATCGAAGCAAATCACTCTGGATGCTACATATAAGGTCTCGTCTGCTGCAAACCCGGCTAACGCTAACAGGGAGCCAAACAATAGACCATGATTACGTGACCTAAAACTAGGGCCAACGAACACCCGATCTTGCACCTCCACAAAAATAGATCCAGCAATAACATCGTGACTGTTGCGTGCACAATTGTCCCCGAATCTGCCGCCATCACATTGCGGGGTAAGTTGTCCGACGGCCAAGACAAGTGGAACTCACTATGCATTTTGATGAACGCACAAGCCAAACCTAATAATCTGTTGCGAGTTACTCGTCACCGCAAGCTTGCGCACTATGGCGGACCCATAATTAGTAGAATGAAAAACGTTCGACTCTCTGCAAGAGCGCTACAACACAGGTTCTACAGGGTACGCATCTATCCCGAGATTCCTTGGAGCACGCGAGAAGCTAAAAGGAACATCTAAGATAGAGAGCAAGCTGGATGGTTAAAGCACAATTTCTATTTCTGACGTGGCGATGCTTTCTTTCCAAAATAATCATAAGGCCTTTAATCACAAGTTGGAGCAGTAGCACTTCATTCATGTAACAATTTCCTTGGATAACGTGACGCTATCACTCAAAAGGTTATATTTCTTACTAAATTATGGAGGATGCAGCCCAAGAATCCCAAAGCTCCTGGTTCAGTCAGAGCAAACAGCTGCGGAAAGCTTAGAATGTTAACGGACATGTCCGAAACGCCTACCATCTGAACTTCGGTTAAAAGCTTCAGAAGCCTTGCAAAACCAAACATGAGCATACTAAAGAAATCAAGCTTACCGGTGAAACCATAGCCGTGGACGTAATCTGATAACAATGATCGCAACAATAAATTTGGTTGGTTTGCCTGTGCCCTGTAAGACATATAAAAGAATTTCCCTGTTATTGTATTGGTACTGACCAGATAATACGTTATGCTAGCATCTGCCAGTATTCGTCTTCTCATTTCGTTGTTGAAACCATAGGAGCTTTACTTTTCCGCTCTGTCACGCGATTTTGCTGTATGGTTGAACGAGGAATCAGACATACTTTGGCCAACTAAACCGGCGGAAATGTCATTATCCTATAGATAACGAATGAGGGCTAACTTCACATCGGTCGCGTTCTCCCACACATGACTAATTCAGCCTCCCCAGGGCTCCTAAAGACCGAGGAAATAGCCTGCTTGTATACCAATGCACAGAGTATTTTCAATAAACTGGTCGAACTGAAAGGTTTCCAAGTTCCTTGGCCCTGCGATATCACCGGTGTTACTGAGGGAGTTACACCCTTGAATGACAAACGCTGAGTTCCCGCTGCCGGACATGTCCTATATCCGCAACCGCAGGCTTACGAAAGGTGAAGAGGTAATTCTATATTACTGAAGGGACTTACATTACGAGGCCGTGGGGGATTGAGACACACAGTTCGACGATTCTCTTTTACGCCGGCTGACATTACATTGCATGGACTCCTGTCTTATAGCTTTGGTGTACCGCTCTGACAAAACCTACACTTGAAGTAGGCGACCACTTTGCGACAGCTTTAAGACACCGTTTAGTGTGAAAGCAGCCCACATCCCTAGCATGCGTGAGTTCAAGGTAGATTAATAATAAAACCCCGCTATAATTAGAGAACAATTTATAGCCGGTCTGAAAGAGCTCGTAACCAGTGTTTCATTTTAATATCAGGTCATTATGCCGACTCGTTTCAGAACAAATAATAAACCATCATGGCTGGATCTCGTGTTCAGTATTGAGGAAAATATGATTGATGCATTGATTGTAGCATCTCCTTTGGGTCGCAGTGATCATGCTGTCATCAGTTTCGACTTCATCTGCTATACGGAATATCGGCACGAGGAACCAATGGTGGTGCCCTCAGCCCAGCTCGTCAGTGTCATAACGTGATCGTTCCTCGCTGAAGGCCACCGGAATGTAGCTTGAGTCCAATTCGTCAGTAAATTCAATCAACTGGTCACGGTTAACTTAGAGACAAGGATTTGCATTGGGTCTAAAAGCGTTTCTTTCGTGAGCAGCAGAACTCGAAAACGAATGACTGTACGCAACGCATCCTGGCCAGAGTATGGATCATCATCGAACCCTGATAATTGAGACAACTACTTAGCCCAGCGTAACCACTGCATCCAACTACGCAGCGAAGTAAATGCGCATATCAGCAGAATATGGCGAAAAGTTGCAAGGCTAACCACAAACTGCTGTACAAGTGTGTAAATGGGCTTCACAAGTTGAGGAGTGTATTCCCTTTACCCAAGACGGCTGATGGTCCAATCAAAACAACCATAGAAGTAGCAATCGCGTTGAGGACGCAAAATGCTCCATATTTCAGTTGGTTTTACCATCAGGCCTTCCTCCAGCTTTTGTTCTCTCGTCTCCAGGACTATCTTTCATCTCTTTTACTGCCGAAGCTGTATTGTAGAAGCTGACGTCTGCGCGACACAACTGCTTTCCAGGAGTCGACACCATGCGCCCAGAGTCACTGGGAGCAGCAGCAAGAGAACTGAAAAACTATTGACCCAGTTCTTTCAGTGCTGCTTAGGCCGAAAGCAGGTTCCTGCAATGTGGAAGCTAGGAATAATAACTCCAATTCACAGAGGTGGAAGAAGGACGGAGTCATCAAACTGACACCCAAGATCTCTTCCGCTTGTACTGTCCAAGTTCATGGAATCCATCGTTGCCGATGAGCTGGTATATTACCTAAAGAGTGCAAACTATATTGCTTCCGAGCAACAACGCTTTTGTCGACAGCGATCGTGCATAACGAATTTATTACTCGCACGGAGTAGTTAGACTGTCAGCTGATGCTTGGGAGACAGTTGGTGCTATCTACTTCACTTTATCGGAAGCATTCCATTGTTTGGATCACCGAATTCTCCTTTCTAGGCTTCAATATTACGTGGCCGGTGACCCTCTTCTAAGCTGGATTACCGACTTTCGCCTTCAACAGCAAATGGTGGTCAGGGTTAGGAGTTCCTTATCTGACCTCTTACTAGTCGAATGTGGTGTACCTCATGGCCCAGTTCTAGGGCTGCGATTGTCCTTGGTATTTATTAATGACCTGGAACATACATCCGTTTCAAATATTTTACCATTTGATGACAACATTAAGTTACGGCGCAGGATTCAGGGGAATGCGGATCAGAATTTACTTCAGTGTGACCTGGATATGGTACTTTAGTGGCCAAACTGAGATCGTTTACTGTTCAACGGGGACAAATGCAAGCTATCTTCCACGCGACACCAGAATACATATTCCTATGGGTTAGGAACGCAAGTACTATGGAGATCATCTGACAAACGTGAACTTAATGTGCAATCCGAAAAGGCAACGAAAACTGGCAACCAACACGTCGACTTGTTACGACAAGCATTCGGACAAATAGACACTTCTAAGTTCAGGCACATGCTCAATGCGCATGGTTGCCCCCATGTCGAATACGTACAACAAGCATGGTAGCCATGGATGCAGCACGACCTCACTGCACTTGACCAACCTCAATCGCGGGCTCTCAAATACTTCAATGGAATGCGAAACTATCATATAAACTACGGCTGCAACGTTTGGGAGTATTCTGTAGACGGTGTCGCGGTCTACATGGCGAATGTTAACATCATACCTGTTTCTACGCAATCCAAATCATGCGTGCCACACTTTAATGCAACTCATCAGTAACACCAAACTCATAGCCCACTTCTTGAAATTAGCGGATCAGTAGAGTCGACTGGAGTACCGTAAAAACATTTTATAGTCGCGTGTATAAACGTTGTTCCAGAATCGGTTGTTTCAGCACCTACACTAGCCATATTTAAAAGTCGGTTGGATGACGCACTCCGCCACTTACATTGTCTCGAACAAGGCTGTCAACATGCTCCAACTTGACCTCCTTGCGCACGGAACCTGTGCCTCAAAGCGAAAATCTCTTTCCTTGCTGACAAGTCTTGTGCAATTCCTCACAAGTGCGAGTTACTCATAGCAGTCTGAGTCTTGATAGCAAATCACTTAACCGCTATCTCCTACTGATGGACCTGTTCACAGTTTGCGATTTTGTTTCGGATTATCCCTCACCATCTTGCTGTTCACCATCTAGCGTACACTCGTTCCACACAGATTTTTCAGCTCTACAAAGTGGGTATTAAATTATTTGATTATTCCTGAAAGCTTCAACATCTTGTTAACTTCCGACAGGTTGGGCGGAGTTGTCATAGAAAAGCAAGCGCCAAACTGTTTCATTTTCCAAGTTCCCGTTGGATTCTTTACTCTCACGCAAAGGAGTCTGTTCCGGGCTATACGGTTCTTTTGTCAAGCACTCGCATGCGGACTGATTCATGCGAAATTTGGAGTTTCCGAGAAGTCTGTTGGAGCGAGCGCCAGTAAAGAAAACCTAACCCTTATGACTACCAACATCGGAAAAACGAAATGTCGATCTTTATTCCTGGTGTACCGGAGCTTATGCATCTGATGACCTTGAAGTTCAAGCCCCTGATTGGTAAGAATGGCACTATTTTCGTCAGGCACTTCCACTTGACAACGTGATCGCCAAATCGTTCACAAGAATAATCTCGTCATCATAGTGCAAAGGGTGCGGCCCCAAGGTGATGAAAGTTTTTCTCCAGTCCAAACACATGACAGAAAACGTACTTGAAACTTGGCGCTTGTAGCGTAAGAAGATCCCTTCATAGCTGCGTCTAGCAGTGTTCAACACCAGACCACAGATGACTGAGAGAGAGAGAGAGCCAAGTCACTGGAGTCTGACGATGACTCTAGTAACATTTATTTCCGAAACAGACCACTGCAGGGCACAATCAACTGTTGTTGGGGTAGCGACTTCCATAATACTAACTGAAATCAGAACTTTATCCTGTGGTCAGTCTACCAACCAACATGAATTGGCTCAGTTCAGCGTCAGCAGTTCGCCAAAAAGACGATTCTTTGTCGATATTACAAGGGGCAGTGAAAGCACCATCAGATATGCTTTTGACATTAGAAACTCTCCTGCATGTATAGTAATGCACAGGACTTCTCCAATAAATTGCCTAAGCTCCAATTTCTTCAAGTCTCCATGTCTACGGACTTGCTTATGATAACCGAGAGCTGGCTGAACGACGAAATCACGGAGGCGCAGACCGACGTTCCAGGTATGTCTATCCAACGCAAAGATCCATCTCGTAAGAGAGCAAGTGTAATGTTGAGCTATCAATACCCTACAGATAGACTGCCAGCCATCCCATTTTAGAGATGTTGGTCGTTAAAAAAGCCAAAAATTACATATGAAAAATAAATGAAGTACTATCCTCAGACATGTTGTCAAATAATACTATACGTCTTTAGAATCGCTGTCCTTTGCATACAAGTCATTACCTTTTAGTGAAATCGTAGTCTCAGCCAGCGCGAGTGACCGTCTGAGTGCTCTGAGTGACCAATTTTTGTGCCCCTGACTGTCCAAATTGGACACATTTGGAACGAATATTTGTCACCTAACAGCTTCTTGGTTTAGCCCAACGACTACAGTGTTGGGTAATTACAATTTAGAAATCCATTTACGCTATATATTGAGGGTATTTGTGACCAGAAAAACTGCATTCGCGGCATATTGTAAGGGTGCGTTGGAAAAAATTTCTGAGTAACCAAAAGTTACCCAACAATCGTCTGATTTGGTGGACCAGGGGCACGAAAACTGTGCACTCAGGGAGTTCCAACTATCACTCCAGCGGACACTAGTCACTCATGCTATGCGAGATCGCAATGACACGTATCTAAGTTGTTGCCGGCCTTGAAATGCAAGTTGTGGACTAGCTTTGGTGCCACCTGCAAATAAGACATAGCAATGCATGTCTATTTGCTATCTTATACCGTCTTCCTAGCTCCATTCTGGAAATGGACAACCGTCTAACTTGTGCCCTGAGAACCGTTCTGGCTCAGCCTACTACTCACGTCTTTCTTGTACGTTAGAGGAGAGTAGTTTAAGTCCAAATCATAAGTTAGCCGCTAGTCAACCACTTCGTGATTTCGTTACCTCACAACTAGGTTCAGAACGTGGAACAGGACAGTAATTTTGGACCTTTTTTATCAATGAGTAAGTTATGGTCAACACAGTGACAGTGAGTAACCCAACTTGGAACGCTCTCCCCGAATAGGTTGCTCCAGCACCTACACTAGCTATGTGTAAAAGTCGGTTGAATGACGCACTCCGCCACTTACATTTTGTTACTTGACATCACTCTCCATCCTACTCCCGGGAAATACCATTGGATTT
>OX104064.1:67463876-67553876 GCA_944474145.2 Dicrocoelium dendriticum
CCTCCATAAGTTAGTGAGAGAGTTATCCTGGTGAGCGAAAGCACCACAATATTATCCAAACTATATGTCTCACGAATGAAGCGCCACTGTTCTAAATCGTGCTTTCCCGGTCACTTGAACAACGTTAGAAGGATGTTCTGGCACGCCGTGTATGAAGACTGTGTTTAGGCCGTCTTATTTGTTGTGCCCCTCTTCGGTGTTGCTGTTTGATGGTCCCGCACTCCAAGGGACATCAGAATAAAGGCGTATCCCACAGGATCCGTGTTTTAGCGCACTTGCAGAGCAAAACATTTTCTACTTCGGTGGTGGATTCTAGTGTTACTCGAATAAGTCTAGGTCCTCCATAGTGTGGCGAGCTTGGACGACGATTAATTCGTAATATCTTTATAGGCTTGACTTTGTCACTCATCTGCACGCAAAATGAGTTCTATTGGGATTGGTCATCCAAGACTTATCCCGCAATATGAATGAGGCAGAGTCAGGGACATTGGAGCATACAACAGTCCGGGCATGTTTGTTGGATACCTTTTTCGTTGATATACAAGGTATGGTACTCGTTTGTCCTGACCTGCTGATGTGTTGATTGTTTTCTGTTTGTCCCTCTATTCGCATTAACGGTGTTTACAACAGAAGAGCCTGCAACGGCGGCCTCCCGGTGGACCTTTGCAGTAATCTCTGCATATGTAGCTGAAGTTCCGGGGACTGTCTCGACAAGAAACGTTTGAGCAACAGGTACCGAGGGATGGTGTTCGGCTGCTTCATCCTTGTTACTAATAGATGTCAAGTCTAGTGGAATTTGCCTAACCAGATGTTTTGAGTGGTGCTGATGTTCGTTACCGTGGTACTGTTCGACTCTCGTAGGTACGGTCTCTTTTTGCTCGGCGTTTACAAAAGTTGGTGAAGACAACGGAGATGGGGACGTGGCTGATTGCTTTTCAGGGGAAGCGCGTTGCGCAGCTTTCCGTTGCTTAGAAGCTACTATGCTTCTATGCTGCAAACTCGCTTCCGTTGAAGTAATCTGATTGTTAATCCTCTGCTCGGCTTCTGCGATTAACTGGTCGCACTTCTGAGGTAGGATATGCAAGCACTTAATAAGTGGGATGGTGGAGCACGTAATACAGAACCAAAGTGTATCTTGGGAGATATATCGCTCTCGTACCTGTTTATGGGACACATTTGCACATTTCGTATGACACCGTTCCAAACAGTACGAACAAGCTAGACCGATTTTAACTACTAGATGACATTCTCCTAACCCGCAAATATCTTTCGCTTGGAGCCTTTTTGGTTTCGCATTTTTGCCATTCAACTTGGTGTCGATACCTGACCCAGCTGGTTGGTTAGCGTTCTGTACTTTTCCAGCTTTGAGATCGGCGTACATCGGTCAGGCGAGCATAGTGGTTGCAAGGTCAAATGCAAGTTACAGTGGCTAGAAACGCCGAAACGGAAAACCGATAAAAGGAGGAAGGCAAAGCAAGGTCCTTGTCAAGCAATCATGTGAGCGCCTTTGTTCAAGATGAATACTCAACTGCATACGTGACAAACAGTCTTCGAGTACAACCCGGGATCGATCAAGTAAATGCGTTTTGAATACTCTTCAGCCACACTGTATCACCCTGCCTTGCGCTGTGGTGAATCATAATACAGTACTCTGGACCGGGGCGTGTCCATGTTTAGAACAATGTAAGCTTAGCATCCGTAGTATCTGGCCGTTTGAAAAACGTCACCTTTTTGTCTCAAACTTTACGACGGTCTACTCTCCATGGTACGCGAACTTCAAAGTATTATAATAGTGTAATCCCAGATCAGGAACTTAGGTACCACTGGAAAGCCGTAAATTATAGGTCGGTGGCAGTGATCGAATATTACAGCGGTGTGAATGCATATTGGACTATGTTACTGAGCAGCTTTGCGCGTACCAAAGAAGATTCTTCCGGTGTTCGGACTCGAACAGGTACATAAATTAAACATTAACGGCGAATGTTTATAGGTAACCATGAGAAAATACATCGGTGACATTGTTGATGTACAGAAAAAGTAGTAAATATCAACTGCATTGCCTTGGATAAAATCAATCGTTGCCGGACTGGGACAGAAAATAAGGTTTTCAATTCTGACTGGTTTGGTTCTGCCAGTAGAATAGGATGAAAACAAAGAGCATAGGTTCGAGCATACCAACTAATGCCATTGCTGCGGGGAATTTGTAACAAGGTACCTGGTCGAAGGCCTCTTGAATGTCCAGAAATATATCAACGGGATTTACTCTCAACGACAGATTTAACGATGTGCTTTAATATTTCCAGTAGTTGTGACTGGTAAGAACGACAACTAATGAATTCTTGCTGTACTGGGCTACTAAGAGTATTTGAGAATTGCAATTCATAGAACCTTTAATCGTAACGTTTCTCATAGCTTTATGTAAGGTAGATGTACAGCGGTTCGGAAAATAGGTTGCTGCATCATTATTTGAGACTCTTATGTGAAGCGGTTACTTAACCACGTTTGCAATAATACAGGACGGAGCTGGTAGGTGCTGTACAGCTGGATAGGAATTTGTGGACCGTCATAAGTATCGCCGCATTGCATGTACATCTGTATATCGAAAAGTTTCCGAAAACCTGCTCATTTCACGGGTTTTAATGACCACTACTGCTGACCATATCTTTCAGTTTGCATATAGACCCTAGCACTCAACATTGGATGTTGTACCTTTTTCATTCTATGGCCTCGGAACTAAAGTCAAGGTGTAAGTGTGTATGGCTTTTTTCTGCATTATTCGAATATCTTTGAAATGCTTGATAGGTCAGTGCTGCGCAATCTGCTATCTGAGAACGTGGTTCACTCAAGCGATTTTAATCCCCTGCATGACTACGTTACGGATCGTACCCACTTTACCCAGTTAAATGGTAAGAAGCCATCTGTTCTCTGTACCGACTGTGGTGTTCTGCAGTAAACGATTTTATCACCTTTTCTATACTTTCTATAATCGAACACCTGCCCATAAAACCAAGGTTCACAATATACAAATGCGCTGACGATGTTGTTCAGGGATGTATGAACCTCACTATTCAGGATTGCTCATCACTTCAATGTGGACTAGAATATCTGGTGGCTTTGTGCCACCCCAGATCCCTTATTCCTAACGCTTTTAAATACAAGGAGATACGTTTCCTTTTCATCGTGGCGACAGGGTTTAGTCTCCCAAATAAAGCTCCCCAAACCTGACTTTGGGGGAAAGGTTTTTCCCCTGATCATCCACGGTAAATTTACTCGGTGTCCATTTATACCAAAACCTCATTTGCTCCCCGCAACTGCGTAAGGCATTTCGAAAAGTCACACAACTTTCTTTCTGTGCTCAGACTTATGGTGCTTTGAGTACCCCATATTTAATATTATATTTCATGACTCCATGCATTATTCCCAATCGATTAAACTGATTCCCTGTCAGCTTTCCTAGACTGCCTTAGAAAGACAACACCTTATCGGTAGGATCGCTAAAGCACAATTCCAGATACAACAGTTTGTATAGAATTTCCTTAGTTGATTTGATTAATTCGAGACATATTGTCGATTGCAATAGTCTTGTTGCTAGGGTACGAAATGACAGCTTTCCTCCATCGTACAGTGATCTGTCAAAAAGGCTAACATTCTCTTTAATGTGCTAAACATTCAAGGTTTTATTTTTCCGCAGACCACCATATCGTAATATTTTCTTACCTTATCTATTATGTTTGCTTGTTTACTCGGCAAAAAACATAAACATGTTGCGCGAGTGGTTGCTGGCGTGACAGCTGGACATTTGTTTGGCTTTTCCTCTTGCTTAGGTATGTTGTTTATTGATGTTATCTTCTGGTACATCCATGGGGACAGTGTAAATGTTGAGAATGAGCTCACTTAGGTCCATAAAGCCTACGTGGACTTGAAGCATCTTAAGTGGGTTGGAAATGTGCCATCAGGTCCACCGTTGAAAAATGGTTTTCAGGAAATGAGCAGCTTTTTTATTTCTGTATACTTAAAGTCAGTTACTTCCAAGGCAACAGTTGAACGTGATTTGGTTGTAGCAGTCGTCAGTACGTGCGTGGCGTCATTAAGGGATGAACCGAAGTACTGATTAAGTAGGTTGCAAATGACGGTGGGAAAACATGGATGCAGACAATGCAATGGATATGATGTTGTCGTTCCTGAACTTTCGTTGACGTTTAAGTAACTCGAGAAGGTACCTTTTGTTAGAAACTAAGGGCTCGACGTACTTCAGCAAAGTATCGTCTTAAAGGCGCATCTCCAGTCTGCTAAATATGCAGTGAATTAGGTATAGTGTGGCGATATTACGAGTTTTTGTAATCATTGATTAACCTGCGGATTTTTCATTGAGTATTAATGTAAGTAATGTGGTTTATTGTATTTTCCTGGCTTTTCTTTAGCTTTATAGGAGCAAGGATCTCTACATTGTTTAAAATTCTAACAGAAAGCTCTAACTGCTGCTTTCAGGTTGCTTGTAAGAATAATTCTATTCCACTGACTGGACATAAGCAGGGATGTAGATATCGTCCAATCAGTCAAACGATATGGCGAATGGAACGGGCCCCAAGAGTTGGCCTGGATCAGTATGTGGTGGGTAACCTGATATTCAATGCAACTGGTTGTGATTACTACCAGAAAATCTAAGATAGTGACCTTTCCGTTATAAAAATGAACAACGAAGAATGTTTGTTCACGGGATAAAAGCCAGCACTTCAGACTTACCGTTTGATGGTTGGGGTGATTACGGTGATAGCAAAAGATATGTTGATCATATACCGAGCGTCTACCGAGATGAATGCGTTGATAAATAACTTCAGTGAAAAATGAAATCTAGTGTAAACATGCTGACACATGGGGTGCAGTGGTCTATGAACAATGGACAATGAACACTGAATTTATACGGGTTAAAAAGCGTTGCTTTACAAGTCCCGTTGGATAGTTAATGGGGATATCAACATAACACTAATGAGAATAAGGATAGTAAAATAGTTACTAATTTAAATATGAAAATGAGGAATTATCGTTTGCTCCGCTTTAGTCCTGCGATCCGATTAAATTCACAGCAACCACAGTTAACATCAAATAATTCCATGCTAAACTCCAGGTGTAGGATGGAGACGTAGTGCTAAGTAACAAAGTGTAGGTGGATGAGTGCATCGTCCAACCTTCTTTTAAATACTGTTAATGTCGGTGCAGAGACGACCGATTCTGGGAGAGTATTCCCCAATTGACAGACACGAATGGAAAAGAAATTTCTGCGGCACTCCAGGCGGCTATACTGTACAGCGAGTTTCAATGAGTGGCCCCTCAGGTTTGTATTGCTGCTGAGTTGTAGTAAAGGGCGGCACACATGATGTGGGTCTCACAGAATCAATTATGCCATAATCAGGCCACCTCGTAGTCTGAGATAGCTTCCACTGAACACCACCAATTGTTGCAGCCTCTCCCCATATGAAAGATTGCGCATTCCGATTAGGTTCTTAGATGCCCGATGTTGTGACTGCTCCAGTGAATTAAGGTCGTGTTTCAGCCATGAATGCCAGGATTGAATTTTGTATTCGATATGGGGGAACATACGCACAGAACATTTGTCGAAATATGGAGCTACTTATTTGTCCAAACGCCCGTCGCAACAGCCCGACGTGTTGGTTCCCGGTCTTCGAGACCTTTTCGGCTTGCCTGGAGCAACCCAAGTCATCTTGAACCAGGACACCCAAGTCACGTTCGAGAGTTGATTGTTGTGGTGGTTTCATTCCGAGCCGGTATGAGCATTTGCCCTGATGTCGGAATGAAATCACCTTGCATTTATTGACGATGAAATTCAGTAGGTTTTGGGTTGTCCATTGATACACCGTAGTTAGATCCATCTGAAGCACATGTTTGTCGGCGTTCGCCTGGATCCTGCGCCAGATCTTGATATCATCTACAAGCATCAGGAAGTTTGAAGCGATTCCCTGTGCAAGGTCATTAATAATCATCAAAAACATACGTGCACCTAGAAATGAGCCTTGCGGCACACCACACTCGTTGATATAATGCGTGGGAAAAGTAAACTATGCTCGTTCATTTATCCGCCCTCTCCTTCGGTCCATGCGACACATAACTCGTGGAGTTATCCAATGTGGTGTAATTTAAGTAACAAAATGTTGGGATCTAACAGCAGCGTCCAAGAGCTTTTTGAAAAGGTCCTAAGTAACGGAGCATACAAGAGAGTCTGGGAGTGCCTGCCAGGGTTAGTTAATCCTAAGGGAAAATTAGTTACGTCGACACTGCACGAATAGATTGTTCCTTCAATTACTAGCTGTTAGTCCTGAGCTGCGGGTTGTGGCTGCATTTCCGCAGATGGCGGCATATTTGGTTAGGGTCACACAATCTTTTGGTACGCTAATATGAGATGGCCGTGCAGTCTACGGTATCATCCGCTGAATGTTCGCAGCAACTTTAGTCTTCGGTAGTAGGAGTGCAAGCGCAGGCCTATGACATTCTTTGTTGCTCTTTGTTGTGTTGCCTCTAACGCCTCTAAGTTACGCTTCAACCAAAGTTGCCAAGCTTGCATAGCGTACTCGACATGTGGGTGCACGTAGAAATTGTGCAGCATTGGGATCTTGATGGGTCTAATCTCCCGAATGCCATTCGCAGCATGCTGACGCCCCGATTGCCTCTTTTTGCAGCTACCTCAATCTGTTTTGAACAGTTCAGATGACACTGTACGAGCACAAGGTCAAGTTACTAAGAGCTGGTCTGCAACTCGTTGGCCCCAAGCACATACTTGTAGTCGTGTCTATGGCGTAAGTACACAACGCAAAATTTATCTACGTTGAATGGTAGGGCGTTTTGAACTGACCTGTTCGACACCATGTTAAGACCACACTGGAGCCGTTCGTGATCTTCCAGTCCTCTGCTCATTCACCGTGTCTTGATATCACTGGCTAGAAATAGGCAATCAAAACTAACAGATCTCTCCAAATGGTTAATGAGCACCAAGGATAAACGAGTCCCTAGCACTGAGCCTTTTGGTACACCACACACCACATCAATTGCATCGGACAGAGACCCCAGAACTCTCAACTGCAACCGATGTTAGTGTAGAAAATTGTTTATCCAACTCAGGATTGGGTCGGCAATGCCGTGCTTCTGAAGCTTAAGAAGGAAAATACGATGGTCTAAGCAATCAAACGTGGTTGAGAATTCCAGGTAGATGAAATCGACTCCTGCTCCATCATCAACGGCTTTAGTACAGCTGTTGTCTGCAATTAATAAGTTTGTTTTGCATGAGCGCTTTTGACGGAAGTCATGTTGCTCTAGGACTAATAAGTTGTGGCTTTCCAGATGCTGCATCATCGCATCCGCGTTGATTGATTTCATAAATTTGGGTAGCAAAGTAGGTAGCATTAATGGACGGCAGTTGGTAGGGTCAGTGAGGCTGCCTGCTTTATGGATAGAAGTGATGACACCTTGCTCCCATACTGGTGAAATATGATTTTACTCTAGAAAACTGCCAGTGGTTCTGCTAGATAACTAGCTGGTGCCTGCAGATCCTTCGGTCGAATGTTATCGACACCAGAAGAACTGTGGCTACGCAAGGATAACAACTTCTCCAGGACGGTTTCTGCAGTGAAGGTGATGTCTAAACCTGACGGTAGAGTAATAGGAAGGAGGAGAATATGTGGACTGGTTACGTGCTGAAAAGTTTGGGAGCACTGAAGCCGTAGGAGGTCGGATGCTTCCATTGCTGACCGCGAGCATCCTTCAGCCGTGACCAGTGCTAGAATCCTCCGCTTCACCTTTCAAAGGCCGTTAACGTGCCTGTACAGAAGTTTGCGGTTTGTGCAGAATTGCTTCATTAACTCCTGCTGATGTGTGACCTTGCCCTCGCCGATTAACTTGATACGGAAATTACAATGTGTCACGTATGCAATCCAGGTTTTGGCATTCGGACACTCTTTGGGAGCTCGCTATGCCAAATCCCTCAGGGACATACATTTAAGTGTTCTGCTCCACAGAAATGACAGAATTGCTTTTATTTTGGAAGGACTTCTGTTCCAATGCGTGCGCTATCGGTGTGCAAACGTCATTCTGAACGTTTCCCAGGCAACGTCTGAGGTGCATTCGTTTACGAAAAACCAAGCTATATCCTTAATAAAAGTAGGTGCCAGGTTGTAGTTCGTGAGCTTAGCACTATATCATTCTCCTATTCAGGATATTCCGCGTAGCACATACAGTTAAAGAATTGAGTTACTTGAGCACTACGACCCAGTGGCGTGCTTGCAACTATCCAGTCGACAATGCGTTCTTCGTTACTGAGCACAAGATCGAGTATCAACGGCTTGTTAGCAGTTCGATATCTGGTGGGAAATGTTAGGTGGTTTTAAAGTGGGTGACTAGCAAGTAGCTCTTGCAAGCAGGCTTCAAACTACGTACCGTCGGTTGCTGATGTTTCCATGTCGTGCACATTGATGCCTCCAGCGATAAAAGTGTGCCTGTAGGACTAGTTCAAAACAAAATGAAAGACGTTCAGTTTGGAGTCCATTTCCGAAGTAGAGTTTGGTGCGCAGTAAATTACGGCTAGTGGACATGTGTCCCTGTTCCGCAAACGCAGGCGGCACCAAAGCGAGTCAGGAGCTCCGATTTCCGGGTGATCAATAACCTCACATTGGAGGTTTATGTTATAATAAGGAATCAAACCACCATCCCTTCCAGTTCTTTCGTCCCGAAGCAACTACTTACCAAGTACATTGATCTCAGGATCGGTTACCTCATGGCTTAACCAGGTTTTTGTAACCATGACGAGCTCACTTGATTGTTAGTTATGGATTTTGCTAACTTCGGCTAACTTACTTAGAAGGCCCTGTGGGTTTGTGCACATACAAGATATATATATATATATATATATATATATATATATATATATATATATGCCCCAGGATGAGGTTGATGTTGCATTCATGATGCTTCATCACCGCAGTTGGATCAAACCAACGTACACTTAAACTAGGTCTCTTTAACTTGGATAAATTTTGTTCCACTTTAGTTGGTTTGTTCTGCCAACCTGAATAAACTTCTATTAACAGGCCACATTGATTACGCTAATTGCGCTTATGGCCGGTAACTTGATTGCGTTTGTAACACTTTGAAGTCACTTGTGGACATATTTTCCTTATCGCGGATTCGTTGCTAGCCAACTTGCTTAATATGCTAATTTAGCGAAGGGTTATGCCACCGTATCTGTATGCATTATTGAATTTATTTGATTTCATTTTGTCGTTTCAAGTGATTGGCTGCTGTTTCACATCCCAGATGTGGCTGCGCTTGATGTGCATGTTGACAAGGTGCCTATTTGTCTATTACCCACCACCTCGTCCATACTGGCTCCAGGAGACAGTTGGTCTTTGCCGGGGGGAAGGGATTCACGATCCTTGTGGCCTTGCTAGGCTCCAACAGTGGTTCCATGCACTCAGTGTGGAGCGGACTACGATCCAGCCACCGCCTTGTGTGCAGTTGATTCCCCAAATACAGCGTGTTTGTGTTTGTCTGTGAAGGAGTGTGCGCGGGCTCCGTTGATGAAACGTTGCTCCCATCCACATGCTTCCCAGTCTTATTCCTTCGGGTTTACACTGGAAATGTGGTGTGTGGTTGGCGCTGTGGGTGGTGCAGCGCAAATCCCCCATGGTCCCTCTGTAGGCGCAGGCGTTCTGTGGCTGGCCACATTGACAGGCAAATCCGAAACCGGATGCCGCCAACCATATTATGCACTTCACTCCAGCCATAGCGACGACCGCAATGGTAGCGAGACTCATGCATCCAGTTATTGAGCTATGACTTGAAGCTTTGACAACCTTAGACTACTTGGAGAAATTACTATTGGACTAAGGAAATGCATCTAAATGTTAAGGGTGAAGGAGTTAAGGAGGAGAAACGAGTACAGTTTCTTACGATTTAGATTAATGTACGAGTTGTTCATGTAAGATCGTCAAAATCCCTTCGATCAAGAGGCAAAAGTCAAGTTAGTGTGGGTGAATGCGGAACCTCTGAACGCGTACCAGCCCAATCACCAATTTGCACAACAAAGTTTGGAATTGTCTCACTCAGAGAGCCATCACGGCAACCGAGATTCACAGAACGAAAATCACAATGACGCCTACTACCTGCCAACAGAAGGCCAAGTTGTAAACGTTAAAATTTTACCGTAATTATGGTGTAGCAAACTGCTTTCAGCGTATTCAAGAAGTAGGAACTAGAATGGAATGGCAAAAATGTTGTAATAGTTCCAATCCTAACTGCGTTCGCCCAACCTTTGACGAAATAAAAGCAATAGTATGACTAGCTCGATTTAGTTGTGTACTGAATGTACGGATAATCTCCTCGTCAGACGTGTAGCCAGGTTTTGCGCAGAATTGCGACAGTCTGGTGCAGGTTGCAGAGTAAGCGGCTGCCGTAAGCACTGTCCCAATGGAACCAGACGCATCGGTGCCTCAAACTCGGTGTCCGTTATCAGACACTACTTCCGAATGGAGCAGCCAAAAGGAAAGTAAGAGTAACAGTCCAAGAAGGCAGCCCGCTACGATGCGTTTATCTTAATGCTTCATTCATGGCACTTGTTCCGTCAAAGCCAAGCGAAACATGAAATACTGCTGAAGTAAATAAAGAACTATTTTATTCTCAACTTTCTCATGGCACATCACATGAGGAATGATCAAAGTTTTACAAGTATTCATTCTCAACAGGCTAAAAGGTATAGATGTTGCAGAAATAATATAAGAATTAGTGACGAACGACTTCTTTTGATGTGACGGTAGTCTGTGGTTATGTGTGCAGTGCAGAGCTAAACGGTAATATGGTATAAAGTGAGGCGGTGAGGGAATGTACAGGTAGGAAAGTATCTTGTAATGTACGTAACAATAATGGTAAAATGTAGCGCTAATCAACTTCCCATTGTGAAGCATTGCGATGCGACTTTATACATTAATGTGTCACATCCGTCACGTCGCAGTGTTGTTAGACGGACATTTATAGCTTTTATAGAGAGAACGCTTGCCAAACGAAAAGCCACCACCTCCTGGAACCCTGCCGTCTATCCACTTGAACGGTAATGTGTAACTGGCAGTGCATCTTACCAACGAATTTTTCGCTCGGCTAGTCGCAGTCGAGTAGCGACCAGATATTTCCGTTGGCTGACCGAGTAGCTTAGTCGGGGTCCGCAATTAATCTTTGAAGTTGATCTCAGATTAAATAGGGTCAAGCAGAATCAGATGAATAATTGCGAAGATCAATAAAAGTTTCCAGTTAATGGATATTTGGATTTTACTGCCGTGGATTGTGAGGGCTTGGTGTCCAGCTATCCACGCTGGACTTGTATGAAGGTGCCGTGTGTGGTTGAATCCTGGATTGGGCGTCGGTATAGTGGGTAAGCCCCAGGAAATTCCCGATAATCTTTTCGTATTGACAACCTAAGCGTCGGCGTTGGTCAGCCACTTGGTCGAAGCACCCATCATCGTAGACTCTAACGTTGTCAAACAAGATACAGTAAGTGCTGCCAATGCTAATACGAGACCTAGGACTCCATTTGTTGCCCAACCCACCACACACTTCTCCAAGAAACAGAACATCAGACAGTTTCATAAATTGCTAAATGTTATATGCCCTTTTGGGCCTAAATCCGGAACAAACTCCATCAAAGACAAGCTGCTAGGCGACCGGAAACAGTGGAGCTCTATGTGTTAACTAATAGGGGTTCAATCTAGGACGACGAATACGAAGCGCCTAGCCCGTCATCTAAGCGCGCTACACTACGATGGATCGCCGTTACTCCAAGTAACGCTTCAGTCAGAGGATGATGCTGAAGCGGTTCACTTGTCAGGCACTCGTCACTCTACCATCCCGCTCACTGCTCTTATTTTTCCGGATATTCACTGGAGCGGGAGTCAGAAATGCAAACAAACTCCGAATTAGTTCCGTAAGCAAAAGACGTGAAATCGATCCTTGTTCATGATATTTCCGAGCTCCAGAATTCAAACGAATTAGAGTCCAAAGCACATGACCGGAATATGGGGTGTTCTGTCCGTGAAGTGTTTTCGCTCGAAGACGTTATTGCTAATAGGACAAGACGATTAAAGTTATCACCTAGCTAAAATGCTGTTGTCCCCGACTGACGTAATTACTCCGAAAACCAGATCCATGGCAGAAAAGGTGATAAAAATGTGAATAAAAACAAGCAAATAGCTGCCATCCCAAATATAAATATGATGTACAACCAGCCACAAATCGCCGGGATTAAGCTGAACAAGCAGGTCACATTTGCGACCTTGTCATTGTGCCGCTCAGAACCGGGACGCACACGGAACATTCCATCAGCTGAAGATGGTATAGCTTTTCAGCAACCTGTTAACTGAGAACTTTACATGACAATCCCCAAGGGTTGGCATATAACCATAGCCACTAATACGCTACTAACTTCTGAGGCCCTTACTTGTTTACATACCAATTCAAAGCAGATCTGCAAGCAGTATTCGCCGATATCACAGGTCCAATGAGATTCGAAATTGCGACGAACCATCTGTCAGAAACCCGTACTTACCAAGCCTGGTTCCTCATTAAGTACCACAAGAGCTCGTAAGACGCTGTGCCAAAGCCAATGTGACTTGCTATAGGGTCACTGACCACTTACTGCTGGCCAAAGGATTGTTGTTTGACGGAGGGCGGATGAAAAACCTCGATGGCCACCTGCTTCTATGAAGGCGTTTGAGCCACCCTGCTATCAACAGCCTTCGTGCTTCAAGGCGAGTTCGTCTCAAGCTGGCAATCTTCAATGTTCGGAAGCTGATGCAGTTTGAATCACAGGTAGCCCATCCTCGCACTCTAGAAACTACGGCCATTAATGTCTGCTGTCTCAGCAAGACGCGTTTACAGGACTCTAGCATGAAGCTACGATTAGTTTCACCATCTGCGATTTCCACTGGCATTTTCACTTTGCACCTAACTGGAGACTCGACCGCCGAAGCCGTTGCTTACGCTGACGTGGGGATTACGTTGAGCATAGGTGCTGAGGCCGCGTTACTAAATTGGATCCCTGTCAAAGGCACAGTATGCCTGATCCGACTTGAAACAGTGCGACGGTCCAGGGGGAAGTTAGTAGACGCTGTCTGTTCATTTCCCCAGCGTACCCTCCCATAGCCTGCAGCGAGGAGTCAGTTAAGGACGATCTTTATTGTCAACTAGCCAAAGTAATTCGTCAAAAGCACCGTACTGACTTCGTGGTGTTCCCCGGTGACTTGAACGTGCAGCTCGGTATGTGTGAAGTTGACGAACATAAACTCGGTGTTCAACAGAGCTATGGCACTGACAGAACAGACAACAGTGAACGCGTAATTCTGCTCTGCGCCGATCACAGCCTCTTTCTGTCGAGTGCTAACTTTCGGGGATCCTGGCGCCAACGCGACGCCTACAGCCCCCCAGCAGCTGGCCAGCCGTGGACACAAATTGACCACAAGCACGTTGTATTTATAGAATCAAGAGCCCACAAGGCGGCGGATGGACGGTAGTCCGCTCCATAATGAGTGCAGGGAACCACTATCCGAGCCTAGCACGTTCACCAGTAACGTGCACCCCGTCCCCCAGCAACGATTCACAGTCTCCTGGAGCCAGTAATCTAGGTGGAGGGGGTTAAGCAGGTAGGCATCTTGTCAAAGAATAGCCAAACACTTGAAAGGACAATATCTAATAACAGTTATCGAATAAAGCATACGGAGAGACCGAGTTACCTATTCGCTGAATGAGCATATGAACTAACTTTGTTATCAACAAATCCACTGACACCCTACGATTGTTCCACTGACACCCTACCGTGCGGCCGCACTGTAACTCGTCTCTCGCTTTGCCCTTTGTGGCCACTCCAATTCTCCTCACAAAATATTGTGCGTGCGCTCGTTCGAACCAGTTCGACGAGCTCTACTCAGTGCTTCCCAACTCTTGGATCTAACCGGTGTGGATTATACTCTTTCTCCAGTTCCCAGTTTTCGGCATATTCTTTGCCGAATTTCACTTGTGTAACTACATCAGACCGGTCTTTCGGAAAAGATTTTGGTCTCATTCGGAAGAAGAAGCTGAGGGCTCCCAAACTACGCGGCAACCATCCCTGCAAGTTGCAGCATAACAAAGTTAGAGCCTTTTTGCTCCGCTCATCAACTGAGCAGCTCTCAGGACGCTTATCAGCGCTCCACCTGCATCGTCGCTTAAGGCAGGCCGATTAACACACGCTGCCGCTTTGTTTGTGTGTGTACCACTGCAAGTCGATTGATCGCTGAATCCGACAGTCTGCGCGTTACGACCCCCATCTGCCTCTACGCCTGACCTTGGTGCGGTTGAACAACTCTCAATTCGTGTGCGTGTTCTGACCTATTCGTGCGTCACCCCTAGCGCAAAATACACTCACCAAGGCTTTGTTGTAAACAACAAGAGGACAACTAGCATTCCTATGGTTCAGCGTCGCCTATGTTGTGCAGACAACTGCAGTAAAGTGCTTAAGATCAGTATTACCTGTTCCAGCTGCATTAAATCGTACTGTCCGCAATGTGCAGGCAAATCTGTCCAAGAAGTGAGACAGACAAACCAAGTTGCTGACACAATTTGGTTTTGCCCAACATGTCAAGTGATTCCAGTTGTCAACTGTTTATCATTGCTAATGAAAAAATGCGATAGGATGACTGAAATAATCGCGCAATTTGTAAATACTAAGGTCGCTCCCTCGGAGGTAAATATGGCCACGATAATACCTCACCCGGTCAAAGTTAGTTCTGCGTCTAAACCGAAGAAAAGAGCTAGACGATCCAACCGCACTGCAGCGTCTGTGACTCTAAACCCACTGGGTCACCTCACTCCCATCAGTGGGCAAGCCTCAAACATGCCTGCGTCCACTTCTCCAACCATAGACGCTTCACTTGGAGATTCAGCCATGACACCGATAGCTCACAGCCGAAGGAAATCCGGTGCAGATAACAAGCAGGTAACGTACGCATCGATTGCATCGACAAACACACCGGGAGCGACACACATAAGTTCATCTTCAGTACCGAGCACGCGTGGCGCAAAGCAGCTTTCACTGTCAACTCCAGTGGTGCCCTCTAAACAACCTGAATTGCCGGCAAAAAGTATAAAGCCAACACTCGCTAGACAAAACCACGCTGCGCTAACTCTCGTGTGCACCAACGTTCCCGAATCCAAATCTGGCACAATAAAAGGCAAGTTGCAAGACGATCGCAACCAGTGGAGTTCCATCTGCGAGGCGATTGGCATTCGGGTTGAGCCTGCAATGCTGCAACGCGTAGCACGTCACCCGACCTCAGTGCACTCTGGTGAACCTCGAATTCTTCGAGTAACACTAAACTCAGCAGATGAGACAGAGGCTGTCCTGCTCTCAGCAGTTCGTCTTCGCAACTCACCGAGCGGAGTGCGCATATTACCTGATCTACCTTGGAAAGACCGCGCAAAAGAAGCAGTGGAGCAACGCGGTATTGCTAATAGGGATAGCAAGAAAACAATATTTGTTCATGGTGTTCCCGAGCTCCTGCATGCTTTTGATCACGATGCGCAAACACATGACCGAGAGCAGTGGTGCTACATCCGCGAAGCACTCTCTGTTAACAATGTTATTGCCAAATCCCTAACAAGAGTTCCGTTATCACCTAACTACAAGGGCTGCGGTCCAAGGCTAATGAAGGTAATACTACACTCCGAGGGAATGACGCAAGTTCTGTTGGATAGCTGGTTAAAGTTTCGAGCTAGGTTGCCAACAGAAATACGGCTAAAGGCAGCAGGCGAACGACCAAAAGTCGGAAGAAATTCGATGGAACTTGCAAACGCTGCAAATTCTTTATTTGCACAGTCCTTCGGAGAGACCGACACAACAGCGCCCACGTCACACAGGAGGACCGAGCACAGCACGAGTGAACCATCAGTTCAGGAACGCTCAATAATGTCATGTAACACGACTGAAATACACAAACCAAAAAACGATTAATTGCCGGCCACCTAACGGCCGGCTTAAAAACGAACACAAACTTGACATCCACCAATGAACTCCTAACCACAAAAGCCCTATCTTGCATGTACACAAACGCTCAAGGCCTTCGAAGCAAGTTGGCCGAACTTAGAGAACTCCATGCCTCACAACCGCGGGACCTCGTCATGATTACAGAGACATGGTTAAACCCTGAGATAACCGACTGTGAGATCAAGTTACCCGGTATGTCGCTGCTTCGGACCGATAGAACCGGAATGGGTGGCGGTGTGATTCTTTACTATAATACAAGCCTCCGATGTGAAGTTATCGATCACCCGGAAATCCGAGCTCCCGATTCGCTTTGGTGCCGCCTTTGGTTGCGAAACAAGGACACATGTCTACTAGCCGTGGTTTATCGCCCGCCAAACTCAACGTCGGAAATGGACTCCAAACTGTACCACGTTTTTCAGTTTGCTTTGAACAAGTCCTACACCCACATTCTTATCGCGGGAGACTTTAACGTGCACGACATAGAAACGCCGGCAACCGACGGTACGCAGTTTAAAGCCTGTTTGCAAGAACTTATTGCTAGCCACCCTCTTTACAACCACGTAACCTCTCCCACCAGATTTCGAACTTCTAACAAGCCGTCGATACTGGATCTTGTGCTAACTAACGAAGAACTCATGGTTGGCGGGATAGTTACAAGCACACCACTGGGTCGTAGTGATCATGTCACTCTACTCTTTGATTATATATGCTATGCCGAGTACCCGGAAAAGGAGGAGGATAAAGTGCACACTGTCACGCACTACAATGTGTTGTCCAAGCTTGTTAAGGATACATCTTGGACTTTCTTAATCGAATGCCCCCCAGATCTGGCCTGGGATATGTTTACAAGGACTTTGAGCACACTGGTAGCGCAAGCATCGGAACAGAAGTCCTTCCAACCCAAAAACCAGAGTAAGTCATTTCTGAGGAGCAGAACACGTAAATGTATGTCCCGGAGGGATTTGGCATGGCGAAATCACCAGGGCTGCCCGAATGCCGAAACCTGGACTGCATACGTGACACATCGTAACTTCTGTGTGAAACTGATCCGCGAAGACAAGGTCACGCATCAGCAGAAGTTAATGAAGCGATTCTGCACTAACCACAAACTCCTGTACAGGCACATTAACGGCCTTCGAAAGGTAAAGCGAGGGGTTCCGGCGCTAGTCACGGCTGATGGATGCACGCGGTCAGCAATGGAAGCAGCTGATCTCCTACGGCTTCATTACTCCCAAACGTTCCAACAAGTGTCGAGCCCAAACATTCACCTCATTTCTAATACTCCACCATCTGGTTTAGAAAACATCACCTTCACTACGGAAGCTGTGTTGAAGAAGTTGTTATCCTTGCGTATCCACAGTTCTCCCGGAGCTGATAACATCCGACCAAAGGCTCTGCAGGCGGTAGCTAGTGATCTAGCAGAACCACTGGCTGTTTTCTATCAGCGATGTCTAGAGGAAAACCTTATTCCACCAGTATGGAAGCAAGGGGTCATCACTCCTATCCATAAAGGAGGTAGCCGCACTGATCCTGCAAACTACCGTCCAATAACACTACTTCCCGTACTATCCAAAGTGATGGAATCAATCGTCGCAGACGCGCTGATGCAATATTTGGAAAGCCACAATTTAATAGCCCCAGAGCAACATGGCTTTCGTCAAAAGCATTCGTGTAATACTAACCTATTAATTGCACGTAATAGCTGGACTGAAGCTGTTGATGATGGAGTTGGAGTCGATGTCATCTACCTGGACTTTTCAAAAGCGTTTGATCGTTTAGACCATCGAGTTCTCCTTCAGAAGCTTCGGAACTACGGCATTGGCGATCCAATCCTGAGTTGGATTAGCAATTTTCTACAAGAACGACGGCTAGTGGTGAGAGTCCGAGAATCATTTTCTCATGCAATCGACGTGACGTGTGGAGTACCACAAGGCTCGGTTCTTGGACCTCGTCTATTCTTGGTGTTCATTAACGATTTGGCGAGATCAATTACTTCCGATTTCTTATTTTTCGCTGATGATATCAAGATATGGCGAAGGATCAGAGGACCGGATGACCATGAACGGCTCCAGCACGATCTTAACACAGTGTCGAACTGGTCAGTTCAAAACGCTCTACCGTTCAACGTAGACAAATGTCGCGTAGTACAATTACGCCATAGACATAACTACACCTACATACTTGGGACAAACGAATTGCAGAATAGCTCCCAGGAACGTGATCTTGGTGTGATCGTACAGAGCGACCTCAACTGTTCAAAACAGGCTGAGGTAGCTGCGAAAAGAGGCAACCAGCACGTCGGCATGCTGCGAAGGGCATTCGGGAGATTTGACCCATCAATCTTCCCAATGATGCTCAATTCCTACGTGCGCCCGCATGTTGAGTACGCAATCCAAGCTTGGCAACCTTGGTTGAAACGCGACCTAGAAGCGATAGAGGCACCACAACGAAGAGCAACAAAAAATGTAAAGGGCCTGCGCTATCACTCTTACCACCGAAGGCTGAAGTTGCTGGGAATTTTCAGCGGACGTTATCGAAGGCTGCGCGGCGATCTCATATTAGCGTATCAGATATTGAGTGACCCCAACCACGTATGCCGCCATTTGCTGAAACTTAGCCACAACACGCAGCTCAGGGGTAACTGCTTAAAGTTGAAGGAACAATATAGCCGTCTAGAGTGTCGACGGAATTACTTTTCCCTTCGGGTTTGCAAACCATGGAACGCACTCCCAGACTCAGTAGTATCCTCTCCTACCCTGGATGTTTTCAAAAAACGATTAGATGTTGCTCTCAGCTCCCAACATTTTGTTACCTAAGCTCCTCTGTTGTGGATTACGCCAAGCATGTTTTCAACAGGACTAATGTATCAAATGGACCTAAGTGAGCGACCATATTTTATTTTCTCACTCCTTACCTCAACTATCACTGCGCCCCAGTGTCTTTCTGAACGTTTACGCGCGATATTTCTTTTTCATTTTACACTGATGTTAATTATCAAAGTATTCATCTCGGCAGACGTTCGATAGATGACCCAGACATATTTTAATTGCATCATATTCACCGCTACCATCCTACGGGACGTGTCAAGCACTTGCTTTTATCCCGTGATAAATCATTGTTCATTGTTCAAAACACATGTTTTTTTAAAATACTGCAAAAGCAAAATTTTAACGAATTTAACCACAATCTGCGTAAGTGAAATGTTCGAGTAAAAAATGCTTATTCAACAGGCATCTTAATAACTAGACAAAGTAAGCCAACCACCTGAGATAAAGAATCTCAGCATGTAATTTAGCGGTTACTAAATCGAATGCAGCGTACCTGCCACTGCGCCGGTTTGGGTTGTCTTCCCAGCAGCACCCGTCGTCTTTACGATGTTGGTTCTGAATGGTGTTACTCGGGGCTAACTTGAGCTACCTGGATCATGAACTTGCGGTCGCACGTGCTACAACACCATGAGCTCGGTGTCGATGGAGTTCATCTCATCGGCTCCTGTCGCTTCCGCACCTGCCGCTTCCGCACCTGCCTCTTCTTGTCCGCATGCACGAAGGCTTCCTCTTACACCACGGCAGGCGCTTTCGTGATCAGACTGCGACACACACACCGACCAGCGGCTTTCGATTCCCAACATTTGAAACCAACATTATGACATGATAGGCCCACTCTAATCATGTGCTGATAACGAATCTTCGCTTTCTCCGCATGCCGTTTAGCAACACTCAACTGACACGACAATAGCCGCTTCGGTATCCGTGTCGCATAGATAAGCCACACATGACCGATCCACCTCAAGTGCTGCAGCAAAGTATGCAGTCCACTGCATACGTTCCACATCGGCGCAGCACCTACGTGTTTACAAATCTATCACATTAACCGATGCGCAGAAACCGTCGCAGACGTTGTTGATGGAACCACTCGAGATATCTCACCTTGCGCCGGTACGTCGTCCACGTTTCGCTGCCGTATAAAAGAACGGACTACACCAGGGATTTGTTGATCAGCAGCTTCGTATCTACGGTGAACTGGTGGTTGTTCCACACTAAGCACTCAAGCTTCCCGAATAACGGCACTGCCTTCGAGACGCGGATACTAAGCTCACTGTGTAACTGCGGGTCACTCGACACCACACTTGCTAAGATGAAGAAGCTGGAGGAGGTGTCCAATACGTAATCACCAATGCTGATTCGCAGCACCATTATAGATGTCAACTCCGGTGAAGGCTAAAAGAGACAGACAGTTTTGCTTATGTTGATCGTGAGCCCGAATTTGGCCGCTGTCGAAGCCAGAACACTAGTCATGTGCTGTAACTCATCCGAGCTGTGCGCAAACAGAGAACAGTCGTCAGCGAACAACAACTTATGGATAGTTGACTCAGAGACTAGGGTTATTGCACCGAAACGACAGATGTTTAGCAACCCACCATCAATACGGTGCTCCACACGAACACCATAAGCGCTAGCCGCATCAAAAGCACGAAGATAGATATTAAACAGGGTAAGAGCTAAGACAGCCTTGCTTCACACCAGAGATAACTGCAAAGTCATCCGAGGTTTCTCCATTTAGCTGCACCCTTGCCAGCATGCCACTGCGCAGACATTAAATTAGAATTTCAGAATTACGCGGACTATCAAACTTACCCAACACCAGCCACAATGGCTGTCGGTTCACCGTATCAAATGCCTTGATGAAATCAACAAAAAGCGAGTACTACGACTGGTGTCGTTTCTGCACCTCTTCTGCAACTGACGAGTCGCAAACACCATATCCATGGTGTTGCGACTCAAAAGGAATCCACATTGCGCTTCTACCTAGTTCGGTTCCACAACCTGACTGACGAGGCGGTTGAGTAGGATTCGGGAAACCACCTTGCCCACACAACTCAGCAAGTTGATACCACGATAATTAGTGGCACATTGCTTGCTCCCTTTGCCGTTGTACAGTGGTTGCACAAGGGTGTCGTTCAGCTTAGGAGGCACCTCCTCCTCAATGTATACACGTTGTACCAACTGGTGCAGCAAAGTCACCAACGCGGGTCCGCCGTGTTTCAATACTTCAGGCGGGATCCCGTTGGCACTGGCATATTTGCCGTTTCGCAGCTGAGCAACTACTCTCTGCGTCTTTTCCAGTTTCGGCGTGTCCGTCAAATTAACCTTCACATCGTGCTGCTTCAGGCCGTTTAATGTAGGCCAGCCAATCTCTGAATGTTTGTTTAAGAGAAAGTCAAAGCTTTTCCGCCAGATCTGCATTATGTCTGTAGCCGGTGTGCAGGTAGCACCCGAACCAGCGGCTCCAACCTCGGTCCATACACCGCTTTCATACAGTCAAATAATTCCTAGTGTTGCCTGCGTTCGGCCTATCATTTCACCTGCTTCGCCTTCTCCGTATACTACGCATTTCTAATGAGACGGATGCCTCGGGTCAGTCCTCGTCGAATTCTGCCAAACTGACTAGTCTTCCTCAAGTCACTGGGGTCTGTTACATGTGTAGCAAATGCTGTCTTCCTCTGCGACACCAATAGGCCAATCGTCGCATTGTTCTCATCAAACCACTCGGACCGCTTACAGTTTGTGGGCTCGATAGTCTCCTCGGGAGTAGCTGTCACTTGGTCGCGAATGTAGTGTCACAGATCGTCCACTGTGGCTATGCAGTCCACATCGCACAGGCGTGCAGCCATCGCCTTCTCCAGCTCAATACGCTTCACCACAGTACCGAGGGAGAGAACGTTAAATTCACGCTGGTTCACGGCTAGAGGGCAATACATGGATTTACAAAATATATGTACAGTTTGGTCCGCACCAATTTCTGAACAGGGCAACACTCAGCTCCACGCAGTACATTTATAACCCACACTTCACGCATGCCACGCTGACATATGATGGCATAGTCGATCAAGTGAGCGTGACCACTCCGTGGGTGCGTCCAAGTTGCTATATCACTCGCACACAGCGCCAACTTATTGTTGTGGTTATCAGGCCGAGTGGCACACAAGGAGAGCAGTCTGTCACCGTTCGCATTCGCTGAACCAATGCCATGCGGACCGATGTCGTCCGTCCACACCGATGCATCACACCTAACTCATACGCTGAATTCACCCAGCAGAAATAGTCGGTCGCTCCTCGGCACAGACCGTATCACGGAGGATAGCTGCGTGTAGAATTGATCAGACATGTCATCAAGATAACACATGGTCTGACGGTACGTGCTTATAAAGGTGGCAAACTCATCTCTTCCGAGTCGTGGTTTAACGGTCATAAATCGCGCACGGATGTTAGTTGGTTCACCCACCGGCAGGCCATTTAGGCGCACGGAGATTATAAACCCGACCCCTTGTTCACGTGCTACTGTGGTGGCGTTGCCCACCCAATAGAACGTGTAGCTAGCAAATGCTGCATGCAACATACCTTGCTCAGCGAGCAGGGTCTCGCCGAGCGCCGCAATGTCGATGTTGTAGCGCGCCAGTTCCATCGCGAATAACGCAGTGCGTCGCTCCTGACGCTCACTTGAGTTCCGGTCCAGTAGTGTGCGCACGTTCCAGCACCTGATATTGCGTGCTTTGCGCGCAGGCATATGATTGCATTGCTGGGCAGTTGTGCGCTGTTCGATGGTTATGCTTCGGAAGTTTGCTTGATGGATTTCATCCGGAGCCTATGTTTTATTAGCCTGACCCACTAGGCAGTGAGGAGCAGATCCAAATCGGGAATGTGGTTGCAGAGACAGACTGAGGTCTGCTTGAGGTCCGTAACACGCATCTTTTGAAGTTCTGGAACGATTCCTTAGTGTTTTGCTACTACGGCCAGACGCAGGTGGGTTTTGGCGTGTTTGCACCAATTTGAGCAAGGGATGCCTGGTTTGAGACCCGCAGTAGGAAAACATTAAACACCTTTAGATGCCCTCCTACTGTCATAGACAATGTGTGGCGCTCGTGCTCTATGTTAATGGAGCGTTGAGCTTACAACCCGTTAACTTGTTGTCTCCAATGGCTAGCTTTTACTGGCAGAGAGCCATCGACCACTACCTGACCTCCGAAGAGGACAGGGTTTGGACTAGGATGGTCGCAGAGTGCCAACACCTGACAGGAGAACGTCTCAAGTCCTCAACCAAAGCCCTCGGATAAATGAACACCCGAAACGTAGAGGATCTAGCACATGGTCAGTTCACTGGCTCATGCGGAACGGTTTGTCTTGGCTCTTATCTAGAGGAAGGGCATAACCCGATTCCTACCCAGCGCTAGCCAGGAGGGGGCGTCCAGGACATGAGCCCATGGCACAACGGTAGCAGTAGTTGTTAGACTATCTGTCAGGATTTAGCCACCGCAATCCTCAGCGCGCCATGGGCTCTTCCACCATATATATACATATATATATATATATATATATATATATATATATATATAAGAGGTTGTTCAAAGTTATACATATATACTTTTTGAACAAGCTCTGATATATATATATATATATATATATATATATATATATATATAAGAGGTTGTTCAAAAAGTAACCGAACTTTTGATTTAGCGCGCCTACTGGCAGAGGGAGTGCGTTGTGGTTGCTGAGCGATTTTTGAGGCTTGTTTAGAGGATAAACTGCCATTGGTCGCATTTCGCTCAGGCGGTTAGTTCGCGAGATACAGCGGCTGAAGTGAGACTGTGCAGAGCTATAATGAAAAAGCGTAAATAAAATCTTGTTTCTGCTTTTGCGTGACAAAGTTTGCTACAAACTTGGCACAAATTTACTAGATATTTCAACTACCTAGCCAATCATGTGTGGACTCTATGAGGCGCACGCAGTGCCATAATTGGTTTAACTGTTTGGAAAACGCAGAACCTCATTCGGTGACGATCACAAGCCTGGACGACTTTTCACATCAACAGACTAGGACCATGTCGAGAGAGTTTGGGTATGATCTTGGAACTCCTCCTTTAATTGTTCGAGAGGTTGCTGACGAAGTGGGCCTCAGCGTAGGACCATGCCATCAATTTCTTGGGCATCTGTGGGATGCCGTGCTCAAGTAGAGGCCCGAACGGTGGGAAAACCAGGCCTTGATGTTGCATCATGACAGTGCACAAGCTCATGTATGGCTCATTGTCCGTGGCTAGCCAGCGAAATAGCACACTCACGTTGTGCCCCATCCACCGTGTTCTCCCAACCTAGTCCCCTGCAAACTTATTCCTGTTTCCCAAATTTAAAACCACGTTGAAAGGACGACAGTTTCAAATCCTAGAGGAGATTCAGGATAATGCGACAAGATACTTGCACGTCATCCTAGAAATTGCGTTCTAGGAAGCTTTTCAGATATAGAAGCACTATTGGGAACGGTGTATTGCTAATAACGAGGCAAACGCTCAAAATGCTCAAAATATGCAATGAGCAATAAAGAGGTTATAGCAAAATTCCGGTTTCTTTTTGAACACTTCTTATACATAAGTACATAATAACGGGACATTGCTAGTTGATACCGTTACCAAAGATGTTACCTTTCACTGTAGCCATTATGAGACGATGTAGTTCCGTTGCAATTGCTACGCGGAATATATGTTTAGGAAAAGGTCGTCACCTGTTACGGAATACTGTCTTTAACCATTCAAGCAACCTACTTCTCGTCCTTAGTTAAGCAGCCTCCAGTCACCGCTGAGAATGAATTTTAACTCAGTTCATTGGGCTAGTGGTTTATGTGTCGGAAAAAGGTATTCCACCCGAAGCGTATGAAGTTCTTTCTGAGGAGCCCTACTCAAAAACACATGCTTTTAATTGATTGGGTTTGGCAGGCTTATAAAACCTCTTCGACTGTGCTGGCCTGGTAAGCTTGAATAAATAAAAGGCGAAACAGCTGACAATGTCCGAAAGAAAATCAAAGGCGGTAGACGAAAAACAGTTGATTGTTTTCGATTGCTCCTTCATGAGGCTTTTACAGCAATAAAATGACAGTGATGTTGCCTATCGTTCGTCTGTGCAAAAAAGTGTAATTAAATAGAGAATCACTTGGATAATAACTTTGAGCATGTGAGTATCCATCTGCGCTTGCGATCTCACTTTAAATAATCCGGTCAGTTATTTAAGCTTTTGCACAAAAGAATAATAGGCTGCAGCACTATCATGATGATTACTGTAAAGGCCTGATGAATAAGTAGTCGAAAAGGATTGTTTGCTTTTCCCCTACCGTTTTTGATCTAATTACTGAGATCGACGATACATGGGCATTTTGCATGACTCAAAACCAATGTGTCAAGTTGGTTCGCAAAGACAAACGCAGACATCATCAAGTTAAGTGACGAATTTCAGTAGTAATCTTAAAATGAAATGCAGGCACGTCAACAAGCTCCGCAGAGAGCTCCGCAGTTCCACGTGCAGCAGAGAGTCTATCGCTAAATACACAACAGATGACCAACGCGATTCGGCAATACTTTATGCGCACTTTCCAGAGTGAGTCGTCACCCCATCCACTTTTGACACGGCTTACTATGTCCCAATATTTAAGCCACGTAGCTTTCACTGTAGCAGATGTGATGAAATTACTAACAATCTTGCACGTGCACGGCTCTCCTGGAGTGGACGACACGATCAAATACAGTAGAAATGTCTGTCGTAAACATCGCCGCACAATTGGCTCGGTTCTGTCAACAATGCTTTGAAGATAGGCGAATTCCAACAATGTGGAAATACGGAATGGTCATTCCCATTTACAAGAGTAACAATCGCGAGGAGCTCTCGAACGACTGTCCAATCACTCTCTAACCGGTGCTATCCAAACTTATGGAAGGTATTAATGTTGATGCGCTCGTGGGATACTTTAGGTAAAACCACGCCATACTCCACAGCAGCAAGGAATCCGCCGAACTCGGTTCTGCACTACAAGCTTGCTGTTAGCCCGAGCAAGCTAGACGGAGACAGTCGATTCCAGAGCAGGAGTCAACGTGGTTTAACTGCTTTTCTCTACAGCGTTCGACCGCGTAGACCACTGCATTCATCTTCATAAGCTTCGATGTCAAGAAATTGGTGACTTTAGCTTGGGTTTAGATATGCGAATCGCTCTTTCAACCTCACCTCAATGTGATAGTCTGCAATTCCATCTCCAGCCCACCAGAAGTCCAGTGTGGTGTGCCCCAAGAATAGATGATACTGGATTCACCGTTCTTCCCAGTGTTCATCAACGATCTTGCCTATGTACTGAGGTCGTACTTCTTAACGTTTGCACATGAGGTCAACATTTGACATGAAATCAAGGCAGTGAACGATCACACAGCAGTGCAGAGAGATATCGACACGAACTATAGATGGTCATTTGAAAGCTGGCACAGGTTAACATAGCAAAATGCAAACCGCTTGGTATACGTCAACAGTCTACTGAGAGTACAACAGTTTAAACATGTTGCACATGATGGCAACCTAGGGTAATTGTGCAGGACAGGCTTGGCTGCCAAAAACTGGCAGCAAATATATCGAAAAATGGCAATCCGCACTTTGACTCTTTCAAAGTGTCATCAGGAAGTTAGAGTCTTCTAACATTTCGCAAATGCTGGAAGCCTATAGATGGTCTCACGTGGAGTACGTTGTCCAAGACACACACGATCCGGTGCGCATGAAGCTGCACAAGTTGGGGCTACGAAAGCCGTCACAGGAATATTTGACAGTCTCTATCAAGGCAGACTGCAAGCCCGGGACTTGTACAGCGGTGAATATCGGCGCCTGCGAGGAGAACTTATCACGTTGTGTTAAGCACCGGCAAACGTCAAGCAGGCAGATCACGACCTGTTGCAACAGTCATATTATTAAACTGAAAGGCGACGGTCGCAACCTGGCCATGCACTGCGGTCGACCTGATTGCATTTGGTGAGTTACCTTAAACTCGAATTTTTCCTTTCCCGTTGTTGTTAACTATTATTCTATAATCCTCACTTCGATCATCCTATGATACTTGTCAGGCGTTCGCTTTTTACGCGTTATAAATCATCCTTCATTGTTCATTGTTGAACTAACTGAATATGTTAGAAAATAGGACCCATGATGTTCTGACGCACCTGTGCCTTCTTATCAGCGACAAGCGCGCAGTCGTTTAACCTAAACGTGATACAGTGAATTCGGTTTTGGATTTGGACGTAGACTCAGGTTTTCAGAATTATTCAGTGGTGCCGCGGATACAAATAATTCATGTAGGCGGTAGTCTTGACATAACTGATGGAATGTGTGTTAAAGGGAAAGTGTCTCAGTCGGCGGAAATGTCTTTGCGTGTGTATTCATTGTTATGCCTGGAAGATTCCAAGTGTGGCTATCAAACGACAACGATGGGAGGATGTTCGTTTTCCTTGTAATCGCCAACCCATGGTTTACCGTTGCTGGTTCAGGCATTTTGGAACCGCTATGGTTAGTTTGTTAAGGGGAATTCGTGTTTCTACGTTTTGATAGAAACTGGGCCCTAGAGCCGTGGTGCTTATATGACTTTAAGTACCGTTTGAGTTCATGATCAGGATGCCCTCCTCCACTACTGGCTGCAACCAGTTGGGAAATATGAAGGCACAAGCTATTTTTATCATCAAATGCCACTTCCAATATTTGATAGTTTTCGATGACAGATTGTTTTAGAGTATTTTGCACGTCGGCCGAGATGAATGACACCGAGTACACAAACTCCTAGTTGTTTATCGGACTGTAAGAATCGGCAAAGCCGTGAGCTGGGGCCGGGGATGCCGATGTAGATGAATGGAAGTCGGCCTCAGGAAGTTGTGTGAGTGACTCATCCGTCTGTAATTGTTCCCCCTATTCGCTGACTTGTTTTCGCTAAGGTAACTCTACGGCATTGGAAAATGCGGTATCAGTCTAAACAACTTGATGTGTCATTGTGTCGAGCGGTGCGATTGAAGAACCAATGAGCCAACTAGCTGAGTTATTGGAGTTAAGAGTGAGCCCACTTACATAGCAGATGCTTCGAGCAGTCTCATTTGAATGATCGGTGCACCCCCAAGTGGAATACGCTGTCCAGGTCTGGCAGCCGTGGTGCAAGCCAGATCTATCAGTCCCCTTCCGCCAATGTGTTTAACGAAATGTCCTGACATTGCTTTGATCCACCTACATCAAGAAATCTAGTCTGTATGCATCGTGAGACGGTACCACGTGACAAATGGTGCACCAGACAGCCTTATCCCACACAAGCAAGGTGCGCCCATTTATGCATACCATAAATTGAGCACTACGGTGAGTACAGCAAAAGGTATTCACTCCGTGGTTCACATTCTGTGCATCCCACAGGACTTGGGAAGTACCTGCTTCGTTACTCCCAATTCACCATTATTCCTTTGTTACCCTGCGTCACAGTGTCACTGCAAGTTAAGGAGAGGGAGTAGTGGTATCGACAACTCAAACAATGCAGGTTGGACGCGAGCAACAGGCACAACAACGGTCCAATAACCATGAAGATTAATTTATAATTGGTTAAATAGCTGGAGCTTGACAATTCCCGTAAAACAAACAGAGCGAGTATTGAAAAATCAACGTGCGAAGAAAAAAATGGGGGAAATAAACGAGTCATATGAGCGCAGATGTGGCTTGTATCGTCACTAGGTTCCGGATAGCGATGTAGAGCACATCGTTTGGTTCACTTTATTTTATCACGTAATGCCAATTGAATAACATTTTGCCAAGCCTTTTTAAAAGGCTTTATTTCGGAGCAGAACTAAAGTGAGTTTGAAGGGTATTCCATGTCCAAGTTGCCCCAATTGTGATAAGAATTTGCAGGCAATAAAGTCGACTATAATGAGTGGCCAGTTTGAGGTGGTAGGCTCTTAGAGTAGTACTGTGACTAAGTTGCCACTCTACATGGAAAGCATGATTGGATTTGATTAGTATTAGTTACTCCATGACGAGATTTCCTTGAAGATGCCGATGCTCATCACTGTACAAGCCAAAGGTCTGCGGTCTGAGTTAGCAGGAGAGGCGAAATAAACCCCTGACGATTGCGGCAGTCCTACGGCTTGTAGCTTCAAGCGCGGTGGAAGGCTACAAAGTGCTCGGCAACTCTTTCCCTTACTGGCTGGTTTCTGTTTTATTGCACGTTAGATGGCCTACAGAGTAACCTCCTGTCGGAAGGAAGTCAATCTTGTGCGGTTGAAGGGTGGAATTAGGAGCAGAGAGTACGTGCGCACTGGTATGATCCAAAGGGTTCATGTATTTGAAGAGCACTCAACCAAGTGTAAAGATGCGCTTGTCTGATGAGATTTGGATGTACAGATCCAGGGCAAGTAGGAGATCAGTGGAAGCATGGCAGCAAGACAATGGATTAAAACCGGAAGTAACGATTGTGCTGAGCTCCGGTGTCACCTAGGTCGGTATGGTACTTTTTCACTCTAACTACAATCGACTCTTTTCTCCAGTTAATAAGAAATCAGTTTTGGAATTCAGCATCCGCCCATTCTTTTTCCGAGCTTGGGGTAATTTATCTGGCACAGCTCATTTGTCTCTGGATGCTTAGGTATGACCAATGGTGTTACCGAAGAGAAGAGTACCCAACATGTTGAGCCATAAATGCGTGTTCGATTTGAGAAACTGCCGTTCATAGGTTTAAGAACCAACATTGATGAGACGACAAATTGGAGTAATCCCGTTACTTCCGAAAGCAACTAACTTAAAGAACTTCGGAATCAGAGGGGTCAACGATAATCCATTTTGAACGATATATCCGTGGGCGACTGGAACTATCTAACTGACAAGAGCCATTATCTACTTTGCATCCAGTGGTGTGTTTTTGATGGAGACTCGTGATTCCTGACCACATCTGAAGCTATTTTGGTCGTTATTCTTAGCAAGTATAAGCTATTTAGAGGGATATCGCGCAGAAGCGGTCAGTGAGATTTGTATTATACCACATGTAGGAGCGCATGATATTGACATGCACTGTTTCCGATTTCTGAAAACTGTTGCTTTGTGAACATTATAAAAACAGTACGTGTACCTTTTCCTAAAACTTGTCAGCAAGTTTCCTTGTAATCGGTATGGTGACTATGCCAGTCAGTTTATATCAAGACTTAGTACAAAAGGAGTTGAACCTGAGGAAAGGAGTAATATAGCACAGTTATAACGGAATAGTTTACGTTTCCATGAAAGATGGTCAATATCAGATTTATGCAACTCAACCATCGGAGTTGTATGACGGCGTTTTGTTCAAACGGAACACGAGCTGTCACGCGGATTCTGTTAGATGCAGCATCCACGTAGCTAGCACAAAAAGGACAAGGTCTTAGAATGCTTCGGCTAGCCTAATGAGCTTCGGCCGATGGAGCTGAATTTGAGGTGGACTATTAATACCACCACGTTATCCGGGTATTCGTTGTCAACATAAGTTTCTATTAGTTTATGTGCAGATGTTTTACCCACTGCATAAACATCGACTTGACATTGTCTTCCAGTTAGTTAGACCAGGCTCGTCTTTTGATATGTCTCAAACTCAGATCGATGATTTTCTGAGGGTGTCAAAAACTGAGCAACTCTTTAACTTTAAAATCACAGTGGCAGAGAGCTGTCTGTAGAAATCAAGTAATATTTAATACCACATATTTGATACTACTCGGTCGCAAATTGAATACCCGCACTTATTACCATGGAGGCCAAAAAACAACAGACTGAGATTTCAGATCCACTATTCAAACTTTCGTTGCATTTTCTCCACCAAAATATAAAGTGCTGAAAATGTAGCCTTTTGGGTATATATAGTAAACATATTCGTCAAGGTCATCCTCACACACGCGTGACGTGCGTGCTACTGGTTCATTTGGATTATTTCCCTCTATCCTCTCTCCATCTTCTCGCAGCGTTGTCACTGTACGCTCATTCGAACCGGATTTACCAGCTCTACACAGTGATCCATCATACGTGGAAATATCTTCTACGATTAGAGGCTGTGCCATCACTAAGCGTTTTCACTGGCATCTGTGATTAAGCGCAAGCGTTTAATTCAATCGTATTGAGCCGATTGCCATTCTGTGTGACACCATTCGATACAGAATTCTCGAGGCAGGCCGAAAAGCCTAAGCTTACTCCGATCCAGTGTTTCTCAACACAGCTGTGAAATAATCTGTGATCTGTCAATCTGTGCTCAGCGCTCTGTTCAGGTTCCAGTCACTCGCCATTCCTTGTGACCTTGTCAGCCAGTGCGGCTGCATTACCCATCACACGGACCGCGCGACCACGCCGACCGCTCATTTGACCTTGCAACCACCACGCTCGCCTGACCGATGTGCGCCGCTCTCAAAGCTGTAAAAGTACAGAACGCTAACCAACCCACTGGGTCAGGTAACGACACCAAATTGAATGGCAGAAAGGCGAAACCGAAGAGACTCCCATCGAAAGGCATTTGCGGGTTAGGAGAATGTCATCGGGTAGTAAAAATCGGTCTAGCTTGTTCGCACTGTTTGGAATGGTACCATACGAAATGTGCAAATGTGTCCCAACAACAGTTACGGGAGCGAAATAGCTCCCAAGATGCATTTTGGTTCTGTACTGCGTGTTCCACCATCCCCCTCGTTAAGTGTTTGCTTATCCTAGCTGAGAAATGCGACCGGTTAATCGCAGAAGCAGAGCAGAGGATAAACAATAAGATTACTTCAATGGGAGCGAGTATGGACCACAGAAGCGTAGCGGCTGCTAAGCAACGGAATGCTGAACAAATCGCTTCCCCTGCACCGCAATCAGCCATGTCTCCATCTCCGTTGTCTTCTCCAACTTTGGTAGAACGCCGGGCGAAAACAGACTGTACCTACGTGAATCAAGCAGTACTCACAGCAAAGAAAATCAGGCACCATTCAAAACGCCTGGTTAAGCAAATTCCACTAGACCTGACATCTAGTATTAACAAGGATGGAGCAGCCAAACACCAACCCTTGGTACCTGTAGCTCAAATATCTCTTGTCGAGACTAAGCCTCCCAGAACATCGGTTACATATGCAGAGATTGCTGCAAGGGTCCACCGAGAGGCCGCCGTTGCGTCCTCTTCCATTGTAAACACCGTTAACGCAAATGGAGAGAAAAACAGCAAACAATCACTTGTCAACAAGTCAAGACAAATGAGTACCATACCTTGTAGATCGATTGAAAAGGGATCCAACAACAGTGCCCGGACTGTTGTATGCTCAAATGTCCCTGAATCTACCGCCATCACATTGCGGGATAAGTTATCAGACGACCAAGACCAATGGAACTCATTGTGTATGCAGATGAGTATCAAAGCCAAGCCCATAAACTTGTTACGAATTACTCGTCATCCGAACTCGCCACACTATGGTGAACCCAGACTTATTCGAGTAACTCTAGAATCCTCCACCGACGTGGAAAATGTTTTGCTCTCCGCAAGCGCGCTAAAACACGAATCCTGTGTGATACGTATCTATCCTGATGTCCCTTGGAGCGCGCGACAACCAAAACGAAACACCGAAGAGGGGCACAGCAAGCAAGACCGCCTAAACACAGTCTTCATACATGGCGTGCCAGAACATCCTTCTAACCATGTTCAAGATACCGGAAAGCACGATTTAGAACAGTGGCGGTTCATTCGTGAAACACTTTCTTTGGATGATGTTGTGGCACTATCGCTCACCAGGATACCTCTCTCATCGAATTATAGAGGATGCGGCCCTAGAATCCTAAAACTTGTGGTTCAGTCAGAGCAACAAGCAAAGGATGTTTTGGATCGATGGTGGAGAAATCGGAAACATCTTCCTTCCGAAATTCGGTTAAAGGTCGCAAACAATTTGCACAGCTCAAGTATTAAAGCAACTGAAGCAGCAAGCATCCTGACGAATGTACAGAAGTGTAACTTGACTGCTGCTTTAATTGACTCTGACGTAGGTCTAAACGAAGGCTGGGACGCACCTTGGCCGAATCAAGTTGCAAACGAGGTATCATTGACCCATCAAAAAAAACGAATAACTGCCGACCTCCCATCGGTCGGCATTCTCCCACACTTGACAGCTTCACCTCTCTGCGGGCTCCTAGAGACCGAGAAACTGGCCTGCTTGTATACAAATGCTCAGGGACTTTCTAACAAACTGGCTGAACTGAAAGATCGCCAAGCTTCCGGCTCGTATGATGTCATTGGTATCACCGAGACATGGTTGCACACGGGAATGACGGACGCTGAAGTGTCGCTACCTGGCATGTCGCTGATCCGGAACGACAGGCTCACAAAAGGAGGAGGGGTAATCCTGTACTACCGAAACGACTTACAGTGCGAAGCCGTGGAGGATTCAGATTCGCAGTTCCCCGACTCTCTTTGGTGCCGGTTGCAGTTAAAAGGCAGGGACGCTTGCCTTATTATCTTGGTGTACCGCGCCCCTAACTCAACACCCGAAACCGACTACCACCTAATGGCTGCTTTAAGGTGCAGTTTACAACAAAAGTACACTCACATTCTTATCATGGGTGATTTCAACGTACATTGTTTAGAAGCCCCTGCCACGACCGGAGAACAATTCAAAACCGATTTACAAGATCTAGTAACTACTGCTCCTCTTTACAACCACATCACTTTGCCCACTCGGTTCAGAACTGGTAACAGGCCATCTGTGCTGGATCTTGTGCTTACCAACGAGGAGCATATGATTGATGCGTTGGTTTTAGACTGCCCGTTGGGTCGCAGTGATCACGCAGTCATCAGTTTCAACTTCGTCTGCTATGCAGAATATCGAATGATAACGATGAGACTGTGCGAACCATCACAAGGTACGACCGACTCGCCCAGCTAGTCAGCGCCACAACATGGTCTTTCCTCGAAGAAGAACCCCCGGAAGTCGCCTGGCTCGAGTTCGTCAACACATTCAGTCAGCTGATTGCACAGGCTTCAGAGATAAAAGCTTGCAATAAGTGCAAATCCGTTTCTTTCGTTAGGAGCAGAACCCGAAAATGGATGACAGTACGCAACGCAGCATGGCGAGTGTACAGAGAAGCTCCAGCACCAGAAACTTGGGACAACTACGTAGCCCAACGTAACCACTGCACTCAACTGTTAAGAGAAGACAAAGCCGCCTATCAGCAGAACATCGCAAAAACCTTCAGTGCTAACCACAAACTGCTGTACAAGCACGTTAATAGCCTACGAAAGGTGAGGCAAGGATTTCCTCCACTCAAGACGGCTGATGGCCCAACAAGAACGTCTATGGAAGCTGCAAACGCGCTGCAGATGCAATACGCCCCCACGTTTCAAAGAGTCTTGCCACCAAGCGATCTACCAAGCTTTGTATTCTGCTCACCAGGACTAACCCACATCAAATTTACCGCAGAGGCTGTATTGCAAAAGCTGACTTCTCTACGCAAACACAGCTCGCCGGGTGTCGACGCCATTCGTCCTGAGGCATTGGGAGCAGCAGCAAACCAACTGGCAGGACATTTAGCTCAGTTTTTCCAGCACTGCTTAGACCAGAACCAAGTTCCCGCCATGTGGAAGCTTGGAATAATAAACCCCGATTCACAAAGGTGGAAGCAGAACTGATCCCTCCAACTACCGCCCAGTAACCCTTCTTCCTATACTCTCCAAGGTCATGGAATCCATAGTTGCCGATGCACTGGTGTGCTATCTGGAAAACTGCAACCTCATCACTCCTGAACAGCACGGTTTCCGTCGACAGCGGTCATGTACAACTAATTTACTAATTGCACGCAGTAGTTGGACCGAGGCAGCCGACGCTGGAGAAGGTGTTGATGTGATCTACCTGGATTTTTCCAAGGCTTTCGATCGTCTAGACCATCGGATACTACTATCCAAGCTGCAGCATTACGGGATCGGCGACCCTCTTTTAAGCTGGATCGCCAACTTTCTATTTCAAAGGCAATTAGTGGTCAGAGTTCGGAGCTCTTTATCGGACCCCATACAAGTCGAGTGTGGTGTGCTGCAAGGCTCAGTTTTAGGTCCACGTTTGTTTTTGGTGTTTATTAATGACCTTGCACAGGGAATCGCTTCAAACTTCCTAATGTTTGCCGATGATATCAAGATCTGGCGCAGAATCCAGGCGAACGCCGACCAACATGTGCTCCAAAGTGACTTAGATACAGTGTATCAATGGTCGATCCAAAACTTATTGCATTTCAACGTCAGTAAATGCAAGGTGCTTTCCATCCGACATCAGAGCAGCTACTCATACCGACTCGGAACGGATGTACTGCAACAATCAACTCTCGAACGTGACTTGGGTGTCCTGGTTCAAGATGACTTGGGTTGCTCCAGGCAATCCGAAAAGGCCTCGAAGACCGGGAACCAACAAGTTGGGCTGTTGAGGCGGGCGTTTGGACAAATAAACAGCTCCATATTTCGACAAATGCTCAGTGCGTATGTTCGCCCCCATGTCGAATATGCAATTCAAGCCTGGCATCCATGGCTGAAACACGACCTTAATGCACTGGAGCAGCCACAACGCCGGGCATCTAAGAACGTAATTGGAATGCGCAATCGGTCCTACCAGGAGAGGCTGCGACGACTAGGATTGTTCAGTGGAAGCTATCGCAGGCTACGAGGCGACCTGATTATGACATACTTGATTCTGCGAGACCCACATCATGTGTGCCGCCCTTTACTGCAACTCAGCAGCAATACAAACCTGAGGGGCCACTCATTAAAACTCGCAGAACAATACAGTCGTCTGGAGTGCCGCAGAAATTTCTTTTCCATCCGTGTCTGTCACCCGTGGAATGCTCTCCAGAATCGGTCGTCTCTGCACCGACACTAACAATATTTAAAAGACGGTTGGACGATGCACTCATCCACTTACACTTTGTTACTTAACACTACGTCTCCATCCTACACCTGTAGTTTACCCTGGAATTATTTGTTGTTAACTGTGGGTGTTGTGAATCTAAGTGGATCGCAGGACTGCAGCGAAGCAAACGATAAGTCCTTATTTTCGTATTTAAAGTATTAACTATTTTACTATCCTTTTCATCATAATTGTTATGTTGATATCCCACCAACTATCCAACGGGGCTTGTAAAGCAACGCTTCTTAACCCGTATAAATTCATTGTTCATTGTAGCATATGAAGAGGAAATTTATTCTGACTCCTTATTCACATTCACCCTACCACTTTTATATTCTTTCCTTACTCGGCCTTGCCTACCACGAAACATTTCTGCCCACGTAACAGTTGAGAACGGAAAAGAAAACCAGTTCTCATTTTTACTCTTCAGGCCCGTGGTACCTTCTACCAATAATCGGCCACACCTATCTTAATGTTACCATGTCCAAATGACAGTGTATGAAGGAAGCCATACTGGGACGTCGTAATCTTTTACCAGACCACTTTTACTGTTTCTCACTTCAGTTAGTCTACCGAAGATCCGTTTCAATGTTCAGTATGTCAAATTCGTTTGCAGATACGCATAGCACCTGAGCAGATTAACTTTGGACATGGGTGTACCAGGTAAAGTTTTAGAGATTTTGCGTCTCCTTAACCAAGTTTCTGAAAATTATCTCTCTGTCGGAATTCCTCAAAAATAGGACGCGCACTGACAAGCTAGGGGGACACCGACCTGACCGATTTTAATCATATCTCCTCTTGAACGTGTTACGAATCGGATGACGCGCATACCACGCTTACCCATTGTTACTCATTGTGTATTACGCAACGCATCACCATAGAAGTTTGTCATATTCCCACATGTATAACATGTTAGAATTGCTAAAATAGGCACCATTCTAGCGCGCTTTTCTCCGTGTGTATCGGTTGAGCTGTTAACTGTTTTATTTTGTTAGTCTTCCTGTCCTGGAAAATGACGGGTTTACGGCGGCAACCACCGCGATTATGCTTGGGTGATTGGTGCCGTGCCGCCTCGCTAATAATGATGGAATATTGACCCTTGTACCTGAGAAAATACACCAGTGTTTCCCGCTTAAACTACCCTGGTTTTCATCCCTTCTCTTTCCATTCAGCGACCTCCCACTTTGCTGCGTTGTCAACGTGTTACTGACACACGAAATGATACTTTGCATTTTCGTTACCAACAGTTAACCACTTTGAAACCGATACGTTGCTTTCCGTGCGATCGACGGATTGCGGCAAAGGAGACGTGCCTTGCCAGATCGATAATATACGTATGTATCTATTTAGTCGAACAAGTAACTAACTTTGTGATCACCTTGTAAGATTTCATTAAACGTATTTATATTAACTATGCCTCAATGTGCCCCATAGATGTTATCCCAAAGAATGGTCGCAATTGTTTACTGGCTAATATCATTTCCATCCGATGTTTACCCATGGTTTCTAGGAAAATGGAATCCAATTTAATGGTGTTCAGTTGACTTGAGAAAGCCTTTGGGTTAAAAAGGAGACGTCGCGCAGTAATTAGAGAATCTGACTGTTCAGAAGCTCCTTTGAAATAATGTACTCGCGAGCGGCTTCAAGCATATACCAATTTGCTGAACAGTTGATGCATGTAGCAGTCTATGTGATGCAGCCTTATGAACAGCTACAACCAACACACCGTCTCCTACAGTTCGGTGAAGTCTACAGTATATGTTTGTTCAAGAATTTAATTAGAACACTGTAGTGCTTAATTGTCTGGCGCATAGAGTTCGAGTGATGAATCATACGGTCCAATGGAACATCCTCTGGCTTTGAACCGATTGGTGATACTTCTCGGGTTTGCAACTCGGCTGATAGCCGAACAACAAGTGATCATTTTTCAACTGATTTACTGGTAAACGAGGACTAGGTGTTGTTTACTTGTAACCCTGCACTTTCCAGACGGCTCCGTAGTTACCCGCGCTCACAAAGCAGAGATAGCAGTCGTACGACTTGAACCCCGTGGCTATCCTTTCTCTCGGTAGTTAAAATCAGTAATTCTTTAGAGAGTGCTCCCCTTACATTCCAACGTATGGCAAAGATGTTACTACTTTCGGGTGCGAAGCACGTTGTTATTTTTGATAGCGCTCGGTTTCAGCAACTCAGTAGAGCAGAATTAATCATTTCAATAGTAATGAGCGAAAATATTTGGAATTGGCATTTAGCTAAATCCGTCCATTCCAATTAGTTCAAGTTTGTATACTAGATTTACTAAAATTCCTAAAATGGCTTAAATGCAAGATGAAGAAGCAACCGCATGATAAATGTGCTTGTTAATATACTGAATTAATTTTGACCAAATATGTGTGGGTGACTGAGTTTCGATGAAATTAAAGATCATGTTTCTTCCTTTGTTCGTTGGGCAAATCCAACGTTATCAGTTGAAAGGGATACAACCTGCTGCGTTAAATCTTGAAACAAGGCTATAAGTATAGCGATTCTATGTCTCTTTTCCTCTTAGTAGGGATGAAGAACAAATATACGCAAATAGGAGGAAGTCAGTTTAATTCCGGAAATAATATTCCACCTGTTTAGGAGTGAGCATTACAGACCGCATGCATCTATAACACCATGAAAGTAACATGAAAACATGCGGTTGCTTGACATCCTAATAGCGCGTAGAAATGACTGTGTAATACGAAATTCTGTTTATCGTATGCCTAATTGGAAGTGTCAGTAGAAGTACTTCTACAGGTTTGCCACAAAGTGGTATAAACAAGACTCAATGCAGACTATGCCAAACTTGCAGGAAGAATATACACTACCGACTGGAGGCACGGATGATAACCGACACCCTCGCAGAAAATAGGGATCTACCTTCCCTCCTCGCTCAAGTTGGCAGTGGGGATCTGAACGCTCAAGTTGGAAAATTATGCACTGATGAACTGCATCTGGGCGGCCAACATGGTGTAGGCTCCCATAATAATAACGGTGAGCAGTTACTTCATTTGTGTGAGGATACCCGCTTATTTCTTGCGAGTGTTAATTTCCGAAACAGCACCCACCGGAGAGTGACTTGGCGCCCACAAGCTTCGAACGAGCTTTGGACGCAAATCGTTCACATTGCGATAAGTTACCGATGGTGAGACTGTGTCTAGAACTATCGCTGGATTTGGAGCACAGATGTGGACATCGACCATGTACTTGTATATGCTAATCTGCGGATGCGTTGTACCAGACGCCCACGAGGACGTTGTGACAGCAATGACACCAGCCAACTGGCGAAGCCAGCTGTTTTGAATACCTATCAAAGTAAGCTGTCGTGCGAGTTGAGTAAGCGCTCACAGGATGCAGCTGAAGCTCACAGTTTTCATATTCACCAGACCTTACTAGCAGCAGGCGAATCCTCATTTGATAAGCCTAATCGCCAATATGGACATTGGGCCTCTTCGCAGTCTCCGGAACTTATCGATGCTAGCCGGAATATTCCGGCTGGAAGCGAGCACAATGAAACTCGCAACGAGCTCAGTGCAAAACTCTGTGCTAGCCTGAAGAGAGGCCTTGAGTCCTGGTGGTCTCATCGTGCATCAGAGATGGAAAGAGCCACTGCGTTTGGTAACCATCGAAAGTTATTCCGGCTGGTACAAGAAACGGGCAGCAGGATTGAAACTATACTTGACGAGAGTGGACAGCCTATTCAGAACTTGTCAAAACGCTTAGAACGTTGATCTGAGCATTTTGAAAGGCAATCTAATTGGTCGGAATTGTTAGATTTCTCGCCGGCCAGTGATCTCCCCGCTCCCTGGGCTGTCCGTTTGGATCTACCCGCTCGTTCAGAAGTCGAACGTGAGATCGCACTGGTGAGGTTAAATACAGCGGCAGAACCAGATGATCATCCTCTAGATCTCTTTAAATTTGGAGGACCTACTCTTGTGGATGATTTATATGAGTTACTACTGAAACTGTCGGAGTATGAAACTGTCCCAACCGACTGGAGCCGCTCCTTCATAGTCCCAATTTTTAAGGGTGGCTCACGATCGGAATGCGGCAACCATAGAGGAATTAGTCTGATCTCCATCGTCTCCAAAATGCTTGCCTCTGTTATTCTGCACAGACTGACTGGCACTCGTGAAATCATATTCACGAAGAGCAAGCCGGGTTTCGTCGAGTTCGTGGCTGCATTGGCGACATCTGCACTTTGCGTCAGTTGTTGGAGCACCGTCACACACATTGGCGGCCCACTGTTGTCATGTTCCTCGATATCAAAGATGAATTCGATTCGGTAAATTAACGTGCACTTTGGGACTGTCTACTTAGGAAAGGCGTACCTGAGATTTATGTAAATATTATCCGATCATTATATGCGCGTAGCTCAGGCTGTGTGAGGGTTTACGGCAATTTTCGTCGCCATTTATATATCTCTAGCTGTGTGAGACAAAGATGCCCGCTGTCCTCTTTCCTCTTCAACTTCCCCATTGAGGAAGGCATGAAAATCGCGTTCACAGTATACGACTTGGAAGATGTGGATCTGTTCCCAGGAAAAAGACTTCTTGACTTGGAGTATGCTGATGATATTGCCATCATCTGTGACATCTCCCAGACGTGCCAAGCAGCACCGAACAGATTAGCACTAGCTGTCAGCCGCTGCGAGCTTTACTATGCACCATCGAAGAGTAAAACATTCCTACAATGTTGGCCTGGATGGCCTCCTACGTTGACCCTTGAGGTGGATCAGCTAGGAGTCGCTCAAAAATTCAACTACCTGGGAAGTTGTACCAGCGCCCCTGGCATTGGAAATGAGATCACGAACCATATAGCAAAAGCTCGAGGAGCTTTTGTTAACATTCACCACCTATGGCGCCGGCATGGCATCACTCTTGCCCTGAAGGGTAAAGTGTACATTGCAGCGGTACATTCGACCCTACTGTACGGTTGTGAATCCTGGCTCCTTAGATCAACGGATATAAGAAGGCTAGTTACGTTCGACCACCGGTGCTTTCGCAATTTTGCTCACATCTGGCGGGAACACCGCGTGAACAACGAGCATGTTCGACGCCTTGTTTACGGCACAGGAAAAGGAAATGAACCGCTCAGCACCGTTACTTCAAGCACAAGGCTCCGGTGGCTCGGCCACGTGTTACGCATGCCAGCCCACCGACCCTCGCGACGTGCGTTGTTTGCGCGCTGGGGGTGTGGATGGAAGAAGAGGAGAGGTGGCCAAGCGATGATTTGGTCAAGATGATTGAAGGCCCTCGCTTCGGAGCTGGCCTCCGTTGGAGCGCGTCCTTGCGTGCTCCTTGCTTGCATTCCGAAAGACGATGAACATGTTTGGCTGGATACACTTGTTGATATGGCTAGGGGTTGATCTCAACATTGGCGCTATGTGTTTCTTTGTCCCACCCCGTCCCTCTTAGCCTCCCCCTACAACTACGATCTCATTATTTAGCATTTTATAATTTCGCGCATTAAATTATTGTTTCACTGCCGCGTAGTAGCTAGCAGGTAGCTTACCGGAAAGATAACCATCCGTTACCGGTAGCTCAGCTGGCTTGCACCTGTCGTATTTTATTCCTCTTTTTCTTTTAGGTATTGCGGCACAGTAGCTGAGGTGTTTCCCACCTCTAGCTGTGTATGGAGTGCGTGTATAGTGAGGAGATTGCAAGAAAGATTCCTTATAGAACTCAAGCTAAAGATTTCCATGCATCTACCGTTCAATATAGACGAAGTATGCCAAGTACCTCAATGATATTCGAAATTCTCAGTGGCACGGGCATACTCCGGGCGGGATGCGTATTAATCCGCACAAAGAACCGAAGCCATGTTCCGTCAATTCAAACCCTATTGCCCGGTCCAGCCGTTCACGCAAGCTTCTGGCTCTTTTATATTGTACTGTACTAGTTCATGATGGCATATATTCATAAGGTCCGCAGTAAGTACTTAGAAATTTGCAGAATAAAATTTTCCTAGTGAAATCACGCGGCACACAAAGGTTAATCGTACTGCTAGAAGCATCCTCGGGAACTAGCTGTTTCCAGAATAAGAGCATAAATTCGGGATCAGGAGCATATCTTGTGGCAAAAAACATATATAGCACCGTTTTCCTTAACATTGTGCTATCCTACTATACACATGATGAAAAAACGGTGTAGCTTTAATTTGCGTTTTTTAATGTTGGCTTTAAACTGTGCATGATGACCGGTTAAGAAGTGGAAGGGGAACTATAAGGCAAGGTATGTTTGAATCGGTTTGCGTCGTCATGACAACCCACACTCGTTGGTGCAACAATGAGGTAGGCGGGGCCGAGTAGAAGGCATATATGAAATTTCCGGATGAGAAAGTTTGAAGTGGACTCATTTGTCTGCTGCCGACCAGACACCAAATTTGCAGGAGAGTCAGACAAATGTTGGACCTGTGTAGGCGGGAGGTAAAAAAATATGAAAGAGGATGGGTTAAGTGCAATCGATGCATAATCCTATGTTACTTCACTCATGTTAATATGACTGTAAGCTAAGTCTGGCTGAACAGAACAAAACATGTCCGGTCGATAAATATTAAGTTCTTCTCGCTCCAGACACTGGCTAATATAGATGAAGTTACTTATTTCTGGCCCTGTCTGCAATTCCTTCTCATCTCACCGTTCCGATTATAAGATTTGCTAAACGTTTAAAGAGAAAGAAAGTGAAGGTATGTGAGGTAGGTTACAAAGTCATTTTTATCCTTAGCTCGCGCTTTTAAGTGTACTCCTTTGGGATTGACTAGCCAAGTGAAGCGAACATATATATAACATTTTATGAAATACTTTGACACAACACTTTTAGATGTTATACGGTTTTCAGCAATTTGTCTCTGGAATACATACTTTATTGCGTCTGAACCCCTATGCATTCATAACTCACACTTGAAAATTTGACATGACAAGCGCGAGATTGTGTCTAGGATTGTTGCATCATGGTGATATCTGTTTTCATTAACTCACTGGAGTATGTGGCGTCTAAGTTTACATGTGTGATAGGGTGTTTTACTTCAAGTATATTTTGGGACGATATTTGAAAACGGACGTGCTTTTGTTGGCCGGCATTCGCTTGTGTTTGGATACATATTGCAAACTGATATACCTTCTGAGATAATATGTCCGCTTGGCGAGCGTGTACACAGCGAACTGTACTCAGACCGCTAGTCAGGAATGAGTACGACGATAGTAGTTTGCCTGTACATTTGGTCACGTCCAAAAGTATGTCTGAATGGCGGCATCTGAAAAGTTTGTTGGACTTGACTCAAAGCAGTCGGTCAAAATTTGATAACTTCTTTGACAGTCTAGTCACAATTTAGCCGCTTCTCTGCTCACTTCCAAAAACCTATACTTTCGCAATTCAGTAGCGATAGCGCTTTCAGCAGCTTGAAGAACTTTACGCCGTCCGTCGATTAGTTTGTGCCACACTAACAAGCAATAACTATTTGTACTGACAGGGTGCGTCGGTTGTTATCACGATGCCGGAAATGTTACTCATCTCTTATGACTGTAAGGGGTCAAGGAATGTGTTTTTCTCCACAATGACAACTTATATTACGAGCAACTGATTAAACCAGATTTCACATCAGTGAATGATCGTAGTAGCTGGTGCCGTACAACATTTAGCTTGTGAGAGAGTTAGTTACTAAAATGATAGAAACGTTAAGCAATGTTTTATCACTAAAAGCTCCCAATCCATCTACCATCTATCAAGAAGGAAGCATTCATGTTTGACGGGTCATTTAGTTCTGAGAGTCACTTCGACCCACTATAATTTATTCAGAGCATCCGAAGGATCTGGCAGAATTGTGTTGTACAACTTCTTTCCATAGTTTTCTAGCAGACTAAATGTGATCACATAATGGAACTGACTGAAGGCTGCCCCGGAAGCATCCAGGTAGGGTACATCAATTTTCCCAAAACGTTGGCCAGAGTTTAAGTAATACATTTAGAAATTGCGAAAACACAGTCTTTTATTGGAAGAGGGATTCAAATGGCACAGTTGTTAAGCATCTCAATCTGAGGTACAGGCAGTCGTCCCTGTAGTTAAAGTTGTGGCAGCTGCATGACAAACCTATTCTTAATACTCATCCTCTGTTTGAACAATGGAACGATGGAACCATGGTCTTGTACGTGTAAAAATGCTAAACTTTAACAAGTCCCCTAGAAGGGTCATGGAGAATGTAAAAAAATAAAAAAGAATTGTCAGTAAAATTAGGTTTACACCGATTGACTCTCAGCAGTACAGTAGTATAAACTAAATGCAATGTAATCCACTAGGAATGACGACAAATGAGATGTTGGTAACAAATCGTATCTCATTTTGGTGAATACAAATGGGAGGTGAAAAAGGTGGAACCTATTCTGGGAGTTGATCGGACGCTTGTCTCTATCCGCGGGTAATGAGTTATCTGCGATGGTGCAACACAATAACTGCACTGTTAGCTCGGGCTTGAAAAGCTGTCAACGTGGGAGCACAGATGACCGATTCTGGCAGGGCATTCAACATTTTGCAATCGCGTCGGGAAAAGAAATGACGACGGTACTCCAAACGACTGTGTTGCTCTGCCAGCTTAAGATAGTGGCCTCTCAAATTACTTTTGAGATGGAGGTCCAGAAAATGACGACACGTGTGGTAAGCCAAAAGGAGGTCTCCGCGCAATCACTGATATAGTCATCTGAAGAACCCAAGCACTCCAAGTCTTCGACTACAAGGCAAGTAATACAATCCTTTGACACTGTTGATTGCCCGGCTTTTCGGTATCTCCAAGGCGGTGAGATCGATCTTCAGACATAACTGCCAGACCTGTATTGTGTACTCCACGTGTGGACTTATGTATGAGCCGAGAAGCCGTGGAAATATCGATGGTCCGAATCATTCAAACTCACTCTTCAGGTGGCCCAGGTGTTGGACGCCCTTCCTTGACGCCGTTTCAGACTGATTCGAACATCCAAGTATGGCCTGGACCAAAACGCCCAGATCCTTCTTGCCAAAAAGTTTTAAACCTGGTTTCCGAGTTTGTAGTAGCATATCTTCTGTTACCGTACGTGCAGCAGGTCACATTTATCAACATTAAATCGAAGTAGACTCTGGCTTGACCACGTGTATACCTTATCCAGCTGGTCTTGTTGCACTGTGATATTAGCTAGTGTTTTGTCGCCCACCACACTTTGATGTCATCAACATAAAGCAGGCAGTTTGAGCTTGTGAGGCGTATGATATCTTTGGTGTACCTAAAAAATAACCGCGGCCAAGTCCCGATCCTGTGGTAATCCGCATTCAACTTAGATGGGATCTGACAGGGATTCAAGCGCTTGTACTTCCAAGCGCCGATGTAAAAGAAAGATTCTGGTCCACTCTAGCAGAGCATCACCAGTATCAAAGCTTTGGATTTGATAGAGTAAGGTATCATAGTTTAACCGGTCGAACGCTTTTGAGAAGTCGAGAAAAATCACATCAACGCCTGTGCCATTGGCTACTACTTCGGTCCAGTTGGATCGTGCCAGTAGTAAATCTGTATGGCACAGTTGACTTTGTCGGCAGCCGTGCTGTTTCGGTGTAAGGTAGTTGATTTCCCCAAGTAGGCTATTAGCGCATCAGAAATGATAGCTTACATTGAAGTTGAAAGTATCAGTAGAAGATTACGGGACAGTAAATGTTTGGATCGGAACGATTACCTCCCTTGTGAATAGAAGTAATCATCCCTTGTTTCCACATGTTAGGCACACACATTTCGTCAAAACATTGTTCGAAAAACCGGGACAAAAGCTCAGCTAAACTCTCTTCTACCGCCGCTAGTAACTTAGGCTGCATATTATCAAGTCCAGGAGAACTGTGTCTGCGTCTAATCAACAGCTTTTTTAATACAGATTCTGCCCTGAAGTGTATGTGAGTGAGTTTTGTAAGTGAAATAACCATTGGCGTAGGGTTATTTGGCCTGTAATCACACTGAAATGTTGTTGCACGGTGCAGGCACAGAGTATTCGCCACCTTGTTTGTTTTCCACGTGGGTCGCTCCGCTGTTTGAAGAAGATGCATTCATTACTGTTTACATAGACTGTTTACTCGTTGATACAAAAGCTTGTGGTTTAAAGCTATATGTAGTGTCATCTTTTGCTGCTACGTCATCCTATCCTTAAAAACAAACTGCTTATGGTGGTTGCCTTAGGTTTCAGATGTCATTCATGTCTTGGTGCTCGGAAAGAGTTTACAGACACGCCAGGCTGACTTTCGCACTGCTATACACTTGCGCGTCCCGTTTCGCAGAAACGAGGCAACATTTATTGTGTGGGATGTCTTAGTCGCTGATGCTTCGGCAACCAGAATTTTAAACTAGCTGACGAAATATTCCCATGCGCATGCCGGTGCCACTTCGGCCAGAAAGATCCAATTGTTTATCTCACCTATTCGAGCTAACATATCGTTGCGTATAATCGTTTTTGTTGCGTCGACAAGTTGCACTGGTTATTCCGCATAGCAAATGTATTTGGAGAGTAGTACTGCACGATCCTTGCGACCCAGTGGGGCGTCGATGATTATCTTCTTGACCTACAGTACTTCCTTGGTGAATATTCGGCCCAATATAGACGATTTATCATTTTCTCGGAATGGGGTGGGAGAGTTGATGAGGCCATACAGCGGGAAACTGGAGACAAACTCTTGTAGATCCGCCCTAAGCTATTCCCCAGGTGCGGCTTGGGATTTGAGGGAAGAGGATGTCGAAATTACCAGTAATAATAATGTGACTGTCATTCTTGTTTATCACCCACCTTATATAGGATGGCAGATAGAAGTCCAACTCGCGCTTGGAAGAAGGAGGGCGGTAAACGGCAGCTACCAAGCGTGTGTCGTTGCCTTTTCAATCTAGACGGCACCAAAGCGAATGCTTTACCGTGTTGATCGGATCCTCTATGGGCTCACATTGGAGATTACTGCGGACGTACAGAGCCACGCTTGCACCTTTGCTGCTTCGTTCGTGCCAAACAACGGACATGTCTGCCAGTACGAGCTGGATCTTACTTACTTCGGGGCGTAACCATGCCTCTGTTATAGCGATGTGTTCACAGACCTTCGATTCATGGCTCAGCCGCATTTCGGAAACCTTAGTAAGCCTTGATCATTAGTGTATATACAGGAAATCTTTTTGTACGTCAAAAGCTCTTGACTTTAGGCATATGAAGGAAGTGGGGTTGTACGGAATAATAAGAGGCCGGCACCCATTCTTTATTGGGTGGCTTGCCAAATCTCGATACGACTGCAATGAGATTTTTGTCTCACTTAAACCTGCGGTATATACTTCATCGGTAGCTTTCTCGATAGCTACGGTTGGTGTGCACAGTTATCTGAACTACTGTCGTCGGTATATTGAGTTGGAGGTGGTGTCGTTTTCACGAGGAAAGCTAGTGGCTGTGGCTGTCTAACTACTCTCATTGGTCGTAGTTCCGAAGGATGTGTGTAGCGTAGTATCTGCTAGCTGCGGATTAAATTCGTCGTCGTCTGTCGTGACTGTACTATTAGTTCCAACTTTCTCTAGCCACTGCCTTTGGAGTGTGGCGACACAGGTAACCGTGTAATTGTCTGAAGTATGACGATACTAGCGCAGACAGCTTCAGGAATATAATGCCACCCTTCCAGGTCATGAGCGTGGGCTTCTTCTTCGATAGCTGCCGATAGCTCGGGCACTCTATCTACGTAAATGATTCTTTTGCTTCTCTCGGTTTAGTAGTTGTTCAAATCGTTTCTGTCTAGCTGGCGTTCACTCCATGGAACATCCAACAATATGCGTAATCCCACGGTCTTCAGTTTGCAGACAACTTGCCGACAAAAGAACCGTCTCGATATCATCCGTGGCCCCAAATGTTACTCGCATTAGCCGGCACTCCCCGTATTGAATCGAGGTTGGATGTCTGGTGATACGCAATATATTAGTCGGTCTGCCTTGAACTCCGATTCGTTCACAGAAGAACTTGCATTGATTTAAATCATTATGCATTTTACCCTTTAAGGAGCTTACGTTGGACTCAAGAATGTTGGTGCGTCTAAGTGTCAAGACGCTGTATTTCCGTCTGGTCTTTGTTGATGTGGGAGGCACGGTTATCGAGGGCTTCAGAGGCGTCTCTGCAGGTTGCACCCGGCCCTTGACACGTGTTGCGGCTGTACCGCGTGAGGCTATTGAGGTCGCACTTTTATCATATCGAGCAGCAACGGCTGTATAAGTGGATCGGTTTATGAGCGCTTCGGATTTCTTTGGCCGATCGGAAGGGTGGGTGCTACCGAAGCTATCTCAGTCGTTACATTGGATAAGAGGATGTGGGTGGTGGAGCTAGACATGCCTCTATCGTTCACGAAGACGGCTTGGTTCTTTGTTCCCAAGGTTTCTAGTACTGCTTGACGGTGCAGTTCATATTACGAACACACTGGTTCGTAGTAGTTGGTGTCTCCGGCTTACTCGTTGATGTGGTTTTAAATAGCCACAATATGTATCTTCGGAGCGACACTGGATAGCCTATGTTTCACCCACCATGTCTCCATTCACGTGTTACGTATTTTGGCTCAAAGCGTAAGTAAACATACAAGAATGTGTTTCCATGATCGCTGAAGCAATTCCAACCGACCTTAGTCAGTTAAGGTATACATGTCACACAAACATATAGAGGTGTCTGGGCTGTCGCCTATCGCGTTTTAATAACAGTCCATAGGATTAACAGCGTCACATGGCATGTGTACTTCGCGTCCATCATCTATCTTTGGCAGCCTTCGGAGCCACTACTCGAATCGATGTCACCAACCGAGTAAACAGTTATCAACCATCTGATTTCAGTCTAGCCACTCCTGTCTAAGCACCACAGTTAAAATGTCAAAATTAAAATAGCAGGATCGTACCGGTTCATGAACAAACCATCTGAAATGATGATGGCACACGTGGCGTCACCTTTAAGAGCCACGATATCAATAAAACACAGCTTCTTAACTTCGAATTTACCTCCCCAATTAGCTTACTCTTCATTTTGTTGAAATGTTGCGTTCGTAACCACCTTAATGACAGGATATATCACGTGGTTGTGACACACCTCTGCATGTGTTTCAATGCACTATTTTTGACGATGAGCTCATTTGAGTCCTCATCTTCCACTTACATACCAATTCCTGCTGTCTACCCCACACCAGTTCGTTTTAGTTTGCCTGATCCAGGGTTTCTTTCGTGCTGCAATGACCTTGTCATTCGTGGTATTTCCTTGGCACTTGCTGAGCTGCTAACCTTATGCCAGTAGCGCTCCCCTCTGATAAAAATCAAGAATTCTCTTGGGCATGCTTTGCTCCAGTGCCTATGTAGCATAATGGTTACACAAGATCCGTGCAGCCTCTCATGAACACACCATCAAAAGTTGCCGATTGCTGACTGGCTGTGTACTGTTCACTCCTGTATCCGTGTAAAGCGTAAGTATCAAGTAGCTGGCAGCCTGAACGACACCTGTCCACACACCTACTATGTTAATAGGGTTAAGAGTATGGACTGACTTAAACTTAAAGTAGACTTTAATAGGGATAAAACCTAAACAAGTTGGAAATGCGTAGTGGGGTGCAGTGTTTTCCGGCAAGCAACACCCTATTCCCATCCACTTCAGCTACGGTCCTAGTTATCGAATTGCCCATGATTCGCTTCAATGCGTATCACGAAGCACATTGAGTTGGCGTGTAGCAAACCAATCACACTACCAGCACCTCACAACGCCCCTCTAATCAGTCCTTTACCGTTGTGAGAAGCGTTGCCTGACGTGACCCTTTAACTAAAGGGCTAGAGGTTTCAAGTACCATCCGGGTTTGAGAACTGACATCTCTAGGTGATGGGACCAAACATGACTGAAACGCCTAGGGGAGTACAGTGTTTTCGGGCCGGCAACACCCAATTCCATACGCTTCAGCTGCTGTCCTAATTAACGAATTAACCAAGATTCAGTTCAATACGAATCACAGTCCACATTGAGGTGGAGCATTACAATCCACTCACAAAACGAGTACCTCAAAATGACCCTCCAATCAGTATTGCACTTTATATGATCTGTTCAGTTTTGTTATACTGCTTAATTTGCATTGTCAATTTTGCGTGCTTGCTTTTCTTTAAGTTCTGTGTTGGTTGTTGGGCATCTCCAGTGTGGCTGCGCTTGATATGAAGGTTGACTTGGTGCCTACCTCTCTAACACCCCCCACCTAGATTACTGGCCTCAAGAGACCACTAATTATGGTGGGGGTACACGGGGTGCATTGTCCTCTTGGCCGAGTTAGGCTCCAACAGTGGTTGCATCCAGTGTAGAGCGTATTAAGTTCCAGGCACCGCTTTGTGTACGCCTGGTACGCATTATTTCCCACATAACTAGACATGAATGCAGTTTTTGTATTTTTTTGAAGGAGTGTGGGCCGGATCCGCCAAAGGATGATGGCTCCCATTCACATGGCTTCCGGTCTTATTCCTTCGGGTTTACACTGCACATGGGGTGTGGTTGGAGCTGTGGGTGGTGCGGCGCAAGCCACCCATGGTCCCTCTATAAGCGCAGGCTTCTTGTGCTTGTCCTGCGAAGGTCGCAGTGACAGGCAAATCCGAAACCGGATGCATCTAACCATGGACCAGAAAGCATTCCACATTATGTAGTGCTTGTGACGATAATTCCACGGCATCCTACTTACAGCTCCGTTCTCATTTGTGCTCTGGGTTTCCCATGTTGTAATGCTAAGGGCGTGTGAGTTGCTTAGGTCTGGGCGGTTAGTAGTGAGATGACTAAAAATCTCACAAACATCGAGTACACCGCCACAGCTCTGTTGAAGAACCTGCTCTGACTACGCAGTTACAGCTCTCCCGGAATCGGTTACATTCACCCGAGGGTGATGAACGTAGCAGAAACAACGCTGGCCAGCACGTTAGTGCATTTCTTCTAAACTAGCATTCATAAGTACATTGTACCTATCATGAGAAAACGTGGCGCAATCACTCCAATTTTCAAAAGTGGTAATCACTTGGAACCCACAAACTATGGCCCAGTTGTCTTCCTCTCTGTGTTTTCAAAGGTGGTGTAGGCAATCATAGCTGAGGCTTTAGTAGAACATCTAGAACGCCACAACATCCTAACCCCTGAGCAGCACGGTTTCCACTAACACCGTTCATACACAACCAACTTACTTATTAAGCGCAGTAGCCTGACGGAAGCAGACGATGTAGGTAAGGGGACCGACGCCAGGTACGTCGACTTCTCCAATGACTTCGACCAACTGCACTACCGCATTCTGCTCCACAGCCTCAAAGGCTTTGGAGTTGGGGACCGGGTCCTTAAGTGGGCCAGGAATTTCCTGAGAAATGCGCAATTGCAAGTCAGAGTTCGAATTGCGCTATCTGCGCCAATTAATCTTGAACGTGGCTATCCACAATGATTAGTACACAGCCGCATCTATTTCTCGTGTTCATTAACGAAATTAGGCCCCAGATTGCCGCGAATTTCTTGTCGTTCGATGCCGATATTAAGATGTGGCGGACGATTGCCGACCCAGATCATGATGGGGTTCAGCGACACATGAATAGAGCGTATGAGTGGTCTTTCCACAATTTGCTCCAGTTCAAATCGAGAAGTGTGAGGTTTTTTACATTCGCCACCAGCAGAACATCACCAACAAGCTTGGAGATCATGTCCTGCAAGCAGTCACCTAGGATCGTGACCTTTGGGTTCTAGTACAGTCTGATCTGGGCTGCTCAGAATAATCTGAGGCGTCAAAGAAATGATTTGAAATTTTGGTAGCTGGGGAGGCTTGCTCAGTTGTTGTGGAGTTCTCCGATTACAAACCTTACGCCACCATTCGAAATGGCATCTTCAGTGCGGGATTGATCGCAGTTAAGTACCAGTAGCTGGTAGAAAACAAATCCATTAACGGATCCCATAATGATCCATTATTGGGTTTGCTTTCTACCAGCTACTGCTACTTAACTGCTATCAATCCCGCATTGAAGATGCCACTTCGAGTGTTGGCGAAACGTTTGCAACCAAGTTTTCCAGCTCGGAGAACTCCACAACAAATGAAGGCCTCAAAGACTGGGAACAAACACGCTGGTATGCTGCGCAGAGCGGCAGAGCGTATTGATCCCGCTGTATATTCGCAGTTGCTTAACACCTACGTGCGCCTCATCTGGAATACGCAGTCCAGGGGTGGCATCTCTGGCACAAGGAAGACCGCGCAGCGCTCGCGACCCTACAGCGACGAGTCACAAAGCAGGTCAAAGGGTTGTTCAAGCTTGCTTACCAACTTGAACGGAGGACCCTAGACGTATACAGCGGCCGGTACCGACGACAACGTAGCGACCATATTATAGCCTGCCACATTCAAAGCAACTCCAAACACGTCCACCGCCACCTAATACAACTGAGACGCAGCAGGCATCTCAGGGATCACCAGTTCAAGTTAGCCACGCAATACAGTCGGCTAGAATGTCGACGGAACTTTTACTCTCTTCGTGTGTGCCAGCCATTAAACGTCCTCCCGAATAACATGGTTTCCGTCCCCAATTCACCTGTAGTATAGAAAACGCCTTGACATTGCCCTAACTCACCTACATTACGAGATATAACCTGTGTGTCTCGACAGACGATATAATGCGACGAGAGTTGCACAAGCACCATGAACCTACACAATTGATTTTGGCTCTTTTTGCATGCATCTGTTTTAACACAGTAGTGAGTCCACAAAAGGATTTTCAATTTATCGCTATTTGCTAATCACTACCTTGTGATTCTCTTTCTGGCCATCCTACGGGAATTGCTAATCATCGGCTAACTTTTTCCAGTAAGACACCCTAGCTCCATAGTAGGTAGTATCCAGCGCATTTTCTGCTATTGTGTACACCAAAGTGACCAGCGGATGTAAGGTGATCCAGCAAAATGTTTTCAAGGAACCACTGAACTCTTTCTGAAGGCGCTATTCAACATAACATTCTATCCGTTTGGGCCAATCGCTTAAGACTTACTGTAATTAGTTTTAGTGTGCTTTACGAAACTGACTTTATTTTACTCTACACTGTGGTAGTCGAATTCGAAAGCAATGCATGTAACGTTTGTTCACTTCGCCTGTATGCTGGTGCTCGCACTCTTTCTAAAGAACAAGTTGGGTCGCTTTCTACCTGTTCAACCGATTTTCCTGCGCAGTTGCAGCCACGCAGCGCTGGACAGATCAATAGACACCAAAGTTTGTCGTCACTGCTCACTCTTCAGCTGTGTCACTTTTCGATAATAACAACGTAACAAGGACATGCCAGAAAATGCACACAGCCTGATGAGCAACAGCTTATCCACCATACCAAGCTCAGCTTTCGGAAACACTGATGCCAAGCGTGCTTCTCTCACACTACGCTGGCGATCAATAACCCACTCAAGTTTAACAGTGTGCCATTTTCAGCATTGTGCTTAAGTCGCGGTGTTACTGACCCTCAGTGAGAACTTCGGATTCAAGTTCATCCGGAAATCCGTACGACATATGGCGAACTAATGGTTACTGTTCTTGTCGGCTGTGTCTTGAGAAGTAGCTTATGCTGCCGAAAATGATGTGTAATGTCCGACTCAACGGTCAAATTCACACAGCTAAATGTATCAGACACTCGTAGGCACAATGAGTAGCAAGGAAGATAACGGCGAGTAAACGCGGGTTGTCAAGCAATCAGGGTAAAGTGTGATGGGGCCATAAGCGAAAGTAAATTTTACAGCCTTACCTTGTCTAGGGCGTAGATGAAGAGGCATTAAATATTATATGCCACAATAGACTCTTTCCATATTTGGTCCCACAAGCATGTGGGACTCGTTAATCCTGAATTACTTTCACACTTGTGTCCATATCATTTCCGGCCCAGTAGTAGGTGCGGTTGGAGTTATACTCGCTCATTTTGTCTTGCTCAACAGTTATATTTGCACTGATCCCTGCCATATTCGCACAGCGTCGACTAAATTTTTGATGATTTTTGCGGTGCGCGTACTTGAAATTTGGCTTGTTTTTTTTCGATCGATGCGCGCAAAACCCGGCATTTAATTTCCAAAGTTTTTCCCCCAGGTGTCTGTGTATGATAAATAACGGGGAAAAACATGAGTAGGCGGACGAAAATACGTTGATTGCGCAAGTCATGTAAACTTACTATAAGTATCAGACGACAGAATCAAGGTAAACACCATTTTAAGCGTCAAATCACTTAGGAGCCCTGGGCAAACTCGGTTCCACCGGAATCAACAAAACAAGGCCGGCGCTGGAATATGATGCTATTTGCTAAGAATTAGCACCAACAAACGTACAATATCAACAATCTATGCTTCCACAGAAGCGTAACAATAACTTTAAATCCTTCAAAATTACCTAACAAGTATGCCTCCAGGTTACAAGTGGAATAAATTCTCATCTCAATACACGCCTATAGAGGACCAATCAGAAGAGAGGCTACCCTGAGCCGTAGACTTTCAGCCTGTGCATGCATACACAATGATGGCGTTGTACTTGATTCCGTCGTACATAGGAGGGACAAAACAATAGGCCACATGAACCAACTGGTTTCCATGTGTGTGTGGCCTCCACACATAAGCTTACAAGTTTGTCAGATCACTTCTGCAGTGCGAGGTACTATGAACGTAAGGGGTAGTTACTGAAGCATTCTAGAGCACCGATAGCCCTTCGGACGTTACTATGTGAAGTGATAATGATGTTTGTTCAGAAGTGTAACCTAGGTCAACATGTGTGCGATTGAGTGCAAATGAGCCACATCCTCAAAGTGCAAGTGAACAAGGAAGTAACCTCGGATCACGTGGTCTGGATTGAGCCGGAGCAAACAAAGGCTTGTTGGGGCAAGGAAAAGAGTCAGGCAGATGGTAATGGGGAACTCCAGCGTGGGGACCGTCGAGGGAGGAGAATGTATCACAGGATGGGCCATTCGGGATTCGTGTATACTAGTGGTTGCCTATTTTTGGTAATGTATCTAGACACCGGCAATGGATACGAGAAGCTTTAAAAGACAACGTGACTATGATGCAGTAGGAGATTAATTTTGGAGGTATTCGATGTATTGCGCGAAAACGGTAGGCAATATCTTCCTTGCACCAATCGCTCCATGCGTTTTCGCCACAGCTGTTACATCGAGTAAAATCCTTGTTGTCTTCACGTAGTGGTGTCTATAAGGAGTGTTCATGGTTGTGGCTGGTGGAAAGAAGGGCCTTAGCGTCTAAGTGACCCGTTAGAAAGCTAACCACCTTTGACTTGGAAGAGATAACAAAACACAGTAACCGCGTGCCTTATCATGCAGCATTAACCGAATATGTCGCTGAACGCTGACGCGCAGACGATATTTATTCGAATAGGTGCTTCCAAAGCCCGTTATACTACAATTTCAGGCGCATTCCCCCGAATCCTTCAACTAATGTCCTCAAAAGTGCGGCAACTTCTTTGAGAAAGTGCGTTTGCATGCGCCCATATTTCCTCAAGAAATCTAGGCATAACAGGCGACCCATTTAAATTGTTGCAATGAACTTCAGGACGCAGGGTATAATGCCATACTTTTATAAGTGACAATCTTATGAAATTTGGTAAATAATCACCCGTGCTTCTCGCCTTCATCCATTTAAACGCTGCCTAGATCACAAGAGACGACACTAGTAAATGATCTAAAACGATAAGACACCGTAGCACAAAGAGTCCTGCAGCCTTTATGCGTACATTACCTTGTTGGCGTTCCCTAAGTTTAGGAGGTGCGGTGACAACTCCTTCCTCCGATTGACCCGCATGTTGAGTGTGGTATGCCACTGGGTGTGGTACATCGGCCACGTCGAATCCGGTGTCTAATAATTACCTTTTTTTACAATTACGGCTTTCTTTAATTTGCCAATAGATCCGAGGACCATGGACAAACTTGGGGAGTAAAGTAGATCGTTTATTAACTCAACAAGAATTTGTCTTCACCCAGGAATTGTCACTACGACACCGGTTTCATAGTGATGCAGTCAAGTTTCTGGTGGTACCCATGCAATATTGGTAAACAGGGAATACCTACTGGACATATATTTGAGGCCGCTTCCCAAATGCTTGAACTTATTGGAATGTGGCGTGGTGAGATCAAACGTTGGGGTCAATGGGCGTGGTACACTAAGGAAAACCAGTTGTTCGACCTCTTGTGGAGAATGCTCGAGTAAATTACAACTTCTATTTCTAAACAAGAGCCCGATGCGTACCTAAAACCGCAAATAACCGTAATAATAATCATACTTGGTATATTTCTCTTTAAGTTAGGAGCTGCGTCCATATTTGGCACAGATCAGATGTGTACAAGTATTATCATGCTCTTGCATGGGCAATATGAAGTTGTGGCGAATAAAAAAACAACGGTATATGACTTGTGAATGCGAGGTACGGTCCAACTGAATATTACGATTCTTGGTGTACGGTAGAATCGCAAGGAGTAGATGTTATATTTTTTAAATTTTTCAAAGCAGTCCTCAAGCTTTTCGGCGGACATGGCTAAGTGTTCGGTTAAATCTTTCGAGAAAATTGTATGTTTTAAAAAATAATGTGTAAATAAATAAATTTATAACTGAACTTATACGGCCACTACTGGGATCGCCTCTTGAGGAGCTGCTTCAATACGGATTATTCTCACGCCCTATCTGGTCGTGTGCCCGGTGTAGCTTTTAAAGTCTAAGTCATCACTTAGGTAACTCACCTTTAGGTCTGTTTTTCTGTGTATCTAGTGCGGACAGTCAAGCTAACTAGCAGGTACCATCAACTGCTTTTGGAGTAAAGTACTTTTGATCCCCAGGGAACCAATGGTAATGGTAATGGGTACAATTATTACGGTTGAAAGCTTAAATCTGTCACCTCCGAGGATCGACCCAGTCGTGGTCAACAGTGAAGTGAATAAGAATATATGTGCGCAAGAAAGACCGATCAAACTGTACAGCGGAAGTGTCGAAAACGGAGGACTGTTCGAAGTATCGATATGCTAAACAGTACTGAAAATGCTTTTCAGATTTATCATCATCATTTGCGTGCTTGCGAAAAGTACAGGAATTGAGCAATGAGCAATGAGACTTGTCCTCAGTTCTGGACTGTCGCTTCTGGGACAGCAAAAGCAATAGTTAACCTTATAATAAGAGTGTAAAAAGGTAGTCATAAGTCAACAAAAAGAAAGTAATAGTTTGTGTCTCATGAGTACGAGACGCGGACCGTGTGGTTAATCCGGTCACATATGTAACTGAAGAGTCAAGAAGGTTTTGCGTGCAACCCGTTCTGAAGAATAGTGTTCACGAGTAGATGTTTCGGCGTTTCAACTATACGGGGCAGCCGAGGTGAGTATAGAGTAATATCGACGGATTTCGGTAATCACTCTGTAATTCGTTCGTTGATTCCTCTGGACAGAAAATATTTAGTTAGAAGTGTGGAAAAAGGTATTTTGTAAATAAAAATTTGATAGTGGTGGGTTGATTTCGAACCAGAGATGGTTGTGATTTGCTATATGGCTCCCCGCCTTTCCCTATACAACATGGTTATACGCACGTCTAGGTTGAGCATATCCTTCACTTTATTCACTGTCATTTCCGTCTTAGCTAGAGAACGAAAAATGCGTTTTGCGTCGCAACTTCGCAGATTCTGCGGTAGTTTGTTCCACAGAACTTCATAGCGGTTAAGGAAGAAATTTGCTTTTAAGCTGGTTCGTTCCTTTTCGATTTGTAATGTGCTATTCGTTATATGGTACTTGAGGGAAGGTTGAAGTAAAATCTCAAGGTCTGAGGTAAAGAGGCGTTTGTGGATTATAGCAAACCTGAAGTTCAGATTAACCAGAGAGGTGCTATGTTCATCGCACAGCAAAGGTCATAGTATGTAAGATTACCAATGTTTCTAGTTTGACTCTTCGTAAAACTACACTGTACGCTGAAAGTCTGCAATGAGGCTGGAACTTACCGTGGTGCGATGGTTTGTGTGCCTCAGCGATCCATTGAGCTACGCTGGGTGGTGCTTTTGCACCTTCAGAGTCACTCATACCAGATTGGTCAATGGTTAGAGGCCAGACAAACTCAGCCTCCTGGTCCTCCAGGTTGGGGGTTGGAATGAGGGTGGCACCTTATTCCTTAAAATGGACTCCTTGTAGCCCAACGCCAAACCCGCTGCCTTGCGGTCAGGTTTTTGAACCAAAGGCTTTGGTTGAGAACCCTAATCGTTCTCCTGTCTAGGCCTGGGCAACCTGACAGTATCCTACCCACGCAATACTATGAATTTTCCTTCAAACAATTTCTTGATGCTCTGGCCACCGCAGAGGATAATAAACGGTGCCCTATCTGCTGCATCGAGCAGGGTGGATAGGGGTTTGGATGCTACTGCTCAAGCCTTCCTGTCTTCTTATTCCCCCTCTTACGCTTTTTCACTCTTACCGTCCCATTCCAACTTCACTTATATCCCCCCAGTTTTAAACCCCCCGATTCTTGGCCCTCCCCCAACATGCTTTGCTAGGCATTTACCTTTTAATTTCAACTCACACGTGAACGCGGAGCGTCACTCTTCTCCTGTCGACAAGCCCATGTCCAACCAAGCGGTCCAATCCAGTTCATCGGCTTCCATTTGGAGCCCTCGATCCTCCTTCAGATTGGCATGCCTCAATGTACGCACACTGCTATAAATCGGTCAACAGGCAGCACTTGCCCGAACATTGGAGACCCTCTCGATCGATATCTGCTGCTTATCAGAGACTCGCCTGCAAGACTCGAGCACTGTGCTCACTCTGCGATCCCCTTCAGGGGACGCAAGCAGTACTTTCTCCTTGCGCCTATCCGGTGACGATGCAGCTTCGAGCACCGGCCAAGCCGGTGTTGGTATTGCCCTGAGTCCCCGGGCTGAAGCTGCTCTGGTTGATTGGATTCCAATCAGTAGCCGGATGTGTGCGGTCCGATTGGCTGGCTCGTTTAAAGCTTCGAAGTCGCGCGGGACTAACAGGTGTCTATTCATCATCGCTGCCTATGCGCCCACAAACTGTAGCGATGATTCGGTAAAGAACGACTTCTACCGCCAACTGACCCAGCTCCTTCGCCACAGAAGAAGCACGGACACTGTTGTGCTGGCGGGGGATATGACCTCACAAGTTGGAAAGTTGTCCACTGATGAACCGCATCTGGGCGGTCAACACGGTGTAGGCTCCCGTAATGATAACGGTGAGCGGTTACTTCATTTGTGTGAAGATGCACGCTTATTTCTTGCGAGCATTAATTTCCGACACAGCACCCGCCGAAGGGTGACTTGGCGCCCACCAACCACGAACCAGCCTTGCACGCAGATCGATCACATTGCGATAAGTTACCGCTGGAGAGGCTGCATCCAGAATTGTCGCTCGATTTGGAGCACATGTGTGGACACCGATCATGCACTTGTATGTGCTGACATGCGGATGCGTTTTGGCGGACGCCCACGACGACGTTGTGAGCGTATTGACACCAGCCAGCTGACAAAACCAGCTGTCCTGAATGCGTATCGAAGTACGCTAACATGCGAGTTGAGCAAGCGCTCACAGGAGACAATTGATGGTCACTGGTCACATGTTCGCCAGACCTTACTAGCAGCAGGCAAATCCTCATGTGGTATGTCTAATAGACAACATGGACATTGGGTCTCTTCGCAGTCTCTGGAACTTATAGATGCTCGCCGGCAAATCCCGGCTGGAAGCGAGCACAATGAAACTCGCAAAGAGCTCCGGGCAAAACTCCGCGCTAGCCTGAAGACAGACCGCAAATCTTGGTGGTCTCATCGTGCGTCAGAGATGGAAGTAACCACTGCCCTTGGCAACCATCGTAAGTTATTCCGTCTGATACGGGAAACGGGCAGCAGGAGACCTGGTGTTAGTGAAACAATTTGTGATGAGAGTGGAGAGCCTATTCACAATTTGTCAAAACGTCTGGAGCGTTGGGCTGAGCATTTTGAAATGCAATTTAATCGGCAAGAATTAGTCGATTCGCCGGTCACTGATCGCCCCGCTCCGGGGGCTGTCCCTTTGGATCCACCCTCTTGCTCAGAAGTCGAACGTGAGATCGGACTGTTGAAGTTGAACAAAGCCGCGGGACCAGATGATCTTCCTCCAGTCCTCTTCAAATTTGGAGGCTCTGCTCTTGTTGATGCTTTGCATGAATTACTAGTGAAACTGTGGGAGCAGGAAACTGTCCCAACCGACTGGAGCCGCTCCGTTATTGTTCCCATCTTCAAAGGTGGCTCGCGCTCGGAATGCGGCAACCATAGAGGAATCAGTCTGATCTCCATCGCCTCCAAATTACTCGCGTCTATAATTCTCCACAGACTGACTGGCGCTAGTGAAAGCCAAATTCGTGAGGAGCAAGCCGGGGTTCGTCGGGGTCGTGGCTGCATCGACCACATCTTCACCTTGCGTCAGTTGTTGGAGCACCGCCACACATATTGGCGGCCCACCGTTGTCATGTTCCTCGACATCAAAGGTGCCTTCGATTCGGTTGATCGATGTGCCCTTTGGAATTGTCTACTCAGGAAAGGTGTGCCGGAGAAATATGTAAATATTATCCAAGCATTATATGCGCGTTGCACGGGCAGAGTAAGGGCTTACAGCAGGCTGTCGCCACCCTTCAATATCTCCAGCGGTGTGAGACAAGGATGCCCGCTGTCACCTTTCCTATTCAACTTCGCTATTGACGAAGTCATGGAGATTGCATTTACAGGACATGACTTGGAAGGTGTGGAGCTACTCCCAGGGGAACGACTTCTTGACTTGGAGTATGCAGACGACATTGCCCTCATCTGTGACAGCTCCCAGACGTGTCAAGCCGCGCTGGACAGATTAGCACTGGCTGTCAGTCGCTTCGGGCTTTGCTTTGCACCACCGAAGTGCAAAGCGTTCCTCCAGGATTGGCAGGGTTCGCCCCCTGTGCTGACCCTTGATGGGGATCAGCTAGAAGTCGTTCAGAAATTCAATTACCTGGGAAGTTGTATCAGCGCCCTTGGGATCGAAGACGAGATCACGAACCGCATAGCGAAAGCTCGAAGTGCTTTTGCTAACCTTCGCCACCTATGGCGACGGCGCGACATTACTCTCGCCCTGAAGGGTAGAGTGTACAATGCAGCGGTACGTTCGACCTTACTGTACGGTTGCGAAACCTGGCCCCTAAGATCGGCGGACATGAAGAGGTTACTTACGTTCGACCATCGGTGCCTTCGCAGTTTGGCTCACATCTGGTGGGAACACCGCGTGAGTAACGAGCGTGTTCGACGCCTTGTTTACGGCCTAGGAAAAGGGAATGAACCGCTCAGCACCGTCATTTCACTCACCAGGCTCCGATGGCTGGGCCACGTGTTGCGCAAGCCAGCCCACCGACTCCCTCGACGTGCGTTGTTTGCTCACCGGGGATGTGGGTGAAAGAAGAGGAGAGGTGGCCAAGCGATGACTTGGTCCAGAGGAATGAAGACCCTCACTTCGGAGCTGGCCTCAGTTGGAGCTTCACGGCTCCCTGGTTGGGGTCCAAAAGACGGTGAACACGTTTGGCTGGATACGCTTGCTGATATGGCAAGGATCCGACCTCAGTGGCGTTCGTGCTGTGAGTTTCTTTGTCCCTCCCCATCCCTTTAGCCTCCCCCTCCATCTACGATCTTATTTCGTAGGGTAAAACGTAACTAAATTTTTGTTTTTGCCTAGTAGCCGGCTAGTGGCTTACCGGAACGATGCCTATCCGTTGCTGGTAGCTCAGCTGGCATTCAACTGTCGTATTTATTTTTCCTTTATGTATTGTATGTATGTATGTATTTCCTTTATGTATTGCGGTACAATAGCGGAGGTGTTTTCCCACCTCTAGCTGACATGTATGATGATGATGATGATGATGATGATGATGATGATGATGATGATGATGAAAGTCTGCGACTCCTGGCAATGGCACAAGCTTTCGAACCCGAAACACTATAGTGACCGAGGAATAAAAATTAGAGGAGTCCAGTTCCGTTAGAAGCGTCATTAACACGGAGCTCATGATCGAATACCGGACGACATTGGGGACTCTTGTGGGAAGACATAATATAACAACAGTTACTGGAGAGCCCCAACCACGTCTCCCTCATCCTCAGTACTTTAAAATGCTCCAGTATCGACGGCCACCCGCTAGAAGCGTAGACGCTGCTGAGTTCGTTGCAATGTTTCTAGAATTTCTTCAATCTTCCTACGTAGCAACCAGGAAACGATCTTAGATTTTCTATCCTCCTCTTACTGGTATTCTCAAAATGTCTAGTTATTACAGTAACCAAGTCAACTTAAGTGGTGTAGTCTATGCCCTTCAGGTAAGGAAACATGCTAACTTCCCCGTTTCTCGGAAACGAATATCAAACTCATTTAGACGTGCATTGAAATGAAATTCATAATGTACCCAAAGGTGATGGTCTTACTTTTCCTAGGCTTATACTGATTTTGAAATTTGCCACATTAACACATTAAAAATGTGAAGCCTTGGTTTCTTTGCACTTGCTCAACCGCTGTGAAAACATAGGTGATAAGAGAAACTTGCATCTCAGCTCTTGCCTCTCAAAAATCTAGAAAGACGAACACAATTTTAACCGCCTTATAAGTGAAACCATTCTCCTGACCCACCGGTGGTGACTGCTGAATCAATTATCTCTAGGCTGCGTAAGTTTGTGTTTTACAAAAAGTGACGTTCCAAACGGGAAGGTTAAAAAACTACTGAAATCCAGGACACACACATGTGAGAAAAAAGTCGGCAAAGATAATTTCGCCTCATTCCTGTTATGAGCAGTTGACTATCATTTGAACAGGCTTGTCAGAGTTTTGTGTTGACAGTTGCACTGAGTCATTATTTTGTCATTTTGTGTCCAGTTTCGCTTGTGTCAGTAACGATTTCAACTCACTTTGATTGCTAGTCAGTCCCAACTTGTTGTTGCGAGCACTGTTATTCAGAATTATCAAATTTGGAAGGATATCAGCAGTAGTGCATTACCCGTTGAAAACCAGTCGATTTGTATTATGGGATTAAAGGGTAAAATTACCTTGAATAAAGAGAGCATTAAAATGTATAGTTAAAAATAAGGCTTTTATTACTGATTAACTGTTATCGGCAGTAATAATTTGCAGTTCGCCACAAGGGGCTTTTAGTGCGTTTCAGTATTGTGGAAAAGTCTGTTTCTAATGAACTCAGCGTACGCAATAATTCGTTGTGCGTTATACCCCTGAACACACCCTTGAAACGGGGTGGTATGTTCATAAGTTTCTGCAACAATTTATAAACTATTTAAGAGTGATGGCCGCTACAGAGCAGGTGCCGCTTTTGTGCACCAAAAAACAGCTGTAATCCTAAGTTTGGCTCAAATTTCTTCCTCTGACTGAAGCAACTTCGCCACTGGTAACGGGTGACTTGTCTTTTAACGTCTTCCGATCAACTTTTACTCTGCCGGCTGGATACCACACCCACATTACTCCAGTGTGAAATCATTGAGTTTGCTATAGGACAGTCCAGGGTACATAGCTATCAATTAGTTTACAGTGTATGACATGGTATGGAAGATACCTATGTTTTGCGTAGGATTGATATGCAAAGTAGAGACGTTTTCTATATCTACTGCACGTTCTACTAAAAATAAGCGATTGCAACATAGTGTCCATGAAATTTCTGCCCTCTGAATCGTAAGTGATGAACCTATGGCAACACCTAAGCGAGTTTCGAGCGTGGTAAGTTAGGTTGTTATGTCACCGACATGCCACAAATCCGTTCCAATAGGGAGCAGCTTTCCGTCATCAGTCTGCTGAAGGCAAATTTTCATGACATTCGTTCATGAAGACTACCGGTATGTGATTTTTCATGGATGAACACTAGGGACTGTGTCATGTATTTGAGTAACTCGAGCCAAGAGAGTTGTTTGTGAACACAGTGACTATGGAAATTGTAATAATGAAACAGTTGTATGGTGAGGATAGAAAACCTAACGTTTAACAAGTCTTGTAGCATGATCGGGGTGTAGACAATAAGTAAGTAGGTATAATCTGGTGCTTGCTGGTGGATTTATCTATATGTTCACATAAACACGGTTTTTAAACCCACAAAATAAGAAGTTCAGAGCATATCGTTTGTCAGCGTTCCTTTTGCTTCCTAGCAAACATAGATCATATGGATTAATACAACTAGCACAATACGTTATGAATTAGTATTTTAAGTACCGTTGGGGGGAAGGTTGAAACAAATGAGGGGAAATAGTTCCATAGCTTGAAAATTTGAAGGGAGAAGAATATTCGACAGAACCTCACCTGGATATACTTCGCGGTCAAATTTAGATGCTGCTGTGTGACCCGAGCGTTATAGCTGTTCCGAGAAAAGCTGAAAACGGGGTAAGTATTCTTCGGGAACTAGCGGACCGTTATGAGTGCGTCAGGATTGTTCCGATAGCAACCGTCAACCAATTAGGGAATTTATCATGGAACAAAAGTATATAACGAGAATGATAGTGGTTGCTTAGCAATTCCCGTAGGATGGCCAGAAAGAGAATCACAAGGTGGTGTTTAGAAAACAGCGATAAATTGAAAATCCTTTTGTGGACTCACTACTGTGTTAAAACAGATGCATGCAAAAAGAGCCAAAATCAATTGTGTAGGTTCATGGTGCTTGTGCAACTTTCGTCGCATTATATCATCTGTCGAGACACACAGGCTATATCTCGTAATGTAGGTGAGTTAGGGCAATGTCAAGGCGTTTTCTGTACTACAGGTAAATTGGGGACGGAAACCATGTTATTCGGGAGGACGTTTAATGGCTGGCACACACGAAGAGAGTAAAAGTTCCGTTGACCTTCTAGCCGACTGTATTGAGTGGTTAACTTGAACTGGTGATCCCTCAGCTTCGTGCTGCATCTCAGTTGTACTGGGTGGCGGTGGACGTGGTTGGAGTTGCTTTGAATGTGGTAGGCTATAATGTGGTCGCTACGTTGTCGCCGGTACCGTCCACTGTGTACGTTTAGGGTCCTCCGTCCAAGTTGGTAAGCAAGATTGAACAACCATTTTTAGGCAAGATGGAAGGCACTCTTGGCTGCTGTGACTCCAGAGCAAATGGAGATGTTACACATAGATATAGTGTTTCATATGAAATAGCGCGTAGACGTTCATTGCAGGTGGAAAGCTGGTGGTCCAGTTGATCCGTGAAGACAAACTCCGGCATCAACAGAAATTTACGGAAACTATTATTACTAATCCTAAATTGCTGTGTATACAAGTCAAGAAACTTCACAGTGTGCAACGCGGGATCTCAGTTTTACGTGCAACTGGTGGTCTGGCGCAAACCGTACAAGAGGCGCCCAACGAGATTCGACAACACGTCATCCACACTTTCTAGGTTGTGCTATCATCTCATCCGATTTGGACATAGATCCCACCGCCACTAGGTTTGAACTACGTGTCGATTACGGCAGCCAAGTTGATGAAGACACTATTGTCCATGCGCATGCATAGCTCTCCTGGTATGCATCACATCAGAACAAAGGCAATAAAGCAGCCGCCATGAACCTTGCCGAACCATCAGCTCGGTTCTTCCAGCGATGTCTTGTGGAAATTTAGGCTCCCACAATTTGGAAACATGGAATAGTCACTTCCATTCACAAGAGTGGGAACTCTGCGGAGCCATCGAACTACCCTCAAATTACTCTCCTCTCACCGTTATCCAAATTAATAGTGTGTATAATCGCAAAGGTGCTCAGGGGGTACCTTGAAACCACCAACATCATAGCGTCACAGCAGCACGGGTTGTGCCGAAATAGTTCTAGTACTACAACTTTGCTCCTAGCCCAAGCAAGCTTGACAGAATCGGTCGACGCGAGCGTAGGGTTCGACGTCACCTACCTGGGTTTCTCCAAAGTTAGATCGCCTGGACCATCTCAAGTTCCTTCACGATCTGCTGAGCTAGGGAACCAGTGACCCTTTTCCGGGTTGAATTAGCAACTTCCTCATTCAACATCAGCTGAATGTGAGAGTCTGCAGCTTTATTTTTGACCCAATTTACGTCCAGTGTGGAGTGTCCTAAGGATAGGTACTAAGGCCAAGTTTATTCATAGTACTTCTTAATCAGCTTGCTACTGTACTGCATCCGAACGTCTTGCTATTTGCAGACGATGGCAAAATTTGACATGACGTCCAGACAGTGGACGATTACATGGCACTGCAGAGCGATCTCGACAGGCTCTATATGTGGTCATCCGAAAACAGGCTGCAGCTCAACGAGACGATGCGCAAGGTTGTGATCATGCGCCATCTGGTTATCAGTGAATGTCGCCTTGGGGAGCAGCAGTTGCAAAGTGCTTCCCAGGAGAGCGACCTAAGGGTGATCGCACTGGATGATCACGGTTGTTCGAGACAGGCTGAAAAGGTATCGATACATCCAATCGATAAGTTGAACTCTTAAGGAGGGCTTTTCTAAACGACCCATCCATATTTCTGAAAATGGGAACCAGGCAGTCCACATCTTTGACACTTACGGGGAGTTTTCCGAAATGTCCATCCATAATTCTACAAATACTGAACGCCTATGTGAGACCCCAGGTGGAATACGCAATACAGGCCTGGCGCTCCTGGCGCAAGCGCGACGTCAAGGCGCCTGAAGCTCCTCAACTTAGAGGGACCAAAGTCGTTGGAGGGTTGTTTCCCCCCCCCCCCCACCCGTGCAGACTGTAAGCCCTTAGATTGTACAGTGATGAGCCTCGACTTCAGCGAGGAGATCTCATTCTGATTTACTTAATGCTGACGAAGTCATTTTACCCATATCGCAGCCTGTTGCAGCTGAGCCAAAATACGACAAGCTCGTTGGTCAAACACTATAGTCGACTTGATTGTCGACAAAACGCTTTCTGCCTCCGGGTGTCCGGAACCTGGATTGTCATTCAAACTAACTTCATCCTTGACCCTACTTAACGCTTTCCAAAAAGCACTCTGATGACACACTTTCCCCTTGCAATACTTGATACAGGTCGTTCAACTCGGAGGATGAAAGAAAGCGATCCAAACTACTTGCTCGGTAGCCATCTCCGTAACATGGTGGGAAGAATACATTCATTAGTCTCTTTGTGAATAGCTTGGATGTACCTAAACTGGATTAACGTATCACATCGGTTAACTGAAGCGGCACACGAGTGAGCGTCATCATCTGCGTTTTTTTAATTTCTCAGGGAGTATGTGAAACATAACTGCACCCCATACTATCTTGTGTGTGCACGTTTCATTCCCAGTTCCAGCTATGGTTATGCAAAAGTGCAGTTAAATCGGTGGACGTTTAAAATGACTATCTACCTATACTTTGATTAATTTTATCATAATTTTCCCTCCAACCATCTCACGGGACTTGTTAAACACATGCCTTTTTATCTGTGCCATATCATTGTTCATCGTTCATTGGCTTAGAAAGGGGCCATGTGTCGGCCGAATATATCAAAAATCAATTTACCCCGCTAGCAGTACTGTTGTGGTGATTGTGTGATCTACGCCCTTGAGCATCGACACAAAATCGACTCCTTCACATCTCACGTGGCTTTATTCCGCATCAGCTGATACCATACCTGTTTGTAGTAGCGACGGGGGAAAATAGTGTGGGGTGCTGCCGTTAAAGATTGTTCTGAAGGTTTAAATTTATAATAGTGGGAATACTCAGGTCAGATTCGATTTGAGCGGCTGTTCAAACCCTAGTAAACGTCTAAGAAGATGGCAACTAAAACAAGTATCTAAAGAGAAGGCAGAAAGTTAGTCGATTAAGGTTATTCTGGTGGGAAATGAGTAACCTATAGGCCACCAGAATTCCTCGAATGCACTTGCTCCGCAGTGATAGCAGAAGGAAGGATTAAGTAAAGAGATAAGGTTAGTATGCAACATCGAGGTTATTTCAATATCACATTTCTAGGCGGTCATACAGTTGGTAAAACAATAGGACTGACTAATAATAAGTTCGTAGTGTAAGTCCATCTGTTGATTATTGTACGTTGTCTCGACTGATCCCGGGGCTCTTTTAATGCTATATTAACCATCAGTTTTCCTTGCATATTAACTTTAAACTTACAACTATACACATTGGACAAGAAGCAATAATTCTGGCGTCCCATTTATGAAATCGGTAAGCAACTATGCCACTTACCAGTGCATTTATCAACGGGATATGCAAGAGGTCCCTCAGAGTAATGGCAATTTAGTCACATTAATATTAGGGCAAACGGTTTTCACTAACCACCATCGGTATTGGTAATCACTTGGAATCGACGTGATTTAAGTGGGTAGGATCAAGAGTAATATATAATATTAGGAAATACACTAGCTATCTGCAGTCAACTAGTCCGACTATCAGTCAGACTATACATAAGCACATGCACTCATGGAAGCCCATTCAGAATTAATCAAAATAAGGTGAACGGAAGTAGCGTCTCAGACAAAGTGTTTTGTTCCTTAATGTAAACACTGTTTTGTGGGTCTAGTCTCACAGCATATTGCTAGTTAAACCTTGTAGCGAAGTTCTGAAGGTTTGACATACGAGAACTACCTATATATCACCTAAATAACATACGGCTGGGATGGTACATCCAGCCTGGAAGTTAGTCAACAATTGACGGGGATTCATACTGATGGTTTTAAGGCCTTTCAGAGGGATAGTGGATACGTCAGTGAAACAATCGGAAGAGGAGGAGGAGCTCAACAGTGGGCCGCTGAAGTTAAGACCTCGGTACTTTAATGTAGTCGAATTACACTGATCTAATAGACTAGATTTAATACATGCAATCTTGTTCACTATAGAGTATCTAACTTGGAGCAAGAAAAAGTGGTATCTTCTGGAACTGATGTAGAGGAAACGGTGCCTTACAAATTTACGCTAGGTGAACTTATAAGTTGATTCCAATATGGCGCTTCTTTGGTGCAGTGTACTGGATGCTGTTTGACAAACCTGTAGTGGAAACAAGATTAAAGAAAATAAATGGTGAATCCCAATGGGCGACATATTGTGCATGTGATAGATGGGTAGCCTTTTATTGCGGTAACTTTGTTGCTTTTGCTTCTGTAGTTGTCTTAGTTACGTTGCGTAAGATTGGGATACAGAGGCCAACTGAAAGTTGAATCCAGCGAGTAGTTGATTACACACCGTTCTTCTCGCGCCTGTTCAACAGATGTACTTAGTTGCATGTGAACAATTGTGCTTGCGTTCAAATGCATCCAACCATTCAACCATCCAGCAGAATAATTAAAACTAGACCAGCAGTCGGTAGCGTGAACGACTAAAGATACAAGCACCAGCGTTGCTTCAGTTACCGCGCTGATGAGGTCATCGGCAGCTTTGTGGATGGTGAAACGTCTACAACCATATGGTGATAAGCATCCGTTTAGTTGTGTCAGCATGCTTTTCGGCTTAGACTGCTTCGACGCATTTTTTCTGGCAATCATTGGGAAAGAAATTGAGTTGCGGCCTCCACAGCGGACTTGATAGTGCGCATTTTAAAATAACACTAACATCACACAAGTACGTGTGTAAGGTAATTCTGTCGTACAGCTTCCGCCTGAGAGATATATCTCGCTAAGTTTGAATACTCGAACTTTTTCAATCAAACCTGAGTGCGTTACAACTTGAGGTGACATGTATCAGAACCACGACCTTTCGGTAACAATTCAGCATTACACCAACTCAGCAAATCTCACCGGTAGATGATCTATAATATGTTACAAAGGGGACAGAGGGCTGGCTCGTTGTGACCTTACGACTTATTAAGTCACACTTCTATAAAAGTATTGGGAAAATAACCAACTAATCACGTCAAATTTATTTCATCGCGTGTTCCTCAAGCAGGGAGAGGAGTTGTCAGCTACTAAATGACAACTTCGATTTTCTGCGACATGGAGATAAGGAAGTTGCCATTGCCACTTGGTTCTGCTGGGTGCTTTCGTTACAAAACATTGCAAATTACGTTAGAGCAGTTAACTGCACTTTTACTATTCACGAATCCCATCATTCTATGGAATTTAGTTACATACGCTATTGTAGTACATGCGTGGTAAATGGCTAAATGCATCGCTGTATATTTATGTAGACAAGCGAAGTGCTTCTAGAAAGTGTGTTCCCAGAATATACTGATACCAATGCTCGTGATTACACGTCCATCGTAAGTAGGTAGTTGTTTCCGTACTTCAGTTTAATTTTGCCTGGCTCCATCTGATTCCATGTGGTGTATTTTTACGGCCCACTGTTAATATTAGGATAGCTCTTTGCGCTTGAGATATTCGAGCGTGATCATGCGAGTGCAATCTCATTGAAGGAGGAATCGGGTCATCGACAAGCCTATTATTTGGCACAATCCAATGTTAGCGCTTTTTTCTCTGCTGAAATGTATCTACAATCCACCTCTTTTGAGAAAAGTGAACATCCGGTTCACTATGGTTTATTTCCATGTGGCGTAGTCTTATATAATTTAATGTAGTAGTGTGTCCACAGGGTAGCCTCATACTGTCGAGCCAAATTCATGTTGCTTTCACCACCACCTCCAGAAACTCAGCCACGAAACTGACCCAAGGGCAACTAGCCGGAAAGTGATGAGCAGTAGTTTCGGCCAGTGTAACGCCCTTTCGATGTGTTAATTGCGGTTGAAAACAACTCGACCATGAATTAACTCACTTGCCTTATGTAACAGTAACCATCCTCATGGGTAGACAAGGAATAACGTTGCATTGGTTATCCTTATCGTTAACTCGGAGGTGGGTTTAGATCTGTGCTTATTCGAGTACCTACATTAACCAATAGTTGGGTCGTTCATTTTTGGGGATGCTTGTATCGAGGTTGACATTATCGTCCACATAATCGCAAGAGATTTGCAAAGATTTTGCTACATTACACTAAAAAACCATCGTTTTTTAGTCTTAGTTATTTAAACTACCGGTTTTGTGAATAATTTGCAGCACACATCCACATGCTGAGCAGCGATTCAGTTTGAAGCAAACTTCAACGGCTCTCGTCACTAAGAACTCCTTCACAGTGGATGAACTTCAGTGTCCTTCACTACCTTCACTAAACGCCTAGAGGGGGTTGGTCCTGTGTGAGCTCATCAGGAGGAGATACGCTGAGCTGAGAGTAGAAACAGTCACATAATGATTTACAAACAAAACTGAAAGCAACCAGATGTGAAGGCTTGAGACAAGGGTTTGGATAGGGTTCAAAACTGTTTTACTGGCAGCTTATAACAACAAATCCCGTCTGCGCCACTTAGCGCTTGCAGCGAAGCGAGAGATTACAATGAAAACCATTTCACCGTAGTCTTTACATTATACCTCACCTACCCATTGCGACAGTTGCTGTGACTTGAAGAGAGCGAGGGAATTCCAAATAAATAGAAAATTACTCGTCGCGTGTTGAACACTCTCTGTCCAGTACGGCAAAAGCTGTGCGAATACTTGATGGGAAGAGTTACTACACGGCGTGGTAAGTGAGAGAAATTAGCTGACACGCACTGATAAAATAGGACCAGACTCCACGGAATCCAAAGCATACCGCTTTTGCTAATCAGGGTTACAGAGGAGCAATTGAGCGATGATACAGTACAAACTCTTGAATATATCGAAGTCACTTGATAATAATTGAATGGTATCCGAGGCTAACCCTGAGTATGGATTGCCGATCACAATAGCATAATCAACTACTGTAATCACGGAGGTGTTGGGATATCTACGAGGAAGCTGCGAAACATGTAGTGAACCGAATCTGCTATGGCCTCCACTAATTGAAGCAGGCATTATACTATCAAGAAGGGCGATAGCATTTCTTTCGAGAGATACAAATTATAGTATGAACAAACTTGGATTTGACTACATATTAAAAGGGAGACTCGGGGAAAAACAAGCTGATAGCATCAAACTCATGTGTCTGATGATGGTGCGATTATGATACTTTCTGGTGTACAATATATGTAATTTGATGTACAAAGGGCAATTTGCTCCAAATACCCAGGTGTATTTAAGACGTGGGCATGGTGTGGTAGTAGGTGAGATGACGGTAAACAATTATAGGCAAACATTTTCCTTGAAATCCTCTCGACACCATAGTGGATTTGTTAAATTGGAAGCCGTATGCAGATGAACGGACCGAAGCAAAAGCGTTGTATATTAGGAGTACAGAACCGACGAGGAAAAAGTGCAGCGATAGTTCTCTGACGAGCGAAACAGAACAAGCAAGTAGGCAGAGTACGTTTATCTGGTCACCAGACCTCACAACTAGGGACAATCGAGTGAACATAAGCACCCAGAGGTGGTCGGTGAAGTAGCAAAACGGAGATTTACATAGGTAAGTCCGCCGGCTCCAATACTGAGACATTAGCACAAGTAGGTATAATAAACAGTTGTGGGTCGCTAACTCAGTTTGGTTTAGATTTCGTTAGGTCAGTGGTACCCAGCATCGCAGTAGTTACCCCCAGATGAGTAAAATGGGGTTTGACGTGGGGCAACTACAAGCACAGGGAGTGGATCATCGCTCAATCATCCAACAAGCTACTTCTTAGTCATTTTAGCAAATGATCTAACTAACTATCTAACCACCAATAATTAGTCCTCAATGATAAATGCTCGGTGGCTTCTTGGATAATTAAACCATTTTGGACAATAGATTTTATTACCGCAAACACGAATACAAACCTGAATGATAGCGCTACTAGATGGTGCATCTATTGGCTGTTTGAAGGTCATTGTTCTTTGGAGCCAGGCAGTAGTTCGCCGCCCTATGAGTAATTCCTCCTTGCCTGAGTCGATGTCGCCCAATTCGCTAAATTCTGAACAGATCATGGTTTGTGTAGATGTAAGGGAAGCAGTTAGTGATTCAGTTTGTTACTTACATGTTTCTAATGTGGAAAATCGACAAGTAACTGCATGGGTGCCATCACCCTTCACAGTACATGAATGAATATTTTCAAATACCGAATTTGAAGCCAAAACACAGTTCCTTGAAATGAACCGTGATAACACATCGAAAATAGATTCCGAAAACCAAAACCAACAAAATTTTGAGCAGATATTGTTGCAGAGTATCCATCCTTATGGCAAAATATTAAAACTGCTGATCCACTTGCCACAAGTTACAGGTGTGAAGGTGGATTTTACACAGTGGTGATAAGGAAACAGGTAAGGAATCGATTAAACCTTAACAACTTATAGCGTGCATGAACCGAAAACAGCAACATCAACCAGTACATTGACTTTAAGCACATTGTTGCGGTAGTAGTGATACCTAAAAGACGTGGCAAGTAAGGGAGGGCAGAAAAGATGGCGGCGGCTGCACCCAACCTAAATGGTGCATGCTACAGGAAATGGGCAACGAATCTGCGAGAGCAAGGGTGCTGTAACGCGGAACTCATGAGAGCAATATGTGAAGGCGGATGAACAGTCAGTGAAACAAATATATGTTAAGAAGATGCAAATAAAATATATCCAAACTGTTAAATTACAAAAAGTATGTTTTCAGGTGCACTACAACCTAATGCTTTGATACTAAAAGCCACTCACAAATAGGTGTTTTCTGAATGCATGAAATTCATCCTAATAGAATTTATTTTGAATACTTTAAAGCAAAAACGCGCGTTAACTATTACTTAATTGTTTTCATGCAGAACCTTTTAGGACTACTTGCTTGTATTGAACTATTATTAGGAATAACAGCCAGAAATTTATTGGAATCACTGTGTTAGATTAATGTACCTGAAATGACACGAGTAGGATAGGCTTTTAGCCCAAGTAATGCTTGGTCGTTGGTCAACAGTGTAACGACAAAATATGGCTAATATTGGAGATGAATGAAGTTCGTTAGGTGGAGGTCAAAGAACAAACATGAGCGGAATGATTTAGGCATTGATTCACCGAACAAACTATCCAGGTGCAGGCATGCCTCCTCCAGCGGTAATGTCAAGCAAACAGTATATCTGCACGAAGACCAGACTGCTTTATTTAGATATATTTCTATAGAGGGACTATTGTTCTTATAAACAATTAATGTAATCTACAACCATCTACCACGCTGCTTCTCTGGCTCTGGCTGCCGTGTTGATTTATCTCCAGGAGCGTTTAGGTACGAAAACGCAGCAACCGTATTACCCGGATATTGTCATTGTAGCGCTTCGGCTTGCATTAGAGACCTAATACTGAGGTTCTGTTGCTTGAGTTCCTATGATCGGCTCGTTATTGCAAAATTATAAGAAGTAGCGAAATAATGAAATGTGTAAACTAAACGAAGCCAGTGCACTTACCTGAACTTTGTCACGGTGCAAGCAAAGCGATAAAATCGCGTTAGCCAAAGTGTGGCTTAGCGAAATTTGCTCGACCTCGGAACAAGTTATTCACACGAACCGAAAAGTTGCGTTTTGTATAAAAGCAAACATTTTTTCTTGTTACCGGTGCCAAAGTTTGCAAATAACTTCGAACCGCAACCTACTCAAATCAAAGTGCATGTCCTCAACTCTTTGATAATGTTAACGCCTTTGACACTTTTTGGACGCAGGTTATTGCAACCGGTCTTAGTATCACTTCTCCAGTGTCGTTCCTTCGCGTTTCGCCTAATACTGTGACAAACAAAAGAGTTTGAAGAGAAAAATCAGCTCAATTTTGATCAAATTACTATGCCTACCGTCATGGTGACTGTGAAAGACGCGATTTATGTTAGGCTGTTCTGCGTGTATTACTGATTAGAAGTAATGGAAGATGAGCCAACTGTCAATCATGCAGGTGCGCGCCTGTCACCTATGGCGAAGTGACACTAGCTGCTGGCGTCCTGAAGTCGTTGGGGCGGAACCCAGCAGGTCTCCGCTGGGATGCGCACCACTGACCTGACCCAGAATGTCGAAACTACGGTTTCTGGTGCTTTTCCAGACTTGCCTAAGCCTGCTGATTGAGAGTGACGATGATGAATTAGCCGTCTTATTCAGTGTGTGCTTAAAATTCCGAAGCTATCAACCGGTTCGTTCGAATGCGGTGTCATAATGCCCACGGTGTACATCACCACATGCATTGTAATACAGGAGTTCTATGCATGCAGCAAGGGGAATTTGATAACTGATTAGGTTAACTAGTTACTTTGTAATCCCCATATAGCAAAGCGCCAATGCAGACCGTGTCGAAATCATGCACTCAAAATTGCCCGCACTGAAATAGTATGAAACCTGAAAATATTGAGTCACTTTCCCCCACAGTAGTGTTCCACCAGTCTGCATTTCGAATAGATATAAGGAAAGGTTTTTATAAAATTATTGGTTTGAAAACATTTAACTGACATTTAAAATGAGGGCAATAGCTTAACGTACTAATTGTTTTCGAGTTACCGAGGACAGTTTACATTTATTTTAGTGAACAATTTCTGAAATTATGTAAGTAAGGGATAAATTTCTGTTTTCAACCGTACTTTATAAGTGCTGGCTGTGGGAGCGCAGCATATATGTTTACTAATTAGTTTGAAGCCAAATACACCCAAATCTTTCAATTTGGCAACCGTTTATTCAATGAACATGTTCGCTTTTTCCATTTTTCATCCATCGCAACGGAGCACTTATTTGCGTTCACACGCCAAATGGTGTTCCCTTATTTAAATGCCTACTGAACAATTTTAAGAAGAGAAATTCCACCAATTTACACGACCTGTTTGTTTATTGCTGAAAATGTGACATCTACCTTTATGTTAAGGGCATTATTCTTTTTTCCGTCCATTATATGAATTTGCGTTTTCACGCTACAGACTGAAAGAACGCTGCCCTCGTTCACCTGTGCATTTCAAACTGAAATTCATGGCATCCAAGGTGATGGTTAGTGAGCTAGCTCACTAGCTCATCCTAATACATTGTTTGATTAACTCACATCCATTTACATGTATTTGCATGAGAACAAAAGGACCGTTAATTGGAGATTGAATTTCATCTTGCTGATGGTGAGATACCGCCACGTAGACTCAATTGACACCTCAAGCTGCTTGTCACCGCAACACATAGGTACTCAAATGCTAGTATGCTCATCTTGTTGACACCATCCTACTCAATTCCTCCAACTGGAGTACTTCGGTTTGAAGTGCACAAAATACTACTCCAGCTTTTATGAAACATGACCACATCGAAAAATGCAACGAGTCAACTCGAAATGTAGTGTGTATATGGTACATACACATGAACTATCAAAGCACTCGTGCTGGCCTTACGAATGTAAAAATTAAGTGCTTTGGAAAGAGGGCTTGTATCTTGAGCTGCGATTTACTTTTCTGACAATGAATACACGTAAAATGCTTCGGTATTTCTGGGAAATTTGTAATTTCGCATGTATGTACAATTTGCAGTCCCCAAAGCTCGTATCGTAGGACAGATATGAACGTTTGCTGTTTACGAAGAGCACCAAACGACGCTGCGGAGTTACTTGGGAGCGGAGGCTTAGCACGGGGATGCGGAATGCCGTCCGCCCCTGGCGGCATGTGAGAGGGGGCGGCAATTTTAATGCAGATGACTGTTCCATAGCAAGTGTAAACCAAAGGATTTCCAGGTTAGACGACAGTATAATATTATAATATTGGTCTGCAGCATAGAAACACATTTGCCTCGTCTGTCACACCTGGCCAGGCATCTAATATTGTCTACCGATCGGATATCCGGAAACGCATCTGTAAAATTAACCTAAATGCTACGTTTGTGCCCTAGGAGAATCATTCCGCGGACCTGGCTAGTGTACTGCACTTTATTCCTTGCAAGACCCTGGTTGAAATGCAACATGTATTTCTATCGTAATTTCCTTACCATTGTCAGTATTCATTAAGAGTTCACATTAACTCGTGCTTGGTCTATCTGCAAAACATGCTTTTAGTATTATGCTTTTTAATTCTTGAAACTTTATATCCTACTTCCTTGTTTGCCACGATGGGGCTGATCTCTTGAGGTGACGGCTTACAGTTCCCAAGCTAAAAATATTGTACCCATGCAAGACATATTTCCACTGACTCACTGGTGTAAAAAGTGCCTTACGAATGATTCGCATTTCGGAACGAGCAGAGACTGCATCGCCCATAATGCATGCACCAAACAGTCCTTATAAAAGACATTTGTTAAACAGGTAATGGCTTACATGCCATTTTGCCACAAGGGTACTGGCAGTTGGAGCATGGCAGTGCGGGGGAAACTCATTGAGGGAATACTCCGCATGAAAGCATGTCCCCTGGGGACAGTTCCATGATTAGCCGTATATTGAACATTTGGCTAAATCTGCATTTGTCATTTTTCCCATTTGCTAACCTACTATAATACCCCCAAACTGCAAATCACTACAAAAACACATATGGGATCAGTTATACCAAATAAGCAAGATCAACTCTTTTATGCGACCTTGTTGTACAGATTGATCAGGTCACTCAGTTGGACTCTGCCTCTCAAGATTGAGAAATGAAGCATTTATCTATTTATTTATTTGCATGTAGCTCCTTAGATGGTCCACTCTGCTGCGTTAGTTAGTGCAACATTTCTTCACCAATCCAGGTGACATCATCAATGGGTTATTGAGTAGCGTGTTGCAAGTAGCGTAGCGTAGAGAAGTCTAGGCCTACTCATCGAGACTCCTCTTCGCTACGCTATTTGGCACACGTTGCTCAACAGCGCACTGATTAAGTCACCTCGATTGGTAAGGGAACGTGTGCAACAAACTTGCCAAACTCAGCGAACTGTTCAAGTGCCACGGAATAAAATAGCTACCAATAATCGCTCTTATTCCAAACTATGGCATGGTTGTTCCCATTATTTACATCTACGTATTGTTGTAGCTTTTTGATCCAAATGACCTGTCCTAGAATCAAGCGAGTTGTGGAAAAGTGCTGAAGTAGTCAATCAGACGCTGTAAATATGGTGGTGAAAAAATACTCGGAAATCGTAGCTGCTCTGAAACAGCTCACAGAAAAAGGTGAAAGTGCAGCCGGAGAATGATTTGTATCGTTGATTCTCATGTCGGTGCTGTGATCACTCTTTTGCTTTTCTGAACTTTCAGAGGTCTGTTCTCCTTGAAATCAATGATGGACAGAAATACGCTCAAGCAAAGTAGCTGGCTCGGAAGCAAAGTTAAAATCCAGCTTACAGCTTTGACTTCTTCAGAATAGAGAGAAGGGCAGCGCTGTGGATGAATCCAAAAAATGCTCTGAATTGGGGACCAGTATAGACGATTGAATCCTCCACAAGAAACGAACGGATAGTGAAGGATTGTTTCGTTAGATGGATGGAATTTTCTGCCGAATTGAAACGGAAAATGATGTTTGTCCGTGATTGGTTGGCTGGTGGGATATTTGGTAGATTGCAACAAATGCAGGAACTTGCAAACAAATTTGCTTGATGATAACTTTAGCTATCCGCTTAGCAGGACTGACGATCATATTTGTAAAATAGGAATTCTTTCCGTAAAGGCGACGGCAGTATTTGTGAAAGCCTTAGGAAAGGAAAAGGTCAATGGACCATCTGAATTTATAAGCTCCATATGGAACTATCACACTGGGGAATTTGTATTAAATATCGTAATCTTACAGCGTGTCGTTCTTACCCGAGCTATTAACAATGGCAGTTGTGAGCACACTCAAAACTTAATCCTAGCAATAACTACTTCCGATCAACAATGAACCAGACAAGACTCAGAGACGACGATTCTATTTATAGAGGGAGAAGTTGCCGTTCGACCGAATCTTGATAGTTTAATCGATACTTGCGTCAAAAATAAAGGAATAAAATTCTGTTTGTAGATGATGTACACGAGCATTGTGTCGATGCGAGTGCCTGTACTTGCAGTAGCACCCTGTAAGTAGATATTTGATTCCTGTTCCATGAAGCGAAATATTGAAGGGCCGTTTGTAGTTATGGGGGCTTACGCATTTACAACTGCCGGGTGGGAGGGGAGCGAAGTCCTTACGTCCGCCACGGTCAGCAACTGCAGTTGTTACACCACTGTTCTCGAGTAGTGATTAATGAGGGACTGAAGCCGGTGAGCAAGTTGCTTGAAAGTATGATTATTGAGGTGTAGGCCATCATCGTAGTTTGGAATTATTATCACACCATTTTGGGTGAATCAAGCACTAGTGTTTGGTTAGTGCATGTTGTACCATAACATACCGAAATTGTGTGGGTAACACCTACTTTTCTCAAATCAGGCACGGTGGGGATTAAGTGACGAACGACAGCATGGCTAGTTAATGTGTGAAGATTTGGTCAGCTAGATTAGCTTTATTTATTCGTGCTGGTACACTATGGTACACTTGAGCCGTCCTACCATTTAATGTAAAGAAATTAAGCACTCTTGCGTATGAATGTTCTTGTAGAAATGCAAGCACGCAGCAACTCATCGATTAAAAACCGATGTTTCTCGTTGTTCTACTTACGCATTTCTTCATATCACTAAGAATGGGTAGGACTACGACGATCTTGACAGCAACTGACGGCTATTGGCCGGAGCCCGGACTTCGTTTCCGTGATTGCTACGCTCTACATTGTGTCAACCGATTTAGGCAGTTCTCTGCAATTAACTGTATGGATCACCAGATGGGAGATACAAAGCTGGATACGTTGCTACATGTTTTATGCTTAACCTGACATTGTATAGCTCTCATCCAGTGAGAAAGGTGCACCGTAATAGGACGTTTATCATCTGGCAAGTGTCAAATTGAACAGAGAGGCAGGCATGCCAACAAATTTCGCAGCTGTGCCATGTATGTCTATTGGATGTGAATGATAAACCGAAAAAATCTTGGCCCACTAACTTATTGGTTTCAAACTACTTTTTGATTTTTGCTTTAGTGATGATCTCTATACATATGGGACCGGTTTGCGCGTTCTGTTGTATATAGAGACACAAGTCGAACCAAAGTGAATGAAGAAGGGATGGTCGATTTCGAACTTCTTTCCTAAGAATTGGAGAAAATCTACTTGTACCAGACTTCACTGGCTAGAACGTATGTGCACACTTGTTATGGCAACTAACGCGTAGAATAATGTAATAGATTTTAACCAGAGTGCAGCACAACGCGCTTCCTCATAACAAACCAGTGTTGGTTGGGGCACTGCGTAGTAGATTTTCAAGCTTAGATACGGTGACAACCTATGTTTACCGCTAGTCCCGTGACAGATGAAACACTGAAGCGATTGAAGGGCTTTTCTCACGGAAAGCATGTGAAATCAACCGGCATCCGATCATCAAGACGCAAACAGTTCTCATGGTGATTGTGTGACATTCGCTATCAACCATCTACTCTATGGAACGGATGTACTATAATCCCATGACTAGCTGCACCGGAACTAGTGATCATGTTACTGTAGTGAGTTACGATGTGAGCTTAACTATGTGACCACCCAAATTCATTAGAAAATTGATGAGTTTGGAAGTAAACTATGAAAGAAAAAGTTCATGCTGTCTGAACGATCCACGTAGAGACTACGTATCGCATCATCTTAAGTCAAACTACTTCACATGCACCCTGGTAAGTACATTTACGACATATTGTAATATCCCTGCGAACATAGAAGTGCATGAAAGGAAAGTTTAGAACAAATTAACTGTCTAGTATCTAATCTGTACGCGTTGCAACCATCATTCGGGTGATTTTATTTGGGTCAACAAGTACTCGTGGCAATTAGGGTAAAATGGACTTGTGCTGCAATGTGGTGCTAGAAAATAGAAATCCAACTTTGGAGAATGTATAAGCAGCAGGTTGTATTTTTGATAGAAAACCATGTAAAAGTGGAAATGGAACAATGGAACAACGGATTATTACGGGTAGAAAAGCATTGCTTAACAAGTCCCGTGGGATGGAAATAAATTGCATGACAAAGTGAAAAGCTTTTGGTGCACTCACCACTGACTTATGTAGCAAAGCGGAGATGTTCGCTTATTAAACGTATAAATCCATAAATCCATTGCTTGGGAGTTTGGCAAGACAACATTTGATTGCGTTTTACAGCCCCTAGCTAACAAATCATAAAATGAAACGTAAATGAGACAATACATCGTCGACTCGTTTTTTAAATATCGGCAGATTGGGAGCAAAGACGACATTAGTAGGGAGGGCGTTCCAAGGCTGGCACACGCGGAGGGAACAGAAATTACTACGGCATTCAAGCCGGCTATATTGTATTGTCAGTTTCAGAAAATGACGAGTCACCTTGACGCTACAAGAGAATGGGTATCCAGCGCGATTTATAACTCGGCACGCGAAAGTACGATCCGGAGATAAACCACCAACCGATGTCTCAAAGAAAAAAGTATTCATTACACTGCCCTTCAAAGGAGATCAAGTTGACCGAAGATGCAGGTATCGCCTCCGTCAATCGATTAAGAAGTGTTACCATGCGGCTGAGCTAGTGGTATTGCATCATGTCAGAAGGCTTCTCTGTAAATCCAACCTGGACAGACCAGGCTCTCAAGTTACCGCATCTTGCATTTACCTCTTTAATTGTACTTGCGGTAGCAAGTACGTAGGCCTAACTGAGAGAAGGCTGTCAGCGAGGATTGCAGAGCATGTTCCGCGAAACATGATTGCTAAGGGTCCGAAGCTACCAACTAGCTCTATTGCCCGCCACATACTAGACTGCCCTGAATGCCAGAACCCACGTAGCAATTTCAGGGTATTTGGCAAACAGGCTAATCCCCGTTTACTACAGTTTGCGGAGGCGGAAGCAATTCGGCGGCTGAAGCCAAAGCTATGCGAGCAAACGGATTTCGTGACCACGCTAGCCCTACCCTGGTGAGGCTAGCGATTGCGTTTTCATCGGAACAGGTCACGTGAGCCTAAAGCCCTTCGACCGCTTTGAATTTTTGCTGTTAACATCGCACTGTTTTCCACTCATTGTATGTAAACAGCCGAGGAGAATACGCGAAATTACTGAATTCAATAAATTCTGTTATAATGTTGTTTCCTCTTGCTTTATTGAAATTCGTGAAGGGAAATGCCTGCATGAAATGACCTCTTAGTTTAGTGTTGTGGTTCAATCCCAGCAACGGACGGCAAAAGTGGTTTGGATTCCTCAAAATTTGGTAAACCATTATAAGCTCCCCCTGCAAAAGCCGATATCGACTGCTGTACATTCTTAGAGATTTCAGTCTAAGCTGATGGGGCATATGAAAGAGACCGCTGACGTTCTTGGTTGCCCTTATTTGAAGAGTCTCGTGAGCAACAAGATCTTGTTTCTGCTACGACTGCCACGCCTGAATAGCATATTTCACTTGCGGTCGCACGTAGGTATTAAGCATTTGGGGAAGAGTGAGGGTTCAAACCGCCCGAGGGCTCTGCAAAGAAGGCGGAAGTGTTGATTGCCGGTTCTCATCGCCTTCTCTGCTTGTTTTGAACACCCGAGATCTTTCTGTACAAATACACCCAGGTCACGCTCCTGAGAGATCTTCTCCAAGATGTGGTCTCCAAGCTTGTAAGCGCTCACCGGCTGGTGACGCAGATGTATCACTTTGCACTTAGCTATGTTCAGTTGAAGCATGTTCCTCTTTGACCATTCGTAAATGCAATCTAGGTCATGTTGGAACAGACCGCGATCTGCCTTTTTACTAATCTTCTGCCATATATTGATGTCATCGGCGAAAAGAAGGAAATTTGAGGAGATAACTCCTGCCAGGTCGTTGATAAACACCAGGAATAAGCGCGGTCCCAACACTGAGCCTTGTGGGACACCACATTCCATCTCAATTGGGTTAAAGAATGATCCCCTAACACGTAGTTTAAGCTTTCGTTGGTGAAGAAAGCTGCCAATCCAACCAAGTACAGGATCTCCGACTCCCTAGCTTTGTAGCCGTTAAAGTATGATGTGTTGATCAAGGCGCTCGAAAGCTTTGGAGAAGTCCAGATAGATGACGTCGACTCCGACCCCATCATCAGCCACTTCCGTCCAACTACCTCGTGCAATCAGTAGGTTAGTGGTGCATGACCGGTGTTGACGGAAGCCGTGTTGCTCCGGTACCAAGATGTTACTTTTCCAGGTAGTTCATTAAAGCCTGAGCGACGACTGCTTCCACCACCTTCGCGAGCACAGGGAGGTGAGTCACTGGGCGATAGTTTGCAGGATCTGAACAGCTACTGCCTTTAAAATAGGGGTGATAATGCCACGCTCCCACATAGTGGGGACTTGTTGTTCATCAAAACACCTTTGGAAGAACTGTGACAGTGGTTCAGCTAGCTTGTTGGCCACAGCCTTCAGTGTCTTCGGTCGGAGGTAGTCTGCTCCCGGAGAACTATGCTCATGCAGTGAGAGTAACTTCTTTAGCACAACTGATGGGTTGAAAAGTACCTGTGTAAACAGTGGAGTCGGTAATGTGCATGACATTATGGGACAGGTAGAGGTTGCGGGTTCGAAAATTGGGGCGTAATGTAGCCGCAGGGCATTAGCTGCTTCTTTGGCGCTTTGTACTCTACCGCCTGTCGTGAAAAGTGGAGGGATTCATGCTTCACTTTATCAAGATTCTTGACATGCCTATATAGCAGTTTGTTGTTTGTCATGAATTATTTGGCTAGGCACTGTTGATAACTCACTTTGTCCTCACGAACAAGTGCAGTGCAATGATTGCGATGGGTCAGGAAATTTCCCCAAGTCTCTGAGTCAGGGTTAATCATGTAGGCACGCCATGCTGCAACCCTTATCGCCAGGCATTTTCGAGTCCTACTTCTTAGAATTAAAGTCATTTTTGCGGGACGAAGGGGCATGGTCTCTGATACTCTGTTGATGATGTCGCTGAGTCTATTAACGAACTCTGTCCAAACGTTGCCAGGGGGACTTTTGTTTGAGAATTCCCAAGCAGCTGCGTCGACGAGTTCTTTCAACACGTGATAGCGTGTGATTGTATAAGTTAGTTCCGAGTGTTCAGTTGGATACTCTGCATAACACACATAGTTGAACGTTATTATTACATGGTCACTGAGACCTAGTGGACTATCCATCAATAACTTGTCAACCATGAGCTCTTCATTCGTGAGCACGAGGTCCAGTACGGACGGTTTGTTTACTGTCCTGAATCTAGTGGGCACGGTGACATGATTGTACAAGGGAATATTAGCGATCAGGTCATGAATGTATTCTTTGAACTGCTCACTGGGCGATGCCTGAACCTCCATATCGTGTAGATTGAAGCCCCCGGAGATTAGAATGTGGCTGTACCTAGTGCGTGTTACTCTGTTCGAGCCACGGATCAAGCGGGAATCCATTTCCGGAGTGGACGTTGGGGGGCGGTATACTACAGCTACGAGACATGCGTCGTATGTCTTTGTCGGAGACGGCACCAGAGTGAGTCGATAACGTGCGTTTCCAGGTCATCAAATGTTGTACATTGTAGATCGCTGACGTAGTAGAGTAGGATCCCACCTCCTCTGCTGGGGCGGTCGTTCCGGATGAGTGACATTCCGGCTATCTCAACCTCAGCATCAGTCACCTCTTGGTGTAACCAAGTTTCGGCAATAGAAATTAGGTCCCAAGCATTCGCAACCTGACGTAGTCAAAGTTCGTTAATTTTACTGAGGAGCCCTTGGGCGTTAGTGTACATACATGAAAGTTTCTCAGATTTAAGCAATGTTTCGGAGATTGTACACCTCATGCGTGAAGTTTCGCCGACCAGTGAGTGGCCGGCGAGTAATCGTTTTTTCGATGTGTGCTTGGTGAAGGGTTTAACATTTTATTCATCGTCCGTGTAGTTAGTCCCATGTCTAACCTTCGACGTACAGTGTAAGGTGTCTGGTCAATATCTTCTACAGGTTCTATGGGCTCATTCGGCACACTGCTGAGGCATCGTTCTTTCATTGATCCCCTCGCGTTTGTTCTTTGAATGACATATCATCTCTAGGAGGCATATGACTGATTGTCTTCAGCCGAACCTCAGATGGTAACCTGCAACGGATCATGTAACAGCTTTTTAGCATCCGTGCTACCATATGTTTTGAGTGAAAGACCACCTTCAACACTCTCGGGCCACTCCCTTTGTAGTTTGGTGAGGTACGCAGTCGTGACACGGTTTTCGCTAACACATCATCCAAGCATGGTGTTTCACGAATATAAGACCACTGTTCTTTATCATGGGTTGTTACTTCATGTTCATCACATGCTTCAGTTTCAGGAACCCCAATGAAGAAGTATGGTTCTGGTTGAAGTTTCCTTCCGGTAGTCCTCTAAGTTGCGATTAACTCGATAACGCTCAACCCATGGGATGTCTGGAAAGGGATGCAGCAGCGTTCATTTCTGAGACTATCTGTCGACAGTAGTACTGATTCTACTTCAGTGATGGTCCTTCAGAACTTTTAAGGGGAAACTAGGTCAGGTGTCTGGATGTTTGCTTAGCGCAAACTCAACAAGTGCATCTCTAGAAAATCCAATGCATCTAAAAATAAGCCGCAACTACCACATGACCAATATATGATCTTTCCAAAATATTCTAGAGAAATTTATAGTGGACAATAGAGCGAGTAGGACAATATGCATGCAGTCACAAACACATAGTCAAATCACTCGAAACTAAATGCAATTTTAGTCCAAAAGCATAGAAAACGGCTTTCCAAGCTTATAAAAACACTTCGGCGACCAGTGTAGACCGAGATAGGTTTCGAGATTTAAAGATTTCTAGTTATTTGTCTGTTGACATTCTGAGTATCAGTTGGTTACGCACTGTTACTGAAGAGCTGGCTTTCAAAACAGGTTGTGGCTTATCAGCCTGAAGAATCGAGAGTGTAACAGCGCAACACGAGCACAGGTCGCGACGGTAACCACAGCACAGAACAATTTAATGAATAAATCACAACATATCCAAAAAATGTTATTAGCATATTTGCATCCAATAAACCTGTAGGGCGTACGATATGTTTGATACATAAAGAAAATAATGGGGGAGAGAGTATGGTTTTCTGGGAAACATCGCGATCGAAGCATGGGATAAAGGGCTTTGCCCATTTAAGCTGGGCGAAGTAGATGAGGTTTGTGAAGTAATCGTTTATCAAGCTGCAAACATTGGTTTCAACACTACTCACTAGCAGCTGGTTGGGCAGGAGTAATCCGGCAATGCTCGCGTAAGACATCCCATAATCATGAATGGAGAACCAGCGCATACATTACAGAATGTACAAGATAAAATAAAACGTATATTGTGAGGCGGTTAGGTTTATGACCAAACTGATACATGTCGTCTTCATAGGCAAGGGTGAAAATTTGAGGAACAAATGGTTTCTCGAAGATCATCAACATCACTGACGTACGTGCAATCAAACAATACCCTGGGGATTCCTTCTTGGGCACGGGCGTTATCTGCACGGGTTTCCGGAGTTCAGGGATTGTGTCACTCCTCAGACCGATTGAACAAAACGATTAATGGTACCACGAGATAATCCGCGAACTCCTTTATAACGAGTGGTCCTGCAGTCTTAGTTATAGTTAACTTTTAACTTCCTTACAAATATCTATGCTATCAAGAGTGGATGCGATACTTGCGTTAGCGAACGAAAGTCAGGGCATACATCCATGTGGGAAGGAAAACCTCAGCAGCAATTTAGTCCGCATCCACGTAAAGTCGCTTCAACGGAACTTCTGCTTTACAGCTGCTTTAACTCTCCGAAGATAGTGACCATCCTGGTCAATTTGTATGATTTCAGTGTGTATTATCGCGGATTTAATTTACAAAGCTCTGTTAACTTTGGCAAAGGGCTTGCATTTCTAGACCACTTCGTTGTTCTAACTTGTGTAACCACAAGGCTTCATAAAGGCAGCATAGATCAAAAACAAATTGATATATTCAGTAAGGTCTTCGCACTCCAAGGATAGGTCATCGTCCGTGAATGCTGCAAAATCAGCCGAAGCCATCGTCGCTTGGAGTAGCAAGATATTTGCTGTTAGTCAGTCTCATATTCTGAAGGTTTTGAATGTTTTCTTGTCGTTTGCACAAAGTTGTTATTGCTGAAAACAAATGAGCATATCTTTAGAACGCAGTGGTCTGAGTTGCCGAGGGGAGTCTGCTTAAAATTAGAAAACATTGGTTTTTATTAAAACAAGATGTATGTCGTCTGGTTTCAAAAAACACTGTATGCTTTGGATCATATTTCTTGATGATTATCAAGGTTAGAAGTAAGGATACGAGAAAACTGCACAATTTTATACGGTAAAGAAGAAGAGAAATGATCTCCAACAGACTAATACACAAACGGCGTTGTGGTAGGGGCTATATTGGTACTTCAGGTGACGATGGAAAGAAATCTATTCAGAAATTCTGGTGCACATTCGATCATTTATAGCATGTTTTAGTGATGAGTATTTTGACCGATAAATAACCTAATCGCACCATAGGTTTCCGACTACAGTAACGACGCCTCTGCCGCAATTTTACTGCTTTCTAAGGCAGTTGGGCCTCACAGTACGGTGTACATCGAGTTGAATAAACTCGTCTACAGCAGGATGTACAATGAACCGTGATTTATCACGGAATAAAAGCAAGTGCTTGACAAGTCCCGTAGGATGGTTGGGGTTATTACGGTGGTAGTAAAATACAAGTGAACATCTACCGATCGTCTACCAGGAAGAATGCATTGATACATCAAGTCAGTGATTAATAAGATCGAGTGTAAGCATGCAGACATACACAGGGTGCATTGGTCGTTGAATTAAGGTGTGAGAAAAGTAAACTCTAGTCGATCACCTGCGTCCATTTGATACATGAATCCTGTAGAAAGTCATGATTAGCGTAATTCAATGTGACGTAACAAAGTGCTGGGAACTAAGAGCAACATTTAATCGATTTTTGAAAACCTCCAAGGTAGGGGAGTATACAACTGCGTCTGGGAGTGCGTTCCAGAGTTGCGAACCCAAAGGGAAAAGTAATTACGCCGACACTCTAGACGGCTATATTGTTCCTTCAAGATGCAAGTTGTGACTACGTTTCAACAAATGTCGGCATACGTGATTGGGTCACTCAGCATTTGGTAAGCTAATATGAGATCACCGCGCAGCCTTCGGTAGCGTCCGCTGAAAATTCTCAACAAGTTCAGCCTTCTATGGTAGGAGTGATAGTGCAGGCCCTTTACGTTGTTTGTTTCTCTTCGCTGTGGTGCCACTTATACCTTTAGGTCGCGCTGCAACCAATGTTACCAAGCTTGGATAGCGTATTCAAGGTGAGGGCGCAAGTAGGAATTGTGCAGTATTGGGCATGTTGCTGGTTCAAATCTCCCCAATGCCCTTCGCAGCATGTTGATGTAGCGTTTGCAACTTTTCGCATCTACCTCAACCTGTTTTGAAGAGTTGAGTTCCCTCTGTACGAGCACACTAATTTCACGTTCCCGGGAGCTGCTCCGTAATGCGTGTGCCCCGAGTAAATACGTCTAGAATTGACTATGGCGTATTTGCACTGTGAGACATTTGAGTTGAATGGTAGGGCTTTTTGAACTGACCTTTTCGACACCGTGTTAACATCGCACTGGAGACGTTCGTGAACGTCCGGTCCTCTGCTCATTCGCCGTATCTTGATATTATTCGCGAAACATAGGAAATCAGAAGCAAATGATCTCGCCAAACCGCAAATGAACACCAAGAATCGACGAGGCCCTAGCACTGAGCCTTGTGGTACACGACACCCCCACCCATTGCATCAGACAGAGATACCAAAACTCTCAACTTTGTCCAACGTTCGTGTAGAAAACTGTTTATTCAACTCAGGATATGGTCGGCAATGCCGTAGTTTCGAAGCTTATGAAGGAAAAATAGAGGATCTAAGCAATCAAACGAGTTTGAGTACTTCAGGTAGATGACATCGACTCCCACTCCATCATCAACGGTTTCCGTCCAGCTGTTGCGTACAATTAATAACTTTGTTGTATATGAATGCTTTTGACAGAAGCCAAGTTGCTTTGGGGCTAATAAATGGTGGCTTTCCAGTTACTGTATCCGCGCATCCGCGATGATTGATTCGGTAAATTTGGATAGCACAGGAAGTAGCGTTATTGGACGGCAGTTGGTACGGTCAGTGCGACTACCTCCTTTAGGGAAGGACTGATAACCCCTTGCTTCCATACTGGTGCAATATGGTTCTACTCTAGATATGGCTGATAGAAAACTGCCCGTGGTTCTGCTAAATCATTAGCTACTGCTTACAGATCCTTTGCTCGAATGCTGTCAAGACCAGGAGAACTGTGGACACGCAAGGATACAAACTTATCCAGAACGGCTTCCGCATTAAAGGTGATGTTGTCTAAACCCGACGATGGAGTAATAGGAACGAGGAGAATAGGTGGGCTGGTTACGTGCTGAAAGGTTTGGGAGTACTGAAGCCGTAGGAGGGTTGGCTGCTTCCAATGCTGACCGCGCGCATCTTTCAGTCGTGACCAGTGCTAGAATCCCCCGCTTCACCTTTCGAAGGCCTTTAACGTGTCTGTACAGAAGTTTGCGATTTGTGCAGCATCGCTTCATTAACTCCTGCTGATGCGTGGCGTTGTCCTCGCCGATTAACTTGACGTAAAAATTACGATGTGTCACTATGCAGTCCAGGTTTCGGCTTTCGGCAGTCCTTGCGAACTCGCTATGCCAAATCCCTCAGGGACATACATTTAAGTGTTCTGCTCCACAGAAATGACAGAATTGTTTTTACTTTGCAAGGATTTCTGTTCAAATGCGTGCGCTAGCAGTGTGCACACGTCATTGTGAACGTTTCCAAGCCAACATCTGAGGTGCATTCGGTTGCGAAAGACCAAGCTGTATCCTTAACAAAAGTAGGTGCCAGGTTGTAGTTCGTGAGCTTAGCACTTTATCATCCTCCTTTTCAGAATATTCCGCTTAGCACATATAGTCAAAGAATAGAGTTACATAACACTGCGACACAATGACGTGCTTGTAACTATCCAGTCGACCATGAGTTCTTCGTTAATGAGCACAAGATCGAGTATCGACGGCTTGTTAGCAGTTCGAAATCTGGTGGGAAACGTTAGGTGGTTTTAAACAGGGTGACTAGCAAGTAGCTCTTGCAAGCAGACTTTAAACTGCATACCGTCAGTTGCTGGTGTTTCCATGTCGTGCACATTGAAGCCACCAGCGATAATAAGTGTGCCTGTAGGACTAGTTCAAAGCAAAATGAAAGACGTTCAGTTTGGAGTCCATTTCCGAAGTAGAGTTTGGTGGGCGGTAAATTACGGCTAGTGGAC
>OX104064.1:67556948-67608625 GCA_944474145.2 Dicrocoelium dendriticum
GTAAGCATCGCTGGTTAGTCGGGAGATGTACACTCACGCACTAGCGCGCACAATGCAGCTCCACAGGCTAGGTAGTGTAGCATGAACTTGACGCGCCCAACGTCTGCATCAATTCGTGCTTTTGTTCATCCTTGATCTCTTCGATTCACATTGTGAAAGCGGCATCTGAGTCGTTTCACAGCATAGACATGCTTATTTTGGCTGTTCCAACTTTCAAGCAACACAGCCGGGAGGTTTGCTTTGTGATATTCGAGATTGAACTGCAAATAAGCGAAGTGAAACAGACCGTCCGAGGTACAATAAGTTTGTTCCACGCCCACTTTCGTCGGTTGTGACACTGGTTGAGTACTTGCTAGTCTGCCCATCGAATGAAGCAAGCGATTCTTAAGAAGTTACAACCCAGGGCACGAGATTGATTTGGACAGCTCAGTGGTCTCAAGCTTGGAGATGGCAAGTCGTCGGCGTTGCTCCGCGAACTTCAGCGCATCGCTGGTCCCTTTTTCTTGAGCGAAAAAGAGATAAAGGAGCTGTTATTTGCACGTCTCCCAGAGTAATTGCCTGCAAGCTTGTCTATGTTTCTGGATATGCCACTGAAAGAATTAGCTACCAAAACAAACCTTGCGTGCTAACCACTTCCGCAGCAGAGGAACACTAGCTCTGGTGACGTATTCTCACCAATGAAAACTAAAGCTCGTGTTTGCTCTCAGTCGTCAGGCCGAGCTGACCCTAAAGACGAGGAAATTGCGCTACTTTGCAGCAGGATAGTAGCAATGAAGACTTCGAAGCAGTGTGTACCACGGTCAGATGCTGACCACGTTTTGGCTACCGTTCATTCCGTCTCCTTTGTGCCTACACCGAGTACGTCTCTTTCGACACGAAAGTGCAACATTTCCCTGCACGTTCTCAGTCAGGTAATACCAAACCCATCGAAGAAGTATGTGGGTACCACCGCCAGTATGGTGAGAGAGCTAAACGTTGTCGGGCTCACTGCATTAGGCACGACTTAGCCGCTTCAAGGAAAGCGAATATCCCGCATACTAGCACGATCAACGTATCCGTCAATAACTAAGCAAATCGCTGGCTGTACGTTAAGGATCGATGTCCTTCCATCATATTCCTCATCGACACGACAGTGGACGTCAGCGTCATCCAAGCGAACGCAAACGACAAGCGCTCAATGCCTACGTGCAACCTGTGTGCGGCCAACGGTTCTCCGATAGCTTCTTTCGGTCAGTGCATGATGTACCTGGGCCTAAATTTTCGCCGCGCTTTTCAGTGGGTTATCATGGTTGCGTCTGTATCGTTCGCAATTATCGGTATCGAGTTCCTCTGACATTTTGGGTTGTTTGTTGATGCTCGTCGCCTTAGAATTTTAGACGAGCGTACTAGACTATAGATCGTAGGGGCTCTTACGGAGGCCCCGATAATCAGGCCCGCTTTTCTAATCGCCGATGTACTATCAGATTATGCTAACCTACTCTCTGAATACCCGCGACTGGTACAACCAACTGCAGTGCTTCGGCCAGTCAAGACAGTGGTCGCTCACCACATAGCCACACGCGGTCAACCAGTTAGCGCGCGACCAAGACGACTTGCTCCAGACAAACTACGTGCAGCACGAGCTGAATTCGACCACATGTTTCAGCTCGGTATCGTCATACTGTCCAACATCCCATGGGCGTCGCCTCTCCACATGGTATCGGAAAAGGTGATGGGGGACTGGCGTCCTTGCGGCGACTATCGAACCTTGAATACGGTTACCACGCGCGATCGCTATCCGATGCCACACATGGTGGATCACACCGCCAGTCTGGCGGGTAGAAATATATTCAGCAAAATCAACTTGGCACGTGCAAACAACCAAATGCTGTTAGCCGAAGCGGACATAGCTAAAACTGCCGTGTCAACCACATTTGGTTTGTTCGAATTCCTGCGCAACCCATTTGGTCTAAAGAATGCCGCGCAAACTTTTCAGTGATTCATCGACCAAGTTTGTCGCTGCTTAGACTTCGCTTACGCTTATCTCGACGACGTTTTAATCGCGAGCTGTTCACGAGAAGAGCACATTTTTTGATCGTTTATCTCGACACGGGGTGACGATCAAAGCAGAAAATTGCTCGTTTGGTGTCGACTCAGTCAGCTTCTTCGGCTACCGTATCTCCTCTGCAGAAGTATTTTCACTGTAGGGTAAAATTCAATCCATCATCGAGTACCTAGTGTCGCATTCTTTCAAACAGCTTAGGCGTTTTGATGGGCCTGTCAACTTATACCGACGGTTCGTACCAAAATATGCGTCCCTGATGCAAACCCCTCACGGGCCTTCTCCGAGGGAAACTTAAGAAATCCCAATTTCCTTTTTGCAGCACACGCTGCTTTTACGTCGCTGAAAGAGGCTGTCGCCAGCATGGCTTCTATAGCACATCACGATCCGGCCGCCACACTGTCCCTCAGTACTGACGCCTAGGACGTGACAGTCGAAGCTGTTTTGCAGCAACGAGTAGCCGACATGTGGAAGCCCTTAGGACCTTTCTCCAAACGCCTACAACCTACCGAAGCTCACAATAGCACGATCGGTAGAGAACTACTAGCCATATATCTAGCGATACTTCACTTTCGACACGTCTTAGAAGGCCGCTCCTTTGCCGTCTTCACGGACCAAAAACCCTGACTTACGTGCTCGGCTCGACTACCGACCTATACTCTCCTAGAGAGTCGCGCCACCTTGACTATATCGCTCAGTTTACAGTGTGCCCAACGCCATCGCCGATGCACTTTCCCGAATCCCAGCTCTCTCCGCTGACGCCGGCACTGCTATCGACTTGGCAGCCATGGCCACAGCGCAACTCAACGATCCTGAGTTTGATCTACTACGCAGGTCTCCCTCACTGGACATACGACCTGTTCCGCTGACATCATCAGACGGAACTATACTTTGCGATTTATCTCTGGGCACGCCGCGCCCAGTCGTCCCACGCGAGTTTCGGCAGACCGTGTTCGACACGTTGCACGGCTTGTCTCATCCAGGCGTTCGTGCATCGGTTAAACTCGTAACCGCACGATTCGTTTGGCGTAATGTCAATCGGGACGTCCGTACTTGGGCAGCTGCTTGCCTTCCGTGTCAACGCGCGAAGGTGCACAAGCACACGAGAAGCACATTAGGCACGTTTCCGACGCCAGACGCACGTTTTCATCACGTGCACGTCGATCTGGTATGTCCTCTGGCACCTTCGAAAGGCTCTGTGTATCTACTGACTATATCGATCGATTTACTAGATGGCCTGTGGCTGTCCCTATCCCAAATTGCTCTTCGGAAACGGTAGCGAAAGCTTTTCTGGAGCGCTGGGTAGCTCAATACGGCTGTCCCGTCATCGTGACCACCGATCGAGGGTCACATTTCTCATCGACATTTGCCACGTTGCTTAAGGATTTAGGCTGTCGCCACGTTCAGACGACGGCGTATCATTCGGCCGCTAACCTCATGGTGGAGCGGTTTCACCGACAATTGAAGGTTGCGCTACTTGCGCACGCAGATCCTTCATGGGCTTAAACACTTCCTCTCGTCATCCTAGGCTTAAGAAACACGGTGAAAACCGATTTGGACGCAACACCAGCGCAGCTAGTCTACGGTTGCACGTTGCGGTTGCCCGGACAGCTGGTATCACCAACGCCGTCTACTTCCTCTTTTGACTACAGAAGTTACACCGATCGATTGGCTCACCAGATACGTGAGCTACGTCCACCCGCTCCTCGATCGCAGAAGACACCAGTGTACGTGCCCGAGAAGCTGTCTACGTGTTCACACGTCCTTCGCGCAGACGGTGTTCGACAGCCTCTTCAGTCGCCGTACATAGGACCTTTCAAAGTGCTACACCGCGCGAATAAGGAGTACAATATTGACCGCGGTGGCCGACGCGAAGTCGTCACCATCGACCGTCTGAAGCCTGCGTTTATGGAAGAAACCACCTCGCTACTTCGTCTCGTAGTGATTCGTGCGACGTCACAACTCACCGCACCAGCATTCAGAATCCTAGTGCATTTCAACCTGACCACGATCTCGGTCTACAAGCTTCAGCCGTCCCGACATCTGAATCTAGCCCGCCGCCTCCCACGAACAATCGCCGTGGTCGGGAGGTGCGTAAGCCGGTTCGTTTCTCCGACTATGTACAGTGTAAATACGTTTAGGTCTGTAGATATTTTATATACTGGCCCCGTATTTTGGTCGATTAACGTTTTGAAAACAAAAAGAACAAAAACCTCCGAAAAACTCTTTTTTTTAATATTCAAAATCCAAGATATCCTAACACGCAGATCATTCGTTCGTTCCTTTTGGGGTATTTTGCACGTGTTTTTCTATTATCTCCTTTACACGCCCCAACCCTCCTTCGATCGACTGGCTCGCACGAGCAATGTTTCCGAGGACCCTGATGCGAGTGCTGGTCGTTTCTCCGCGTGATGGGTGTCGCTTCTTCGCGGGACGAGGGTCGCTTCTTCGTGGGACGATGGTCGTTTCTCCGTGGGACGGGGTGCGGCGGCGGGACAGACCACTCCCAAGCGCACCGTTTGGCAGCAGCGGAGGTTGAGTTCCTTTCGGCCTTTTTCTGGGTTAGCCAGCTTTTTTGTTGTCCGACAAGCCCGCTCCAAATGGCTCGCCGAAATGCACCCTGCCCTGCAATCAGTAAATAATAAATCACAAACGGCACAGCGGACTCCGACTTCCGGCGAACCCCCATTTGACACGAATGCTTGCTCATTCTTAGTCGACAGGATTTTGCCCTACGAACCTCGATTCACCTGTCATTTTCGATTTCGAAGGCTTTCTATGTTCAGCCTTCTAGGGGGAGCTCTGTAGCGTCCAAAATGATAACCGCTATATTTTATGTTCTGTTTAATTGTTGACCAATTGTACATTATTCTTTCTAATTGTAATCTTCTTAACATTCAGTTCGACAAGACCGCCTTTTAAGTGCCCGCGCTAACGTGTACCTCCTGTCTTGCTTCATCCATCCGCGTCTCCTTGTTGCCCATTAAATACACTCTGCTGTGTCCGACTCAAATTGCCTTCGATATCCGCGCATATTTCCGCGCACCGTTTCGGACTAGTATTCACTAGTCTTACAAAGCCCTCTAATTCAACAGCGTATGATGATTGTCTGACCGGATTAATCGTTGAATGGGAAAGAGGTTACTCCGGTTCCGATTTCTTAAAAGAGCGCGGAAATGAAGCACCGTAGTTATGATACGTCGAATCACCAGTGTATGATTAAATGTCATTTGCCGCAACGTTAAGCAATGTGTCGGCGATCAAAGGACATTGGACACCGTCAGTAAATGATACAATGACATAACACTGCGATGTCTGGAGGCGCTACAAATGTCCTCACCGCATCTACACTTATCATAACTGGCTTCATCATCCGTTTAACATCGCTACCTTCTAAGGAAGGGCTAGCATAGGACAAGTCGCTGGCAGCCGCAGACACATGCTGTAATGAGTCTGGGGCGGCGACACTATTCAAGCTCAAGAGGCAAGCTGCAGTCTCTACTTCTGGCACAGAGGACATTCAATTCAAATTGTCACCATGCTTTTGAGCGCCAGCCCGAAGAGGTGTGAAGCTGTGAGCAGGGACAAGCTTACTTGAACTTGAATATGATAAGTTTTACTGGAATTGCGCTGCTGCTTATTTTGTTCCGACACCTCGAACCGGGCACTTGTACCATGCGTGGGATCAACGAAACAGCCACCGCTATTTAAACTCTTCCCTGTTTTCTACCGGTTGCAATGGCCTATGGTATGATCTTTTTCCAGCTCTAACAGTAACTTATAAACCTGTATTTCATTCGCAGCACGGAGTTGCTTTGTCTCCTTTTCTACCACTAACATAGATAGTAACTGCTATCTTTTCTATTCGACAATTTTATACGCGAGAAATTCATCTTGCTGACTAGGGACATCAACCTTCTAACGTGTGAACCACAGCATGAAACATTGACATCAGGAAAACTGCGAGTGATTTACCGGGATACACTAATGCCTACGGATCTTTCATGTCGATTGTTCTGGTAAGACATGAACTAACAATAATAACCATTAAAACTTGAGCCTTGCAATTCAAATATCAAAGTTCACGCTAAAAAGAAGAAAATGCTTGAGCAGTTGACCTCACAAGATTGTTATGACTAGCCGTTATTGAGCACGGCACTCAACTCTGCCTTCCAAAGCGAGGAAACCTATATTGAGCGCTCTCCCTGTGTATGACTCTCAAGACATCACTCCAAAACGAGGAAGCTATACTGAGTACTGTAAGAGACAAACCGCTTGGAAATCTTGTGTGAACGCGTCTCCACTGGTTTCAACAATTAATAAGGCCGGAACTGGAATTTAATACCACAAATATAAAATACTTCAATAAGCTGTACTGCCGGCACGGAGGTTTTAACTACTGCAATGATCAACATATAGAACAAACTTGTCTGCAAGACACACATGGTGGGTCAACGCATCTCGTGCATTGTGGCGTAAAAACGGGCTTACATTATCAATCAGAAAGAAGAGAAACTATCTTGAGCTATGGGTGTGGGAATCGGTTCATTACGCACAGTGATGACATAGTACAAACAAAAATGTTAATGATTGTACATTCTCATTGAAACACGTAGCACACCAAAGAATATATGTTCAATTTTGTACACACAGATATGCGACCATTTCTGTTTGATCAAACATTGTTCTTGTCAATGTAAGTGGGTAGATTGTAGTGTACCGGAAAACACGCCCTTTCTGTAGTTTGTAACATTGGATTTTATCGTTGTTATTCCTCCAAAACGTCCACTTGATTACTAACGACACTTCCGTTAACATAAATTGTTTTGGTGGGTACCGTGCTGCACCGTTTCTCGCTCTGGTTGATTCACTTCCTACTTTTGTGGCCTACAAAATATACGTTGGCTTCGGTCACCTCTAACTTCCATACTGTCCCGTATTTGACAAGTCGCTCATGTGTAATTGATTACCTAATAGTATCCTAGGTGCCAACAAACAATTGTGACTCTGGTCAAGAACACGCCATTATGAATTTTCATTCTATTGAGTTCGTTACAGTGACTTTTGTTTCATTACTCGCTATCGTATTGCTTTCTCATCTGCCGCATATACATATTCATTTCTCACGATGAATTGTTCGGTTGATGAACCATCTACGTACATAGTTAGTGCCGTAGAGCTAACCTCCCCGACTTTTTAGGAAAATGACCCGTCGTTATGGTTTATACCTTTAGAAAAATGTTGGAGGTTTGTGAGTAGGGTAAAGTTTGTAGAAAGTAGAAGTCACGATTAAAATTCACGCACAATACTATGCCTCGACGGGGAGTCGAACCCCGGTCCACGAATTTCCGGTCCGCTGCTCTACCACCTGAGCTACCGAGGGCTGACGATTAGGTGCGCAAATTTTAACACATGACTTCTGCTTGGTGCGCGACGTATTGCAAATGGGCTCACAGTACCTGTCCTGATGTTGCAGATTGGCTCACTCACACGTCACACTTTCCACAAACTTTACCCTATTCACAAACTTCCAACATTAATCTACCATCGTCCCTTGGACATTTGAAGGACAGGTACTTCGGTCCATTGGGAAGTGACGTGTGAGTGAGCCAATCTGCAACATCAACACAAGTACTGTGAGCCCATTGGCAATACGTCGCGTACCAAGCAGAAGTCATGTGTTAAAATTTGCGCACCTAATCGTCAGCCCTCGGTAGCTCAGGTGGTAGAGCAGCGGACCGGAAATTCGTGGACCGGGGTTCGACTCCCCGTCGAGGCATATTATTGTGCGTGAATTTTAATCGTGACTTCTACTTTCTACAAACCTTTAGAATACACCTTTTACAATTGTAGAATTTTCCTGATAATGCTAACTAGCGTCATCTTATATCTCGGTTTCCGCAGGTGAAAGAACATAGCTTGCCCTTCTCCCGATGCGAAATATGTGACTTTAAAGCAGGCGATCATCCAGCGAATCCCGCGCTTCGACAAGGTCCGACTGCAGCAACTATTTAGAGATCTGCAGCTAGGGAACAGGATCCCTTACATTGTTGCGACAGATACAACAGCTCCTAAGCACATCCAGCATGGACGCTGAGATTCTCCGCGAAACGTAGATGCAATGTCACAGGCCATCCACTCCGTGGCAAGCGCCCTGCCTCTCGCAGCAGTTGCAGAACTAGCAGACAGTGTCATCGAACGCATCGGCCAACGAAAGAATCTGGGATACTCACTCGACTTAGCACCGGTGCAGCCACAGCGACATCCGCCACTAGTAAGCCTTCAGCAATGGACGCTTTATCAACACAAATAGCGTCACTACAACACCAAGTCAATAAACTCTCCCCAGACCGTAAGCAGCGCAGCCGCTCTAGCATATCACCCCGTCGCACGAAACGTAACAATTCAAGCTTTTGCTTTTACCACTTGCAACCATGCACTTTCTCCGCTGCGAAGCAGGGAACCTTTCACGCCCGCAAGTAATTGCGAAAAACGGTGTCGGAAAGGCACGAAGTCCTCTCAGCTACATTAGCGATTATGACTCAAGAGCCCAGCTCGTACTTGATACCGGGACGGAAGTCAACACCATACCCTATTCCACATAAGCCAGCCGTTTCTTTGTCGATAAGCCAAAGTGCCGCCAATGGTAGGCCAATAGCCACCTACGGTCATCGGTCGCTTACCCTGGACGTAGGTCTTCGGAGCACTTTCCGTTGAGTATTTACCGTCGCTGCAGTACCCTCTGCCATCAACGACATTCACTTTCTCAGGCAATTCGGCCTTTTGGTCGAAGTGCAATGCCAGAGGATAGTTGACGCTGTAACGAAACTAAGTGTACGTGGCATCACCGCCGATATCGCATCTATAACACCGGTCTGCGCCTTCTCCAGACCTGGCCAGACTACGCCAACCTCTTCCAGTCCTCCAAACTAGTACAGGTAATGAACGTAGTTTTACCATTGACATTCCAAGTCACGCACTACATGCGGACGAATGGCCCACCAGTCTCATGCTGTCCATGCCGAGTATCGCCCGAGAAACTTAAGGTAGCTAGGGCGGAGTTTGAGCACTTGCCCGAACTTGAAATAATCCGCCCTTCCGACAGCCCTCCGTCCTCCTCTGCAATGGTTCCCAAGGAATCCGGTGATTGGGGCCCTTGCGGTGCTTACCGTGCACTCAATCGGCTAACCGTCTTGCATAGGTATCCCATCCCACACATGCAGGAACTTAAGGCATGCCTCACATGTAAGACGATCTTCAGCAAGATGGATATGGTTCGCGCCTACCACCAGCTACCTGTAGAAGAAAAGGACATTTCTAAAACAGCACGTATCACCTCTTTCGGCTTGTTTACATTTGCATGAATGAATTTTGGCTTTGCGAAACCGCACTAGCCTCCCAAAGCTTCATCCACGTTGTCACTCATGGCCTAGACTTCGCTTATTCTTCCCTCGAGGATAGTTTAGTATTCAGTTGAAAGGAAGAAGAGCATCTCGACCACAAGCAAGCTCTTTTCTAGCGCTTGACTAAACACGGTGTCACAGTCAACCCGACTGTGAACTCGGCAAATCGACGGTAGAATTCCTAGGCCACCGCTTTTCCTCGTCTGGCATCGAAGTCCTTTCTGATAAACTTCAGATAATCAAGTACCCCCAGCTCCGACTTCGCTCAGACACCTCCGTAGATTTTGTGTTTTGGTCAGCTCTTATCGATGCTTCATTCCGCGCTGCGCTCAGCCCATACAGCCTCTGGCTGACCCACTCAGAGAGAACTAACGTAAGTTCGCTTTCCCGGTCACAGTACAGACAGCTTACACCGAGCTCAAGAATGTAATCCCCAACAAAGCTCTCCTCGCTCATTCCGAAGCAACTGCACTTCTTTCTGATGCCTCCGACGTCACAGTTGCAGCCGTCCTCCAACAACACGTTGGTGAACAATGGCAACCCCTTGGGTGCTTCTCAAAAGCCTGCAGTCAGCGAAAACCTGCTACAGCAGGTTTGGCAGAGAACTGCTCATCATCTACCTAGCTATTCATCACTTCCGGCACACAGTCGAAAGCCGAGCTTTCACGGTCTACACTGACCACAAGCCTCTCAGCTTCGTCTTGAACTCTGCTTGCGACAAATATTCACCACGAGAAACAAGACAACTAGAGTTTGTCATGCAATTCACTGCTGACATCCTCATGTCTCAGGTGTCAACACTCCTGGCGCCGACGCTCTCTCACACGTCAACCTCATCCTCCAGGCTTCGCCTACCTTCGATCTTACCGCCATGGTGTCGACTCAGGCTCAAGACGAAGATATACAGTGCAGTCCGCATTCCAGTTCGATGCATATGCAACCTGTTCCTCTCCATACCACAAAAGGAACCACTTCCACAGGTTGTCCTAGACCCCTCATCCCCGTCTCCTTCCGATGCACAGTTTTTGACGCACTTCACACGCTCTCACATCCCGGTAGCTGGGCATCTTTTAAACTGCTCACCGAACGTTTCGTTTGGTCACGCGTAAGCAAAGTTGTTTGTACCTGCGATCGCGCCTGCATTCAATGCCAGCGCTCCAAAATACATCGTCACACCCGCAGTCCTATTGGTTCCTTTCCTGCCCCAGACTATCGGTTCTCGCATGTGAATTTAGACCTAATAAGTCCTTTACCTCCATCACGCGGATTCGTGTGCATTCTTACATGTCTCGACCGCTTCACCAGATGGTCAGTAACCATACCAGTAACAGACTGCACAGCTGTGACTGTTATCCGGGCCTTCTTAGATTGGTGTCTTGCACTGCGGAGGTCCATGCACCATCATAACTGACCGAGGAACATTCTTCGCATCTTTACAATTCGATACGTTCTGCAACTTTTTAGGCTGCCGCCGCATCCTTCCAACAGCGTACCACCCAGCAACCAACGGTATAGTTGAACGATCCCATAGACAAATTGGTGGGTCAATTTTGGACATGTTGTGTGATTGGATTGCGAAGCGCAACCTCAAAGCGGACCGCGGCTCACATTGAAGTGAACCTTAGTCACTGCGATCACTGGGACCGTAGTCAAAGCAGACGGAAATTGGGTGCTGCCCGCCCGAAAACACTGCACAACCACGACGTGTTTCGATGTCATTTCATCTCATCAGGTGGAGATAGCAGGCCTCGAACCCGCGACCATTGAAATAGTAGCCGAAACCTCTACTTCTTTGGCTACCGGGTCACGGCGGGCAACGTTTGGCACAACGGTAAAGGACCAATTGGAGGGTCAGTTTTGGACTACACGTTGTGTGATTGGATTGCGACGCGCAATCCCGATGCTATCACACAAGTGCCCGCAGCTGCGATGACTTCCCGAACACTGGATACACCGAAACCCTCTATGTCTCTTGACCCTCAAGCTAACCCGCCGCAACCTCAGGCAACCGACAGACGTGGTAGACAGATCAAATGTCCGGTCCGTTTTACTGACTTTGTAAACGTTTCTATATCCACTAACTAGCCTTTCTCGCCTTAAGTGGTAATCGTGCGTCTCATCCACAAACGTTTGGCTAAAGCAAAAAACCCAAAAACATTTTGAAAACTTAACAAGCTGATTTGCTTTTATCATGCACGCCATGTACCCTCGCTGGCGTCAAGCCACCCCCGACCCTTGCCCACCTCCTCTGAGTACTACCTTCCAGAAATGCAACCACCGGAACTACCAAGGCAACGCTCGAGTGACTAGCCAAATGGCTCAACACAACCCCTGAGTGATTCCAAGCATGCCTAAAGCGCCCTTCCTGACCCAAGAGACAGTCAGTCGCCCTCGACCGCTGACAGTCACAAACGGATTGGTCCCCAAACATCTGGCTAAGAATTGCCGACAAGGACGCCGGGTTCCTATGTGGTATGAGGACCGTGGACTGCAGTGCGGTGGGGGAAGTGACACCTCACAAGCGCAGCGTCGGGTATGCAACAGAGGGGATGTCCTGTTGTCCTTTCAAATGGACTAGCCAGTATCTTTGCAGTCCGATCAACCCGCCGCGACAGCCCACCGATGATGCATGCTGGTCCACAGGATCAGCATAAATAATCAATAACAAAAGCCCGGACCCAGCGAATTCTGCTACACACCCCATGTTGGAAACCCGTCTTCAAGCCCATGCAGCTATTCGCAGCCATCCTCACTTCTCGTTTTCCCCACTAACAGCTCCATCGAAGGCTTCCATCATTCAGCCTTCTAGGGGCAGGCCCTTGTAGTCTACCGGAAAACACGCTCTCTCAGTATTCTGTAACATTAGGTTTTACCGTTATTTCAACCTCCAAAATGTCCACTTGATTACTGGCGACACTTCCGTTAACATAAATTGTTATGGTGAGTAACTTGCTGCACCGTTTCGCGCTCTGGATCATACGCTTCCTATTTTTGTAGCTTGTACAATACGCGTTGGGTTCATTCGCCACCAACTTCTACACTGCCCCGTATTTGACACGTCTCTTGCGTGTAATTGGTTACCTACCAGTATCCCAGGTGCCACCTAACTAGATACCTGAGAACCAAAACTTGTGACGCTGTTGTGATAACTGTTTGCGTGTTGAAATAGCAATTTGTTTTGCAAATGCGAACTTGTTGAAAGGCATGAATGAATTCATAGATATTTATCGCAGATAATTTTTTATCAGTGACTCGAATTGTGCTGCGGTCAGTTGGATTGATTTGACTTCGGACCTATTGTTTGCGTCGCTTTGCGCAGTCACCGAAATTCCATTTTGTCCTTCGTCATATAATTTGGCGTTTTCTCTCCTTGGGCCGCCTTGAGTTCCTAACCGTATTCAATTGAGGGAACCGTCAGCCTCATTGGAGTGGAAATCAATTTCGCTGCTTATGGACCATCACCGACATTGCTAAGTTCCTTAGGTGTCAGCCAACATGTCTAAAAATAAGCAGAAAGAATGGGAACGGGCAACAGGCCGCCAAACGGACAGCCAGGTAGAAATGCAGAGAAAACGGTCATGAAAAGTAAAACAGCATGCAATCAAGGATTGACAATTGGAACATTTTGTACTCTGTAACTTAGTTGATATATATATATATATATATATATATATATATATATATATATATCAGCTAAGTTACAGAGTACAAAATGTTCCATGCTGAGGCTGACGTTGCATTCATGATGCTTCTTCACCGCAGTTGGGACAAACCAACTTACACTTAAACTAGGTCTTTTTAATTGGGAAAAAATTCATTCCACTTTATTTGGTTTCTTCTGCGTACTTGACAATCTTCACCTAACTTGCACACATCGCTCATGCAAATTGTGGTAAAATTGCTTAACTTTATCGCGCGGTATTTTTTAAAATAACTTTCGGACATTTTGTACTTATTGTTGATTCAATTATAACCAATTTCTTCCATTTGCTCATTTAGCGAGTATTTACGTCATCAAATGCGTTTACTTTATTCGATATCGGCATTTCGAATGATTGGCTGTTATTCGACATCCCAGATGTGGCTGCACTTGATCTGCATGTTGACAAGGTGCCTACCTGTCTATTACCCACTACCTCGTTCATCTGGCTCTAGGAGACAGTTGGTCGTTGCTGGAGGGGACGGGATGCATGGTCCTTGTGGTCGTGCTTGGCTCAAAGAGTGGTTCCATGCACTCAGTGTGGAGCGGACTACGGTCCAGCCACCGCCTTGTGTGCGCTTGATTTCCCACATACAGCGTGCTTGTGTTTGCCTTTGAAGGAGTGTGGGCCGACTCCTTTGATGAGACGTGGCTCCCATCCACATGCTTCCCTGTCTTATTCCTTCGGGTTTACACTGGATATGGGTATGTGAATGGAACTGTGGGTGGTGTAGCGCAAGCCACCCATGGTCTTTCTGTAGGTGCAGGCGTTCTGTGGCTGGCCACTGTGACAGGTGAATCAGAAACCGGATGCCGCCAACCATGTATGTGAAGACTGAATACTAAGCATAGGGAGCGAGAAGATAAACATCTGTGTTGCTCCATCATAGGTGGATCGGGCAATTGCGCTGAATAAGATCGCTGACTCCTGCGCGGTGGTAGCATATCGCAGCTGCACTACATCTTATCCGTGTGCGATACGCTCCCTATACCCGTAGTCCGCAAAGTGAACGTCAAGGAATCTTTTGGATTCCGGCACTGATTTTGTCTCCGGCAACTTGGTTCAATATTTCACCACTCGATGCGCGAAGCATAGTGCTTTAAATGCGGTACCACTAGTTTTTACCGGTGTCCGCGTGTGTTGCTTGTTGCGCCAACGTGCAGCAGCGGCTTCAACATAGGGAAGTAACCCAGGTGCAGTATCCGATGCATCATAAGGAGAGCAAATGGGAGCCGACGATATGACAGCATAAAAAGCCCTAGTCTGCTACATCGGTCCTCGTACGGCATCCCCCATAAACTGGGATGAGCCAGGTAGCTACATGCTGGACCAGTTCCAGTCTCCGCTCCTCGTTTATTATGATTGGAAAATATTCGAGTGAACAGTACTGAAGCACCGGTCTTATCATAGAAGAGAGCAGACAAGTGGCAATCTAATCGGAAAAAGTGCAGAAACTGCGTTTAAGTGCCCAAAGCAGGCGTAGTCCGTTTGCGTACAGTCTATTCGTGTTGTCGACAGACTTCAGATCACAGCGTGAGTGTACCCCTAGATCTTTTACGGAACTGGTGCGATGCAACGGGTGGCCGCCTAGGGTGTACGAACGTGCATTGCTACCCCTTCCCAAGATCATAAACGGGGACTTGGCCGTGTTCACCGATAGGTCAACTTCTGCAGACCACCGAGATATGCGGTCGAGGCCCTGCTGAAAAACATCACAATCGTCAAAGAATCAATAATCCTCTAAATCTTCAGGTCATCTGCAAATAATATGCAGAGCCACCGAAGAACTCGAGATACTTCGTTGATGTGGGTCAGGAATAAAATGGACCCCAGTACTGTGCTTCCGGGTACACCGCTGGTGAGTGGGTAACATTCCATTAGGTGTTCATCCACCTGAACCCCACGTCTTCTCCCAATAATGAAGTCACTGATCCACTGGTGCAGTGCGCCACCAACACCACACTTCCCCAACTTGCGGAGCAGAACCTCATGGTTCACTTTGTTTAAGCTTTACTAAAATCAATGTAGATAACATCCACTGACTTCCCCTGATTCAATGCTTGCAACCATGTCTGCCGCATCAAAAGCAGGTTGTTTATACACGAGCGGCCTTTCATGAAGCCGTGCTGTGCCGGCGTTGGGAGATCTTTCTACTTTAGCAAATGAATAAGGCACATTTTCACAATCTTCGGCACCTTTGCCAAAACAGAGGTGAGACTAATCGGCCGGTAACTGTCCACATTACGTGGGTCACCACCTATGGGATTCGGCTTCATTATCGAGCAGTTGCCGTCGCTCGGCAATGCACTGTCGGACAGTGACCTGTTGAACAGATTTGTCACGGCAGGCGAGATGGTGGCCGATAAGGACTTCAAATTTAGCTGGTGAAGTCCATGGGGTCCGGCAGGTTTTGTGCCATTAAGACTGCCGAGTGGACTGCGGACATCTACACTGCAATCAAGGCCTTCGAGTTCAGTTTGGGCTGCACACCTCGAGCTCGGCATAGGCGCATGCCCTTTTGTATATACCGAAACGAAGTGCTGCGTCAATGCCGATGCACGTTCAGTGCTGGAGGTCAGAGGCTGTCTGACAGTGTCCTTTAATGCAACTACGTCACTTGCGGGCAAAGCGCCGCTTCACGTAAGCAAATATCTTCTTGAGGGCCGTGTTAGCTGAGGTTTCAAGCTCCTCTTTGAACTGCCGATGCTTTCGCGCTTTTTCGTTGTTTCATACATTCAGCTGTCTTCTGTGCGTCTCATATTCGTTGGCAGAGCCAGAGAAGAGGAATTTATTCCACAATTCTCGTCTCAGTCGAGCCAATTGACTATAATTTTTGTCAAACCCATGTGGCTTCACTGGTCCAACTTTCCGATAGTTAAGGAGTACGAAACGAGCGCATAACGTTGCACACCCCCTTGTATAACAGACCACCGGGATTCAACAAATGAATCCTGCGGCAGCGACCAGTCTGTTTCACTAGAGACTGGATTTAGCTCATCAAAGTCGGTCTTCCGATAGTTGTAGGACGGCTCCGGCAGAAACGAGTAGGGCAGCGGCCGCTCTAGGCTGGTTAACACCATCGAATGGTCACTAGCTGCCATAGGCCCCAGGACCTGAATTGCATGTACACATTGCTCACGACTTATTAGTAGTTAGTCCAGGCACGAAGGAGCGGGATTCGGTGTAACGCAGCTCGGTTGGCAAACCTGTAGTGCTGCCCCAGTTTCAAAGACCATCTCCGTAACCTGTTCCTCGACTTCACAGTGGCAGTGGAGAAGTTGCACCGCTGGCCATCGTATTCGTGAGAGCTTAAAATCACCTATAAGCTGAAAGCGGTGCCGACTCGTGTATTTTCTTGCATGCGGCAACTAATCCAGGCATCGACTTGGCGGGATTCGAAAAGCAGCACCCACAAACAGTTCACCTCGTCTCAGGCGGATCAAGCACCATATCATCGTCATCATCATCAGCATTATCCACGTTAGCTGCAGGTGGAATACACCTCAGCTACTGAGTTGCAATACAAAAGACAAGACGGCAAAAACAAATAAGACACGCCGGCTGAGTCCCCGGTAAAGGATGAACATCGTTCCGGAGAGCTAACAGCCAGCCGTCGTGCCGCAAACAAAGAGTTATATTACGCCTAACGAATGAGATCGTGATTGAAGGAGGAGGCTAAGCCATCTTCACTAATATAAGTGTGTACCAATCTCCCACACAGCGAGGACCGAAAGGATAACAGCACGCTGTCTGGATCGTTTGATAACCTGTCGCACCGGAAGCATGAGTAGCCACTGATCTGCAATTCCTGGTTACTGACCACAGGATTTAACCAGGTTTCGGCCAGTCATAGTAGAGCCGGACGAAGGGAGACAACGAAGTGAAATACATCGTCACGTTTTTCATTAAACTATAAAAAATTTTGAAGGCTATGCGCAGGCCACGGTAGGAACCGTCGGACGCGAGCGAAGCGTCATCGACCTCTGGCGCTGGGTTCGGCGGACCCGTGGAACGGCCCGAAAATTTACGTGGTGCAGACTGGTTTTCCCACTATCAGTCCGCCGCTTCAAATCTACGAAAGCTGGCTTCAGTCTTCCTCTGTCCGACGGATCAAAATAGGGACGAATATGGATCTTTAGACCTCAGCCTACCGGGACGGATTAGTATCAGCCTCCGACTAGTTACATCAACAAACGTTACTCGCAGAGGCCGGGATTTTCCTTCCTCCCTGTTTCCAAGACAGGTGATTCGCTTCACTCGCAACCCTGTTCATTCACGTCGAGAAGTTTATCAGTCAGGTTCTGCAGAAAATCCAGGTAGTGGCCATAACGAGTCTAAGGACTAGCATCAACCGACCCTGGCGCATGAAGTCTCATAAGGTCAAAACGTCGCTGATTGCTGACGCTTGTCTTATTGTTTTTGCTTCGCTGCATTCTCAATTGGCCTTCAACGCCTGCGCTATCACACACTGGTATGTTAGTGTCCGTAGGACGCAACACAGGCGTGTCAGCTGAGTCTCCAGCAACGAATGGACACCGCACTGGAGAGCCTGCAGCCGGTGTGCAGGTGGGCTCTTTCGGACACAGAGGAGCCTGAGTTTCCGCTTGCTTGGATGAACCCACGGAGCTTCTCTCTATGAAACGTTTCGCACGTTTTGCAGGCTCTTGTGGCTTCTCAGCTGTTTGCAATTGCACAGCGGCTTGGCATTTTTGCAAAATATTTGAACAAATTCATGCTGGATTTCATGCAATAGATAAAAATGAGCTAAAGACAAACGACTGCTCGAAATGTGTAAATTCACACCACACATGAGGCATGTAACAGCCTTGGTTCTATGCCCCTCTATTTCGCAACAAATGCCACAGGAAGTCAGCTTTGTCATTACTGATATCTGGTTAGCAGATGTGACGGTAAACGTGATAAAATGAACGATAAGTACAGGATAAAAGTACCAGAGTAAAATATATGGACACGAAACTAACACACAATAACTAAATTCAAAACCACAAAAGAAACTGAATTTGACAAAAATAAACACGAAAATCCTGCGCTGCATGAATTAATGAGCGCTGTAAAGTGGCCTGTCAGAGTGAGAAAAGCGATCCGATGAGCGTCATTCGCAGTCGGTGGCCCCAAAAATTACTCTATTCAACCATAGGTCGAATTACCTTCTTCCCATGCAATACTATACACGGAAGAGAGTCCTACAGGTTATAAGAAAGGATAAGGGGCGGGAATAAGCGAAGCGATGCTAGTTAGGGCTAGACGACCGATTACAAGGAAGGATGCAGGGTGTTGCAGCAATTAAAGCGTACGTGAGTGTCAGTATGTACGAGAATAGTGCGCTACGACGAGCTGGATGATTAAGTCGTCCCAGAATACTAGTGACCAAACAGTAGGCCAATCAAACCAAATGGTTCAATGAGAGACCTTCATTTACAACAGCATTGCAATATTGTCAGATCACATACGGTGAACAGTGGTGAGCACAGTGGATTGTGTGAAACGCTATACACCCATAACACATCAAGCGTTACTATGTGAAACGAGAGTGGCTTGTTCTGAAATAAGAAGGGTAGGTCAAACGTGATTGTATGTAGTTCATCCACATTAACAAAGTGCAAAATAAACGTAATTAATCCAACCTCGGTAACCTAAAGTGCAATGAGCCAAAGAAACAAAGGTTTTGGGACAGTGATAAGTTGACTATTTGGTAGAGGGAATCACAACCAGGGATCATTGAACCGGAGGTGGGCATCACAGCATAGGACATTCGGGATTCTTCTACAGCAACCATAAGTAAAACAATTAGGTAAAATAAGATAGTCTTGACAACCCGCATAATTTATTGCCCTTAACAAAGCTTATTCATCTACACAGATAAGGATCGCCTACAGAGAGTTTTATCTACTTTCACCTACTCGGAAAATAAACCAGTCTAAATAAGAACTCAAGGTTACTAAGCGTTGTCTTGGCAATACTTCCAATTAGGTAAATACGGTTACAATAATGTTACAACAATTTAACCTAGTAAGGGGGTGAAGGTCGGACTCAGAATAATGACTCGAGAGCATTTGAACGATGCTGGGACGTTGCATCAAGAATTTTGCCCATCAACTGAAGACAGGCGTTGTAGCAGCCGATGGCGCGAAGGGGATAGCACTTGACCGCCACCGCTGACCGGGGCTGGAAGGTGACATTTGCCCATAACAAGAAGAGTGCTTGCACAAGGACCTTTTGTTTGAACAACTCCGACTGCGTCAATCTAATGGTAATAGCCAAGCCATCTTCGGAACGCGTTTTCCTAGCATTTTGGCGTACCTGTTGGACACAGTGATAAAAACCCTGAATGAGTCAACTGGTCGGATCACGTATCTACTTTGGAACCAATGGTTCATGATAACACTGTTAAGTGCTCAGACCATGCTCCTTCTTAACAACCCCGAGCAATGTTCAACGATCCTGTTTGACACACCCTTGGTCGTATATTCAATGTACTTTGCATCATAAGTGAAAGTGAATTTCTTGAGCGTATACTAGTTGGACTGGACCGAGACTCGTTAGGTGATAAAGGGGGATAGTCTATGCCAAAACATGTTGGTAGACTGCTGGATAGGCTTTGGCTAATGCAGTCTCAACTCTTGTAAGTAATCGGTCCAATACTAATAAATATCTAAATGGCGAGAAGAGGAATGTCATACATGTACTATAGCTCGCAAGTGGAGATTCATAATAACAATGATAATAATAATAATAATAACAATAATAATACTGTTAGCTGTGCGCCGTACCGGCGCTTCGCTGCAGTGCGACCACCACCAGTCGTACGCGGGTTGAGTGTACCGCGAGGATGCCCAACCCTACGCTGATTCCTAACCGCGTCTCTAGATTACGAGACAAGCTCGTTACCTCTAGGCTACGGACCGACCGCAAGTAGAGATGCACAAACTCGAATCCTGTAAGTCGGCTTTTCTTCCCAACTATAGTTACACGCAATTTCTAAAGCAATAACCGCTTACCATAACCTCACCGATAAATTTGCTTGGGTGATGAGTTCCAGGCGTCTATGACACACGAGTCAGCACACAGATGATATGAGGTTGAGATTCTTGGTATGCTAGCGCTTTACTGGGTTGCTAAAGGGGCTGTAAGACGCCACCATGTAAATGGATTGCACTGTTTCCTACTTTGGACAAATATAACCGGGATAAATCGCAGTAGCCTTAGTAATGTACAAATCAGACAAAGTCGTTAGTTTTTCAAAGTTAACACCCGAAACGCCAGCATTATATCGTAACCGAATTCACTGTTACTGCTCTAGCCCCAAGTGGAAAAGTCCTGGTTTCCAAAACCTTTTACTTATTTGACAACGACAGGCCCGTTCTTATCGTCCACTGACGAAACAGATTTCACGTAGGTAACTACTCATGTTCCATAATTTTGCCTCACAACATCATAACGCACACCCGCATTGTTTGGAAGCATTGGTAATACAGTACCCTCACTGGGTTAATTGATGGACTGGAAGCTTTTGCCATGCCTCTTGGTCAGTACGAGTGTGGCAAATAACTGGTGGTAGATCTTTTCATTCTTTAATGGGCCAACTTTTTGTAGTTTCCGCAATAGTACGTTCGTGAAAATATCCCGCTTATGTTTGTCTTACTGTTACAGACAAATGACTTTTAAACACTGTTGATTTTCTTGGAATCCACTTTGTCTTGTGTTCTCTTCAGCTCCCTGACTACTATAAGTCCTGGAGGTAGGGTATGTGACATTATTTGAAATGTATCGGGCTTGTCCATTTTTGTGTATTGATACCGGGGTACTAAAAGTAATCTCGTTCGACTAACTTGCACAGGTAGCTCGGTTGATTTATGTTAAATAGGCACATCTCCCAACTGCTATAAATTACTGCGTTATGTCGAAGTGATTTCTGTGTCACTGTGGAGCTTAGGTAAACACCCCTTATTTAGGCCCTCAGCAAAAGGACTGAAAGGTGATGTACCGTACAATCAAATGGCGAAGATAAACTATGACTTCGGAAAATCAGGTTTACACGCTTGTCCTCGAAGAGTTCCTGCACAGTTCGCTGCCCAGACAAACTGATCTTTAGGCATAGTTGCCATTTGGAACACTGGAAGTATGGCACCGGCAACTGCAAATAGTAACAGTTTTGGCAGTTAGATGAATCCATTCACTCTGTTTGCCATCAATGTTACTAAAAATTGGTCTAAAGTTTCAGACACTAACACCACTGGGTGGATATTAACCTCAGCCGTCCTCTCTCTCTCTCGCTCTCGCTCTCTCTCTCGCCTGTCAGTTTCGTCTCTGATGGTGGCCGCATTGCTGTTGTCAGTGTCATTTCCTACTTATATTGGACGGGATGAACAAGCAGGGACACAAATTGACTCAGTTGTGGAATCCTCTAGAGGCATCTTGGATGCAATCCTCAAGCTAATACCTTTGTAGCTACGCTAGACTAGCCGTGCACTCACATTGATGCGCAGTCAAATCGAAATAATTTTGCTTCATTCTGACAAACTCCAATTATTAGCCTTGTTTCTTAATGTGTGTGATTAATTTTGCCATCAAACAAGCTTACGTGCCACAAAATGCTGAAGAATGCACGGAGTTGTATACATGTGACAGATCATGTGCTGTGCCTACGTGCCTCAATCGAACAACACTGGAATGGCCGACGTGTACTTCATGCTCATGTGATTACAACCGTTGTGGTGTCAATAATCCTCGCATGTGTCAAATGCCTGCACTCCTAACGCTGATTAGCAGCGACCATTGGCCGTTGATAGAGGAGCCAAGCATATAAACTTCATGACATCTCTATTCCAGTAGTTTGGTTGCCGGATGGGTCGGAATACAGTCTGAGTGGTACCCATGTTTTCCCGAATACCGTATCGGTGGTGAACGTATTGAATTATTGGAAACCAGACATGAAAATAATGTGGGTTTCATCAGCATGTAACCGAGTCTTAATTTTTTGGCAGCACGCGAGGAAGGGGGTCGGTTGTATGCAGAATTCAGTGGTAGGCTGGAAATGTGCACTCTTCTTCATGTAGGCACGGGCGTCCTGCGAATGTTTACAGTCACACTGATAAGTAAGCAGGAAAGTGAGCTTAACAACTATACCTATGGTCGTGGACCACACACAGATACTACTAAGTGGATGGACTACAATGAACCTTGTTGGACAGCCTTCAGGCATTCGGTTGAGCACCAAGCCAGATATGTGTCTCCAACTCGCGTACTTCATGTGCCCTGCTGGAAAGAACCTGTACTCCTCCGTTGACGCAACTGTGTATGTTCTCCTAATCATCATCATCATCCTCATCACACACGTTAGCTAGAGGTGGGAAACACCTCAGCTACTGCGCCGCAATAAAGAAAAAAGGAGAAAAAACAACTGGTGAAAGCTGGCTGAGCTACCGGTAACGGATGGGCATCGTTCCGGTAAGCTACCAGCCGGCTGCTGTGCACCCAAAAAAATTATTAGGCAAAATTATATAAGGCTAAGTAATGAGATCGTGGTTGGAGGGGGAGGCTAAGAGAGATGGGGTGGGCCAAAGAAACTCACAGCACGAACGCCACTGAGGTCGGCTCCTAGCCATTTCAGCAAGTGTGTCCAACCAAACGTGTTCATCGTCCTTTGGACCCCAACCAGGGAGCCGAGACGCTCCAACCGAGGCAAGCTCAGAAGTGAGGGCCTTCATTCCTCTGGACCAAGTCATCGCTTGGCCACCCCTCCTCTTCTTCCATCCACACCCCCGGCGCGCAAACAACACACTGCGCGGAAGTCGGTGGGCTGGCATGCGTAACAAGTGTCCGAGCCATCGGGGCCTGATGCGTGAAATAACGGTGCTGAGCGGTTCATTTCCTTTTCTTGTGCCATAAACAAGGCGTCGAACACGCTCGTTGCTCACGCGGTGTTCCCACCAAATGTGAGCTAAATTACGAAGGCACCGGTGGTCGAAGGTAACTAGCCTCTTCAGGTCCGCTGCTTTAAGCTGCCAGGTTTCACAACCGTACAGTAGCGTCAAAGGTACTGCTGCATTGTACACTCTACCCTTCAGTACAAGAGTGATGTCGCGCCGGCGCCATAAGTGGCGAAGGTTAGCAAAAGCGCCCCGAGCTTTTGCTATACAATTCGTGATTTCATCTTCAATCCCACGGGCGCTGATATGTTCTCCCAAAGCACAAGTGATAGCGGCGTTTCGCGTAACTAGTGATAAGAGAGTGCAGCAAGCACTTACGGCTCTTGCACGGTAAAACTGCTTTGTAAAAAACAGAAAGTATGAGTCAAATAACAAAGCTTTGTATAATTGCTGAGTAGTGCTAAATAGTGACAGATAAATTAATTACCATTCGCATCATAGCCCTACTGCTCCAGTTAAAAACAATGAAGTATTGTTATCTAAGGGTAGGAAAATCGCACAGATATCGTTGGTTTTTCAAAACATCCACTGCGTAAGTGCATAGTTACACACAAACACAGTTCGAACCCTCCTTCAATGTTATGTAATTTTGACCAGTTCAAGCACCGGCGGAATACCTGAAAGGGACTGCGGCGCTCCATAGTGCACTGAAGGTACATACCACCGATCACCATCCCCAGGATAAGGTCTCACTCCGATAATCCCGACATGACAGTTCAACCTAGGAAAATCTCATGGTGGAGCGGCTTTCTGTTGACATGCTGCAGCTATCATTTGGATATATAGGGTTCCACAGATTCAGTTTGAACAGTTTCGAATAGGTTACCCAGGTGAGGCAGTGTAGTAAAGCATGAAACCTCTGCGCACACCGAGCTTGCAAGTTAGCATCCGTAAAAAAAGGTTTAACCTGGCTAACTGTAACGAAGACTTAGAATCTACCATCTGATTAGTCAAGGTGCCAGATAAACCGGAAAGATAGTCCAGATGATGATTAGGAAATTATGATTGAAGTATACTGTTGATAACTTGTACGTAGTATGGTAAATAAAGAATTAGGGCTTGCTTACTTCCAGCTGGTCGGTGGACGAGGAACATTTTGGCGGGATTTGCTGCCAATTGACTACCTTCCCTTGCTTCTCCAGGATCTTATTTAATAAGTTCATATCCTACCGTGTGATTCTACAAAGTCCTTCATTTGCATTCTGCCTAAATCTTTCAAAGGCACTCGACCGTACTGATTACGGTCCTTCGGAGACAAACGTTTGGAGCAAGCATAAAATAGGTTCTTTGGTAAGGAGTAAAACCCAAACTAGATGGCAGTACGCAATGCAACATGGCGAGCGTATAGTATGTCTCCAACACCAGATATTTGTGCAATCTACTTAGCCAAGCATAACCGCTGCACTCCATCGCTCAGAGAAGAAAAAGACTCATATCAGCAGAACATGGCAAAAACATTCAGCGTTAACCACAAATTACTGTACAAGCATGCCACTGGCCTTCGTTAGGTGACTCAAGGATTTGTTCCGCTCCGGACGGCTAGTGGTCCAGAAATTACGGCAACAGGGCCAGTAAAAGCGTTGTGGAAGCAATGTGCCCCCATATTTAAGAGAGTCATGCCACCAGATGTCTTCCAGCCCTTGTTGCCCCGCAGCTGTTACTCAACTACATCCAAGTTACCGAGGAAGTTGTCTTGAATGAGCTGATGTCACTGTTTAACCACAACTGTTCGGGTGTCAATACCATTCTCCCAGAAGCAGTAGGAGCCCTAGTAAGACAACTGCTGCAAAGATTGGGTCAGTTCTTTCAGTGTTATTTATAGCAGGCGCAGGTTATTTCCACATGGAAGCTTGGAATATTGGCTCCGATTCATAACGGCAGATGCAGGGACGGGCCTTCAAAATGTCGCCCAGTGTATGTCTTACCTGTACTGTCCAAGGTCATAGAATTCGTCATCACTGATGTGCTGGCGCCTTAGCTAGAAAACTGTAAGCTTATCATTCTTGAGAAGCACGACTTACATCGACGGCGATCGTGCACAACAAATGTACTAATCACAAGTAACAACTGGACAAAGTTTTATAACGCTGGTGAGGTCGCTGTTGTGATATACTCAGCTGTTTCGAAAGCATTCGATTGTTTAGACCATGGGGCGTTCTTTGCCGTGTGCCAGTACTACGGCATCGGTGAGCGCCTGTTGAGCTTGATTGCCGAATTCCTCTTTCATCGGCAGTTAGCGTCCTGAGTCCGGATCATTGTGTCCGACGCCATACAATTCTAGAGTGTTATGTATCAAGCTTCAGTGCTAGAGCCACAATCGCTTGTAGTATTTATCAATGATCTCGCATGGGTGATTGCTTCTAGTTACCTATTGTTTGCCGGGCAAACAAGATATGGCGAATGATCCAGGCGGATTCCGAGAATAATTTGCTTCAGTGTTACGTAAGTATGGTACACCTCGGCTCAACCCAAAATCAACTGAAATTCAACGTGAGCGATTATGGTGCTATACATGCGGCGCCAGAATACCTAATCCAACAGCAGCATTCTGCCTTCGAAACCACCCTTAGCGTGCTGATTCAGGATGACATTGGTTTTGTCCGACAATCTGAAAATGCATCGAAATCTGGTACTCAACGCGTCGATCTGTTAAGACGGGCTTTCGGACAAACATACATCACTAGTGGATGCCTAAAGTGCGTGTTCGCCCGTATGTCTTACACTGAGGTTAATGTCGCAAACCTCAAGCTTCTCCACCTCAGTTGGGCTACACCGACGTACACTTAAACTAGATCTCCTTAACCTGGATAACACGTTTTCATTTTATTTGATATGCTCAGCTCTTTGATTCTGCAGCATATTCCGTGTTAGTTCTGCGTGTTTATTTTCCATTAAACTATGTCTTGGTTGTATGATATCCCCAGTGTGGCCGCGCTTGATTTGAATGTGGACGAGATACCTATCTGCCGAAAATCGCTAAGTAGATTGTAATTGCTTCCGGAGACCATTGGTCATTCCTTAGGAAGACGGGGTGCGTGGTCTTGGTGACCGTCCAGGTTCAAAGTGTGGTTCATTCCAGTGTGGAATGGACTACGGCCCAAGCACCACCTTGTGTACATCTGGCAAGCATGATTCCCAAATGTGATCGACAAGAATGCTGATGCTGTTCCTGCTGAAGAAGGGTGGATCAGCTACGTTGATTAAACTTGGCTCCCATCCACAAGTCTTCCGGTCTTATTCTTTCGGACCTACATTGGACATGCTGAGAGTGGATGGAGCTATGAGTAGTGCAGCGTAACCCACTCATGGTGCCTTAGTAGGTGCAGGCGTTCTGTGACTGTCCTATGGAAGCCACAGTGGCAGGCATATCCGGAACCGGATGTTGGCCAACATGTTGTATGCGCAATTTAAGCCTGGCAGTTATGAATGAAGAACGACCTCACGGCACTGGAGCAGCTTTAACGTCGGACTTCCAAATATGTTTGTGGGATACGCAACATATCATACGATCGGAGGTTGATACGTTTTGGGAATATTCAGAAGACGGGATCGCCGATCACGAGGTGACCTGATAATGGAATACTTAATGTTGCGCAAATAAAATCATGTGGGCCGCTTGCAAGTAGCAGAAGAGTATAGCCTTCAGGAGTGCGGTAGAAATTTCTTTTCTATTCGCGTATGTCACCCGATTGAGTCGTTTCTACACCTATACCAGTCATACTTAGAAGTCGTTTGGATGAGGTACTCAAACATTCGATGCCTTCTGGAACTCCAATTAGGGCTCTCGCTAAAACTTCCAGGTCACGTCAGGTCAGGTTCCGAGAACGAAATACACTCCAGTTTAACGACCGTCCTGTTTCTTGTACCCGCAGACAAACTAGGGAACTCGTTACTGCAACATTTGAGTTCTAGATAAGACAAAGAGAAGACTGGTATCGCGATTTAGAACCATTTCTTGTTATCCGCTCACTCGCGAAATAACAACGGAAATATTATTCACGTGACAGAACAGTGAAAGGTTTGAAACTGGTCCAGAGACGAATCCAAAGCTGAAATTAGGGAACATGCTGTGTGGTTGGGTTGTGACTCGCAACCCCTAAAGAGACCTCGGTCCAATTTGAGGTAAACCTCGGTCATTCTGATCTTGATGACCGTATCTTAAATCGAAATATTTGAGTGTTGCTCGTCCCAACCCTGGCACACCAGAGTAGTTACTGTGCCCAAATTGTTTGTCTGCCTTCAACTACCTTTCAAAGGTGATATCAGGCCGCCCAACATGAAAGAGGTTTGCATACAGCGATTCGCCAGCTATCCAATGACACCAAATTCTGCCCCATTTGGGAGAGCAAAAAGGTACCTATGCCTCCAGTGAAGTCTATTCAACCGATCTCCTCCACGACCCATTGTATTTAGTAATTCGTTTGTAACTGAGGAAGTAGGTACAATGGCATAACAGATCAATCCTTGGGTAAGCGCATTGGAGAGCATACCTCAAAACGGATTGCTAAACTATCGACACAACAAGCAGCCTAACCAGTTAAGGTATCTAAGCTGCTGGCATCATCTATGGTCAGACATCTAATCGAAACAGGCCATCAGGTTGACTCTGAATCAATGTTTACAGTTATCTATCGAAATGAAAGCCCAAAACTTTTGAGGTTTCTCAAAGCTGTGGCACTTAACCGGCATCGCTCTGTGCTTTGTGTGCAGAAACAATTAACAGTCTCCCTAAAGCTTCCTTGGAGCTCATGACCCTAAGAGCAACCTCGTTGATCTGTTATACTTGTGTCTAAGTAATTTTGCTTTGTGACAAGTTTCAAACCTTCGATTTGCTTGTCACATGATCCATATTTATGCTGTTAGTTATCGAGTGAGCAGATAACACTAAATGGTTCCATCTCGCAATACTAGTCTTCTCATTGCCTTAGTTAAAAGGATAAAGGGAACTCTGTGTTTTAAACAGTTGAGTTGCTTCCCTTGCCTCTGCAAAAGAAGTAACTCAGGAACTAGAGCCACCTCCGTACTTCTTTGAATCATGGACTACTAGTTCTGTAAAATTTGTCAATAAACTTACAATGATTCCGGGAAAGTATAAAACTAACACCTATTTAAGCCTTTTTCGTAGGTTTGTACAGTGGTACTTCCAATCATGACAGAAGGATGCTTGTTTCAATCATGTACTACACGACGCGCAAAGAATTTAGCCCCAAATTTTAGTCCAAACCTCTAATGCTTAAGCTTAATTTCTTTACCCCGCAGGTGGATGGACGCATTTAGTTCTAGCAGATCGGAAGGACTGATGTCACCGAGGCTCTTCAGAACCTTGAGAATTTCTGCCAGGTTACATCTAAATCTCTGCCGTTCAATGGGAAAACAACCCTAGACTCCTAATGTCTTCATCATGTGATTTCCAAAGCTGGCCTTCGTTCATTGTAATCCGCCATTTTTGGACCTCCTCGATGTAATCAGTATCGTACCAGAGATAAAGTACTCAAGCCTGCACACAATAGTAAATTGAAACATTGGCATTATTATTGATAAAAATACAAATTTTTAATAGTTTCTGTAGGTAATGAGTGTGCTCAAAAATACATTTACCAATAAAGACAGGTAGTGATGGATCCACCGTAAATTTTACTTGAGTACATACTTTGGTTACTTTGTCTCGTGTCCAAGTAACTTGGATTAACTCATGTAATGCAAATGGTATCATGCATTGTCAAGTTGCATATTCCGCAAATGTTGGAGCGGAGATGACTAAATTCGGAAGTAAGTTCCATTACTTGGACAAAGTAACGGAGAAAAAGTTTCGGCGGCAATCTGACCGGCCGTACGGTGTGGTTAACTTCAAACAGTGGCCTTTCAGTGAAGTGTTGTGGCTAATATTTCATAACGGACCGCATGGATAGTTAATATCCTTGAGAATCTGAAACCCAAATATGAGATCGGCCTGCAGAAAACGGTATTGTTCAAGGAAAGCTCCCAGAGTCTGTCGGCTCAAATGGTAAGGTAGGCGGTGCAAGCCCATAGCATATTTTGTCGCTCTCCGTTGCGGCTTCTAAAAATCAATGAGGTCACATTTTTTACGGATGCCAAACCTGAATGGCTTATTCTACAAGTGGTCTGAGGTAAGCGTTGAGCATTTGCGAAAAAAGTTGGGATTAATCCGGCCACACATCCACAGTAATATACCTAATTGTTGGTTGGACTTTTCTCACTCTTTCTCAACCTGTGCTACACATCGGAAATCTTCCTGCGAGAGCACCGGAAGATCACTTTCAAGAGCAGTGCACTGTAAGACCTGTTCTCCCATCCAATATTCCTAGATACTCTGGTGACGCTTGTTCATTAGTTTACATATGACAGGGTTAAACGCAAGCACGTTCCGAGCCGACCACTCATGAGCCGTGTTGGGATCGCCCCTCAGTACTACGTAGTCGTGTACAATCTTGATTACCCGGCATATTTTGCGATCGTCCGCGAACAGTAGAAAATTAGATGTCATCACTCTCACGAGGTCATTTATGAACACTAGGAATAGATGTAATCTCACCACCGCACATTAAGGGTATCCGCAGGGTACGTCTGTCGGGTCGAACAGAGTGATACGAACTCACACACTCAAGCGTCGCTAGAGTAGAACTGGGTACACGATCCAATAGCTCCGAAACTACCAAAGAAGAAAGTGATGGTCTAGACAATCAACACCCCTAGGGATACTGTGGTAGGCAGCGTTGACACTTACCAAAATATCCACGGATTCTGTCCAACTAGCACGGACTAAAAATGCTTCATCACGCATGAGCGGCTATGGCGGCTTCCATTCTGGTTCTTTACGATGAGAATGCATCTTTCCAAATACCCCAAGAGTGCTGCTGTGACGACAGATTCCATAAATTTTGCAAGCACAGAAAGAAGATTAATAGGGCGATAACATACGGCACTGCATGATTGCCACTGTTGGAAATGTGGGTGACTATGCCACACTTCCGCATAGTTGGAACCTGCATCCCATCGAGACAGCGCTATACAAACTTTGATAACGGTTCCGCTAAGCTCTTGGCAGATTCTCTCAGTGATTTTGGTCGTATGTCATCAGAACCAGGTGAACGGTACACGCGTAGTGACAGCGGTTGCTTCAGTACATCTGTGGCAGTGAAAGTAGTTTCTAAATCCTGGTGGTGATGTGATCTGTGTTAGTACGGTATGAGAGGGTGTTGCGTTCTGAAAATTACCCGCAAGTTGATGTGTAAGTGTATTCGCTGCTTCCTGGGCAGTTCCCGCATGTCCACAGACGATGTTTAGAGCCGCAAATCCACGCTTTACTTTTCGAAGGTTGTTAACATGTCTGTACATTAGCTTAGGACTGGTGTTTCAATTTAGCATCTCGGGCCAATCTGAGACAGTGTTTTCGCTCAGTTATGTATGCACTCCAGTTTCCGGAGTCTAAATCCAATTTGTGTATTTTTCAAAGGGATGCTTTCAGTCATGCGCTTCCGCGTCCAGCTGCTCAAGTAAATCTTTACCATTTTTGTATTAAGGACCTTATTACCTGATGATTTGGATACTAGTGTGCCGAATTGTTTGAGGAGCTTCCCCCAAACGACATCTAGTAGTTGTACCACCGGAAACGACCAATCAGTGATCTTGACTAAGTTGGATAAAGGTTGTGATGTGTTACCAGGTGGACCTCTTCGATATCCCCACTGAACTGTTCTGCATAACAGACGTAGCGGAAAATCAGTTGCATGGGCACTTCGCCCCAAGGGGCCACGCACTGTCATCGTGTCTGGCATAAGTTCCTCCTTGGCAATGAAGACGTCCAAATGTCTGTCTTGTTCCCTGTTTTGAAGGACTTTGGGAAAGTACCGTGATTGTGAAGTGATAGGACAGCAACTAGTTCTTGCAGTTCGGACCTAAACTGTTCACCAAGGGAGGCAAGAACCATTAGTGCTTACCGGCTGAAGTCTCTCACAATGAGAATATGGGTTGGGAAATAAGCTTATTCATAATAGCATTCTAACTGTGGCCGCACCACCACCTTATGTAATGGATGCAAAACCACAGGTTAAGCGTTGCATAATACGCTCTTGAAACGGAATAGCTCATGCCGCTTTTTGTTGGTGGCGTGCTGAGACGGTTCTCATAGGTTAAAGTTATTCGTCACATTGCTACCCAGCTCACGTGCTTTCTCCACGCACCAGAACGTCGACGTTCCGGTAGTAGTGTTCACCGTAAGTCCTTCGCTGTTGGAAGATAATAGTTGGCGTATTTTTGCATTAAGAAGCAAATCCCACAAGGACGACCACCTCGCTACGGTACAAACGTCTTTAGATAGCCCGTTACGACTGCCTCTGTTTACAAGTTTTACATCGTCAGCAAAGGTAGAGCAAGAAGCTTCAAAAAGAGGAGCCAACCCATTAGTTTATACAAGGAACAATAGCGGGCTAGAACAAAACCTTGGGGAACACCACTGTGAGCGGTGCCTATGTTTGAGCTGCAGTCACCAAATTTAACCCAGAAGGTGCTCCTACGAAGAAATGCTGCTATCAAATTCAATAAGTGGTAATATGTCTGTCGCCAAACGTGCTTCTATAGGGCACCATGACCCGACGAACTTACTGTCACTCATTATGGACCCTTCCAAGGTGGAAGTTGGCGTTGTCACGTAGTCCTTTTTCTCTAAAGGTCTGCAACTGCCGCATCTAGTTACAGTAATTTCAGTAGGGAACAATAGCCATCTACTTAGCCATACGTAATTTCCGACACTCCTGTATAGAGTCTCGTCATCTAGACTGCTTCGCTCAGTTTATAACCGACATACGACATGTCTCTGGTGTACAGATGGCCGCCTCCGCTGACACCGGAATTGCTGTCGAGCTGGCAGTCATGGATACCACAAGGCTCAAAGATTTAGAGGTAGATCTATTACGCAGGTCCCCTCACCGGACTTTCGACCTGTTCCGCTTTCATCCTCAGACGGCAATGTTCTTCACGACACACCTCTGGGCACCACGCTCAGTAGCACCACGTGCATTTCGACACATCATATTTGACACAATACATGTTTGGCCTCACCAAGGCTTTCGTGCATCAGTTAAACTCGTAACGGCACGATTCATTTGACGTAACGTCAATCGCGATTTCCGCAACTGAGTCTCACATTGCTTCCCAAGTCAAGGTGCTAAGGTGCGAAAGCACACGAAAAGCTTGTTAGGCACGCTTTCAACACCTGACGAATGTTTTCTTCACGTGTACGATGAACTCGTAGGTCATCTGCAGCCTTCGAAATGCTCGGTATACCTAGTGACAGATCGATCATTTCACTAAGTGGTCAGAAGCTATTCCCATGCCAAACTTCGATTCGGAAACGGTAGCAAAAGTATTTCAGAGCATTGGGTAACGCAGCGTCGCTGTCCAGCCATCCTGATCACTCACCGAGGGTAAACTTCCACGTCCAATTACCCTACATTGTTTAGCGATTCGGAAGGTCACAACATCCAAGCGATGAGGAATCCTTTATTCGCTACCGGCATGGTATAAAGACTTCACTGCCAGCTGAAGGCAGTGATGCTGGCGCACGTACATTCCTCATGTTGGGAAACTCTTCCTCTTGTCCTCATGGGCTAAAGGAACACCGTTAGAACCGAGTTCACCGCAACACCACAGCAGCTAGTCTGCGGTTGCAAGCTGCGTTTGCCCGGACAAGTGGTAGTACCAGCTTCGTGCACTTCTTCCTCTGCCTAAAGAAGTTCCATGGATCGGTTGGCATACCATATACGTGAAATGTGCCTACCTACTTCGCTGTTGCAGAAGACACCGGGGTAAGTGTTAGACTACTAACCTAGCTCACACGTACTGCGTCGTCTAGACAGTGTTCGATAGTCTTTGCTGTCGCCATACATCGGGCCCTACGAATAATCAATCATACAAATAAGATATTTACAATCAACCGCGGTGACGGACACAAATTGCCACCCGCAACCGCCTAAAGTCTTTATGGAGAATACCACCTCACCTCTATCTTCTAGCAATGATTCACGCGATGTCGTACTTTATGGCATTAAACGTCAGCTGCTCATATCTTCGAATCAGACCATGATAATAGTTTACAGGCATTAACCTTCCAGACATCTTCCAAACCTAACCTGTCATCTCCCACGAACAACCGCGTCGACCAAAAAATAAGTGAAACCGTTCGCTTTTCCGATTATGAACTGTGTAGATAACTTTATCTTTTATAAATACTGGATATATTCGCTCACCTTTTTATGGTCGAACCAGCTCTTGAAAACAAAGCTCCCAAACTCCCGAAAAAACGTACAAAGTCCAAAAACCCAAAAAGGTAAACAAGTTTGCATGCAACTCCTTCTTTCAGGCATTTTGAGTTTTAATGCCTACAGTTTTCTTTTCGGTCCATAGATTACTTAACCCTCCCCGCCGATTGAGTGACCCTCATGAGCGACGCATTCGTTGATCGCAGCAGTCAACAAAGATTCCAAAGTAATAGTTGAACGTTTCTTCGTGGGATGGGGCGGCTTTGGCTTGGTGCGGGTGCGGCAGCAGTGGGAGGAGATCTGCAGAACTTCAAAAGATAACTACTTTCTTTTACGTACAATTGTGTTGCTTATCTATTGTACAATATTCGCTCTTGTTTTACTAATCCTCACGTTCCCTCTCTATCCACTCATACTCGCCTGCTCGGTGAGTTACGGTGTTGGCGTTCCCTCTTTTCTCGCTTCAGCTGTCCACCTCCTCATGTTCAATAGTTCAATAGTGTATGGTGGGATAAAAAGCAATAATTTTACAAGACCCACAGGATGGCAAATGGAAGAAAACAAAAGTTTCAGGTGTGACACAAAATATCAGTAAGTTAGACACTGCAGTTTGTCATACCGTTATATAATGTGTATCATGTAAGTGCAAGTCCAATAGTCTTTCGAATGTCTCGATGTTTGGTGCGTTCACCACATGCGATGGCAGTGCGTTCCAGTGCGGACAGACACTAAGAGAGTAAAAAAACTTTCTACAATCTAAACGGGAATATTGAGTCACAAGTTTTAGTGCATGGCCTCGGCATCGTTTGTCGGCAGATAATGTTAACAGCGACTTACATGGATGGTCCTCTCCTCTTAGTATCCGGTAAGTGAGGATCAGATCACCGCGAAGTCGTCGGTATTCTAAGGAGTACAGACCGATCGAACGAAGGCGCAGTTCATAACTAAGGCCCGATAGACCACGTGTTGCCTTAGTGGCTCTTCTTTATGGTTGCTCCAGGAGACGAATGTCCCGTTTTAACCACGGACGCCATGCCTGCACCGCATACTCGAGGTGGGGACGAATGTGGGCGTTAATCAATAATGGCACGAGTTGCCGCTCGAAGGTACCGAGCGCTCGCCTCAAAAGCCTCAAGTTTAAATTCGCTATGTTAGCTGCCTTTGAACATTGGAGCGAATTACCCAGACCTTCTTGCACGATGACCCCTAAGTCTCTTTCGTTGCTCACCTGTTTTCTAACGCGTTGCCCCAGGTGATATGTGTTGCTGCAGTTACTGCGCAGCGACAACAGGTGACAGTTTTCGGGGTTCAGGGGTAGTTGGTTGTTTACTGCCCATTCGTGAATCCGGTTCAGGTCATCCTGCAGATAGACAGGGTCAGATGTTGACTGAATAGCTGGCCACATCTTAGCATCGTCGGCGAATATTTGCATAGGTGATTGAATGTTGGCAGGGAGGTCGTTGATATAGACTAAAAAGAGTAACGGGCCGAGAACTGATCCTTGCGGTACGCCGCTAGTGACGCATAGGCTATCGGAGTGGGTGTTGGCGATCCTTACCTCGATTCTTCTGTTGTATAAGTAAATTTCCAACCATGTGAGCAAAGATCCGTGGATACCATAGGCCGCAAGCTTTCGGAGAAGTGCTGGGTGATTGACTCCGTCGAATGCCTTAGAAAAGTCTAAATAAATCACATCTACGGGAACTCCCTCGTCAGCAGCCCTGGTCCATGAGTCCCGAGCAAGTAGTAGATTGGTGAGGCAAGATCGTCCGCGTCTGAATCCATGTTGGAGGTTGGAGATGATTTGTAGACTTTCAAAATATCTCACCATTTCATCAGCGATTATAGACTCCATCAGTTTTGATAGAACAGGAAGGAAAGTAATAGGTCGGTATTTGGCAGAGTCTGATCGCTTACCTCCCTTGTATATCGGAGTGATAAGTCCACGTTTCCACTCAGACGGAAGTGTATGAGAATCAAATAGAAACTGGAAAAAGGTTGCATGGTGGACTGCCATGGTGGGTGCAAGGGTTTTAAGTACTTTCGGACAGATCTTGTCAATTCCCGGCGCACTATTTTCCCTGAGCGACTGTAATTTCTTTGCCACAGATGTAGGGCTAAAGTTGACCGTGGATAAGCCGACGACATTTGCTGGGATCTAGCAAGGCGATGGTTCCATGGTGTGTCTAGTCACTGAGACAAACTGCATGAGCAATGCGTCCGCGGTCTCCTCTTCAGTAACCGTTAGGCTATTGACCGTCTCTAGTGGTGGTATTCCCGTCTTAACCTTCCTTTTGTCATTCACATACCGGTAGAGCAGTTTGTGATTGCTAGTAAATTTGCGTACCATAGTTTCCTGCCATTCGTACTTGTCAGCTTTAAGGAGTGAAGTGCAGTGTAGCTCCCCGAATATAGTCCGGTGTGTCCGACTTCGTTTAATTTTTGATATCCGCGCTCGAGTACACGCATCAGCTCTGACTAGTATTTACTAGCCCTATACTACCCTGTTACATGAGAGCAAGATTTTACAACCATGTTAAACCATTACAATCACAGGAGGGAACAAATTTATTAAAATAGAACTAGGGATGCAGCGGATGTTAAAAAGAAAAGCAAACACACAAAGGCTCGATCAAGTTATACAGTCACGCGTGGAAGCGCCTCCTGGCGACTAGCTTCACTGCGGGGTAGTCACAATAAAGTTTTCACCCACCCTTTCACGTTAAGCAGTCAATGGGCCGGTGTGGCTTACATCATACACGTCTTTGACTCATTTCTCAGGCCAAGCCTAAAGGGGATTAGGCTAAGCGCTCCAGCAAAATCTGGACGCATTCCAGTGTGGCCTAAGACCAAACAGGTCGTCACCACTTTAACTCATTTTTTGGCCATTTGCATGTGCAATTAAGGTACCACTTACGTCGTTCGGCCCATTTAACTCTTCTGGGTGCAGCGTTTTTGCCACCAGCGTATTTGTGGCACTTCGTTTTCCGTACGCACGTTCATTAACTTGGAATCTTCCCTGTGACACCGCAGGGGTTAAACAAGTCATGGCCAACGATAAAAGAAAAGTTGAAAAAAATAAATCACAACAAAAATAAGTAACCAGTTTATTATAACGCGAGTTAGAATTGATCGTAGGAGTTCGATTAGTGACCACATGCATACGAGGTGAAGCCCCATAAAATACATAGCGGTGACGTAAGTAACGACAAATGCAAATGCTATAAGTAGCATAACACATCTCATGCTAGCATATGTATAAAAGAAAAAGTAAGAAAAGGATGCACGAAGGACAATGCTTTATAACGGGCAAAAAATTGATTGTCTGGCAATCGCGTAGGATGACCGGGGTTGGAACTATAAACGGGTGGTTTAAAGAGACAGGAACATGGGGAGGTTCTGCTTTAAGATGACTCATTGAGTTAATCGCATGAACACATGCTAGTCTGCTCACCACTAGATAACCAGCGGGCTAATGAGTACACTTTGAGTTAATTTGTCTGTTGATGCAAATGGACTCTGGGACGTAATGGAACTGGGATAGAGTATAGTCCAATCGTTCATTGATAAGCGCCAATTTGGAGGCGACAGTAACCTGAAAAGAATCAGCATTCCATATTCTGGACACCCGCAGGACGCAGTTGTTTGTCTGCAATCGAGTCGCGTGTGGCGTTTGGGTAGTTTGAGCTGGTGGCTTCCCAGGTTGGTATTTTGGCAGAATTGCAACAGATCGCGACAGAGGTGATTGGGGTTAGTCAGTATTCGGTGCACCATAATAAGGTCTCCTCACAATCGCCGATATTTACCGCTGTACAAGCCTAGCGCCTGCAGTCTGCATACGTAGGGACGGCGAAATATTCCCCTGACGATTCTCCTTGCCCTTCACTGTGGAATTTCTTGCGCATCAGTTTGATGTTTATGCCAAGGCAGCCAGGCTTGGATCGCGTACTCCACATGAGGCTACACGTAGGGTTCCACCATTTTGGAAATGATAGAAGACTTAGTTCCCAAAAGCAATTCGTGGGAGTCCAAAGTGCTGACTGGCTCTTGCCGTGTTGACCTGTTTCCAACAATCAATGTCATCCTGCTCGATTATTCCTAGGTCACTTTATTGCCTAACATTTTGCAGCAACTGCTCTCCAAGTCGATACTCATGAGTGTACTGATGGCGCATGCTCAGAACTTTGCATTTCGCCAAGTTACGCTTGAGCCGGTTTGCCGATAATCATGCGCAGGCCGTACCTATATTTCTTTGTAGTGCCTCGTGGTCGCCTACTGTCATAGCAGGTCTTCATGTTGTCGGACTGGAACACCCTAGCAAGATTGTTAATGTATACTAGGAGCAAACGTGGTCCCAGTACCGATCGTTAGGACACACCACACTGGACTTCAATAGGGTGGGAGTTAGATTTGCAGACGTTCATATACAGCCGAAGTTAAATGAGGAAGTTCTTTATCCAATCTAGCACAGAGTCACCGCTTCCATGGCTTCAAAGTTGGTGAAGAAGAATGTGGGGTCAAAACGACCGAATGCCTTATAGAAGTCCAAGTACACGACGTCAAGCACCCGGATGGTATCGGCTGAGTTCGTCTAGCTAACTCGGCCTAGTAACAGGTTTGTGCTGCAAGACAGACTTCGGCGGTATCCATGCTGCTGGGACAATTTGATGTTGTTGCTCTCAAGGTATCCTATGAGCGCTACTGCGAGCATATCTTTCATACATTTGGATACAGTTGGAAGCACGGTGATGGGACGGCAGTTAGATGGCTCCGCACGATTCACACTGTTGAAAATAGAAGTGACTATTCCCTTTTCTCACATGATCGGAACCTGCATATCCCCAAGACCTCGTTGGAAAAAATGGGGTCGACGATTCGGCAAGGGTCATGGCAACTGGTTTAATGCTTTTCGTTTGAGATCATCTACACCAGGAGAGTTATGCACGCACAAAGACAGTAGTCTTCTCATCAATCACGCAGCAATGAAAAATACATGGCTTTATCCTCGGGACGGAGTGTGCCGCGTCTTCAACGGGTAACGTGACGGTTCACTGTGGAAAGTATGGGTAAACTGACGCCGACGCGCGTTTACCGTAACTTGTATAGTGAGCACCAAATTATCTACTGAACGTAGAAATTTGATCCCATGCAGCAATCTCCGGAGCTAGTGTACGTGCCTGTAGTGCATCTTAGGGTTAGTAGTGAATCTCATCTCTAACTCCTATTGATGTGTAAGTTTGTCGTCGTTGGCAGTGCAATCTCGGCCTCAATGATTTCGGTATTCAGCTGTTTCAGTTGTCATGACAATAGTACAATCAGTGGAAGCGTGACGATCACCAGGCTCAGTTAACTTACTGAGAAGACGTTGAGCGTTGATATACAAGCAGGTGGGGGCCTAAGATTTTAGCAGGGTATTTGTAGATGCAGTTTCTGGATGCGGGGTTATGCTGACCCTTGTGGGGTTGGCTGTCTGTCGATTCTGCTGCAACGTAATCGCTGACCGCGGGACAACTCGGGGTTGGCACGCAGAGTTCACGGCTTCAGTAGATGGCTGCAAACCTGGACATCCTTTAGCTGACTGAGTGTTCTGAGCGTATCCCGATTGTGAGCAGCATGCTGACGAGGTGGCATGTTCAGCGTTCTTTCGTCACTTTGTCGCCTGGTGTCCATCAGCTTTACACACATTTCGGATGGCAGCCACTTGCGTATTTTGAGCCATGTTTCCATCACCTATTCTTGCATGGGTTTGGCTTGTAGCGTGTTTTAGTACATGTGAGCTGATCTCTCTCCCTCTGTAGTTAGGCGATGATGGCAACCTTGAAATCGAGTTAGCTGTTAAAGTCCTACGTTTTAATGTTACTCAAACAAGCAAACATACCCACAAGCTTGATCGAACAGCATCGTCACATTGGTCGATACCTAATGGCCTTTTATTCTTGTTCTGATTGGCTCGTTTTACCGTTTGTGTTTTCCGCTTTCGATGCACATGACAAAATCCGATACTGCGCGTGAAATCTGGTTGTGACTACTCACTCCAAATTCTGGGCTACGTTGCAATCTGCGAAAAAGGAATACTCCAGCAATAGGTACCATTAGCGATCACACTTCCAAATACGAGTACTTCGCGGATGAAGCGCCATTCATCACTGTTGTGAAGTTGTGCTCTCTTGGAGACTGAAGATCGTGGACACCTCGGATAATGAGCGATTTTACGTCTTTTTGTTTACGCTAGTCGTCTGAGTTTCGTTTGCATTTCTGGTGTTCTCTCTAGGGAACACCCGGAAAATTGCGATCAGTGTTTTGAGTTGTTCAAATGCGAGTGGCTGAGAAGAGGACGGTCTATACAACATCTCTTGACTAAAGCGTTACTTGGATTAGTCGTACTTCACCGAAGTATGCCGAGTTTGGATGACGGACGAGGCGCATCACACTGAACGACTTTGCTTGGACTCCAATTAATTGACAGTTGGTGTACACTGTTTCTGGTCGTATGGCAGCTTACCTCTGATATAGTTTGCTTGTTATTCAGGGACATTTGAACGTATAACAATGAGAGAATTTTGATGGTATCTAAGGTTTCCTTTTTGGAGGAGTGTGTGATTGCTTTCTTTGGCCTGACAACACATGGCACACTGGATTCCTTAGTTATATTCGTGGCCATAACTGTACCTAGTTTGACAGTGAACGAAACTATGGTGGTTGGTGCCCCTGTCATGTGAGTGACAAAATTGGAAGCGGATGCTGTTGCTCCCTCAGCCGTGTTGAACGTACCGCGAGGGTTTGACGAAGTGTTTTGTCAGAAAGCATCATTGGTAGTCGGCTCCGGTACCGTAACAGAAGTCATCATGGTCTAGGTGCCCAACATTTTACCATTGTTCTCAAGCCCGGTTTGGCTGCACAATTCCGAACCGGAAATGACTGTTGTACATCCAGCTCGATGCGCTCCACTGAATCCGGTGGGGCAGGTCGTTCGGTGGTTGCTCACTTTACAATCTCTGCCAGTCTATCCATACTTCTACAGCAGCATTACTATGCATCTGACGGTGCACCCCTTGCCACCAGCATCATTTCACCGTTTCCTGGAGCCAGTAATCAAGGCGGAGGGTGTTAGATAGACAGGTAATCGGGCAACCTTCGCCTCAAGCTCGGCCACACTGGGGATATTAAAAATTACAGGATTTGGAGGAAAATAAAAAAGCAAAACTGAAACAGAAAATGCGCAGAATAACGGAACTGAGCAAATCAAATAAAGTGAATTACTTTTAAACCTCCATTTACATAAAGCCTATAAAATCAATTTGCAGCTGGTTAAACTGTAACATATGCAGCGATTGAGAAAAATTTGTTTATTTGCTTACGTTTACGATTTCATATTTCGTTGCAGCCTACACACACTTTGTTTTAAGTAACTACTGGTATCCACGATTTCCCCAAGCTCGTCTGCGCGTGGTTCTGTTTTGTTTTGCAAGCCGTCGTTGAAAATTGTGCGGTCGGCTGCTTGACTGATCCGCTGTCCCAATATACATGCGAATACTTCGGCATACTGCGTGCTCCGTTTTTCGTTCGATGTTGAATAGCATCAGGGGCTACTTATGCGAAGCGAATCTCTTCTTGGACTAATTTGGTGTTGTTATTTACCGGTGCCCACCATAAAACTCTTCCAGTAATTGAGTTTTCGTGCCTGTGTTACCATGATCTTTCCTATGCCGGCTTGCCTCGCACTGTTGAACGTAAACGATTTGTTGTTGTTAGATATCATTAGTAATATTCATATGTTTCATTCTCATGATTCGAGTAACTGTATCTGTAGCTATCGAGATAAGTAGGCATGAAATTATCGATACGCTTTTCATAGACGATATGCATATGTGCAAAATCCATGCATGAAGTTCATGTAATAGCGTTTTACTGGTTGGTTGAGGCGCAAACCAAGGTTTGGTAACAGAGTTTTAGGCCTTTTTGGATGCTTCCTGGAATAGTTAACGGTGGGGTTCTTCCCATGTGTATATAGTCAGCGAATACGGACGGTGACAGGCCGCCCTCATTGTGCGCCAATCACGGCTGACTATCACGAACACTCGGTTTGCACTGTGTGCGCGTGATTTAGCAACTTGGACGCACCCACGCAGTGGTCACGCTCACCTGCTCGACTATGTCATCGTACGTCAGCATGACATACGTGAAGTATCCAGGACACGTGTACTGCTTGGAGCTAATTGTTGTACTGTTCACAAATTGGTGCGGACCAAACTGTACATATATTTTCGCATATCTATGCATGGCACTCTCGCCATTACTCGGCATGAATATAACATTCTCTGCCTCGGTACTGAGCTAAAGAAGGCGATGACTGCACGCCTGCGCGCTGTGGACTGCATAGCCACAGTGGGTGGCCTATGGTATCACATTCGCGACCAGGTGACAGCTGCTCCCGAGGAGACTATCGGGCGCGCAAACTGTAAGCGGTCTGAGTGCTTTGATGAGAACAATGAGACGATGAGCTCAATGGTGTCGGAGAGGAAGACAGCATTTGCTGCACATTTGGCAGACCCCAGTGACTTGGGGAAGCAGACAGAATTTGACAAAATTCGATGAGGACTGACTCGAGAGCTCCGTCGCATCAAACATGCATGGCGGACGGAGAAGGCGAAGCAGATGGAATGCTACGCCGAACGCCGCCAACACTAGGAATTATTTGACTCCTTGAAGGCGGTGTATGGACCGAGGTTGGAGCCGCTGAGGACGCTAATCGATGGTGGCTCGAGTGCTACCTGCACACAGACTACAGACATAATGCGGATCTGGCGGAAACACTTTTGTTGTCTTTCAAACTACCGTCCAGAGATTGACTGGCCTAGATTAACCAGTCTGAAGCAGCACGGTTTGAAGGCGAGTTTGGCGGACACACGAAAACTGGATGAAACGCAGAGAGTAGTTGTTCAGCTGCGAAACGGCGAGTATGTCAATGCCAACGGGATCCCGCCTGAAGTATTGAAACGCGGCGGACCGGCGTTGGTGAAAAAGCTGCACCACCTGCCGTAACGCGTGTAGATTGAGGAGGAGCATCCTGAGCTGAACGGTACCCTTGTGCAACCACTGTACATAGGCAAAGAAAGCAAGCAACGTCGCATGCATTATCGTGGTATCAACCTGCTGAGTTGTGGGGGCAAGGTGGTTGCCCGAATCCTACTCAACCGTCTCGTCAGTCAGGTTGTGGAACGGAACTTGGCGGAAGAACAAGGTGGATTCCGTTCGAGTCGCAGCACCATCGATATGGTGCTTGCGGCTCGTCGGTTGCCGGACCAAAGTAGAGCACGATACCATCCTTTGTACTGACTTTTTGTTGCTTTCATCAAGGCATTTGATACGGTGAACCACAAGGCATTGTGACTGATGTTGGGTAAGTTTGTTTGTCCGAGTAACTTTGTAATCTTAGTTAAATGTCTGCACTGTGGTATGCGGTCGAGGGTGTAGCTGTGTGGAGAGACCTCGGATGACTTTGCTGTTGTCACCTGTGTTACGAAAGGCTGCTTATGATCTTCTGCTCTGGTTAATCTTTAGCTTCATGCGATGATGTCTTGCAATTTTGATATGGCTTGTGTTTACGGGCTTCGTGTGAAGCACCGTAATAAATAAATTAATAAACGTTTGTTAATGTATTCATCCCAGTAGTTCACAAGCCACATAGCACAGTATAGTCCGGAATAGCACCACACGCATTTTGCCCTATTGGGCCTCGGCAGTGGTGGGAATTCATTCGGTCCCCTACTGAGGATCAAACCCATGACCGCTAGAGGTAAATGCCAACTAGCCAGCAGCTAAGGCCATTGAGCGATGGGGGACATTGGCTAGGCTACATAATCTGTAAGCTAACTGGGATATAACACCACCTATCTTCCAATGTCACCGACAGTGGCTAGCCTGCGAGGTGATGACGTTCTCCCGCTAGACGCTATATTTAGCGCATGTAAAGCAAGGATAGGCTATTTATTTTATTTTACTCTTGCATAGCAGGATTTAAGTTGTATAAATAGCTTATTATTTCAAATGCTAGGGATATGGCATCTAGTGAGAGGACGTCATCACCTCGCAAGCTAACCACTATCAGTGCCAGTGAATGATAGGTGTTGCTATATTCCTTTTAGCATGTAATTTATCTAACCCAGCCAACATCCTCCATTGCTCAGTGGTCTACGCGGCTGGCTAGTTGGCATCTGTTTCTAGCGGTCATGAATTCCATCCCCCGTAGGCGACCGAGGGAATGCGCACCACTGACGAGTCTCAATATGGCAAAACACATTTGTTGCTTTTCCGGACTAGGCTGTGCTATGTAGCTTGTAAACCACTGGAATGAATACGTTAAAATTACAACTAAAATCCTGATACTCAAGAGTAAGATAAACTAAATGATTTGTTCTATACGGTGCGTGGCATGCCCAGAAAAGCATAATCCTGGTACTACAAACCTATAACATCAGTAATGGTAGAGAAAGGTTGCAAGTTATGCAGTACATACTAGCCATTTGTGTGTACGTAGGTGTAGTATGTGTGTAGGTGCATGTGTAACTCACCAACTTAAGCGAATTTGTTACCAGTACTATGAATTTGTGAGTTTGTTGGGCGAATTCGCCAATATAGTAGTGAATCAGCTTAAATCTTTTAAGTGGTTGATGTTCGTGAAATGGGTAAGGTCCTTCGGAATGGCAAAAGACTATAACGCTATTTAGTGGCAAGTCATATTTGCCACGTCACAGTGTTGTTAAGCAGCCAAATGTGGCTTTGTATAGGGGGAACGTTTGCCAGACGAACACCCACCACCTCCTGGAACACTGCTGCCGAACTATTAGCCGGAACGGGATTCACCCAAAGCACCTGGCTGGCACCATCTGGTGTTCGTTTGGCTAGCAAGCCTGATGGTGGGTTTCGGTGCGAGAACCCTAGTCCGTGAAACAACTATGCGTGCATTTGCATCGGTTTGCGACGGCTTCTGCTCATCGGATGGGGCGACAGAGTGGCAGATACAGAGGTGTTGCGCCGAAGTAGAATGGATGCAGTGCACTGCATACTTTTGCTGAGGCACTTGAGGTGGCTCTGCCATGTGTGGCGTATGGATTCGATGCGAATACCGAAGCAGCTGAGTGTGGAAAAGCAGCATGTAAGGAAACCGAAGCTCCGTTACCAGGACATGGTCAGAGTGAGCCTCATGTTCTAATCTTGATTGCAAGTCATAGAAATTGCAAGCGTTTGATTGGCGTGAATGGCGCGATCTCATCAAGAAGGCAGTTTCCGATTTGCAAGAGAAAGTCGTCGTGCATGCGGAGAAGAAACGGCTAGTGCGGAGGCTGCAGGCACCGGTGGGTTGTACTCTATCTACATCGAACAGTGCTGAAGCCATTCCGGTCGCGAGTGCCTGACTCAGACAGGCTTACTGAGTCACGAGCGAGGCCAATCAGGGCCACCACAAAAAGGACGACGATTCCTGCTAAGAAAGTAAGCAGAACCGGCACATTGTTTGTATGTACGCTGCATTCCTTTTACTAACCGCTTGCTTGCATGCCGAATTACTGTATTTCTGGTGGCGGGTTTGCCATATTGTCCTAATTCTTTGGATCGCATATTAACGTCTACGTTAACTATCTTTTGTAAACTTTCACACGTCACCTAAGCTAATTGTAGTTAACTTCCATAACCTTTTCTCGTTTGTGGCATTCCCTTAAAATATATTTTCTAACCTCTTGAACCTGTCGCGGATTTGTTGCCAACCAATGTATTTCAGATGCTCATTCCAGCACTGGTCGCGGCTTATGGATGCGCACGGTCAGCATTGGAAGCCGCCGATCTCCTACGGGTTCATTACGCTCAAGTTTTCCGGCAGATAACCAGCCCAAATATTCCCCCCCTTTTCTATTACTCCACTGTCGGGTTTAGACAACCTTACCTTCACTGCGGAAGCTGTGTTGAAGATGTTGGTATCCTTACGTAGCCACAGTTCTCCTGGAGTAGACAACATTTGACCCATGTTTCTGCAAGCAGGAGCTAATGATATAGAAAAACCACTGCCTGTTGCTATCAACGATGTCTAGAGGAGAAGCATACTTCACCAGTATGGAAGCAAGGGGTCATCACTCCTTCCATAAATGAGGTAGCCGCACTGACCCTACCAACTACAGTCCAACAACACTAGTTCTTGTGTTATCCAAAGTTATGAAATCAATCATCGCAGATGCGCTGATGCAGTATCTGGAAAGCGACAACTTAATAGCCCGAAGCAACCTGGCTTACATCAAAAGCGTTCATGTACTCCTAACCTATTAATTGCACCTTATAGCTGGACTGAAACAGCTGATGGTGGACCAGGAGTCGATGTCGTCTACCTGGACTTCTCAAAAGCGTTTGATCTCTTAGACCATCGAATTCCCCTTTACAAGCATCGGAACCACGGCATTGTCGACCTAATCCTGAGTTGGATTAGCATTTTTCTACACGAACGACGGCTAGTGGTAAGAGTCCGAGAATCATTGTCCGATGAAATTGATGTGGTTTGTGGGGTACCACAAGGCTCGTTGCTTGGACCTCGTCCATTCTTGGGTCCTACTCTACTACCGCGACGATCTACAATGTACAATAGTTGAGGACCTGGAAACACACGTTCCCGACTCACTCTGGTGCCGTCTCCGACTGAGACACAACGACACATGTCTCATAGCTATCGTTTACCGCCCCCCAACGTCCACTCTGGAAATGGATTCCTGCTTGTTCCGTGGCCTAAACAGAGTAACATGCACTAGGTACAGCCACATTCTCATCTCCGGGGACTTCAATCTACACAATCTGGAGGTTTCGGCATCGCCCAGTGAGCAGTTCAAATCAGACTTGCAGGAACTAATCGCTATTATTCCATTGTACAATCATGTCACCACGCCCACTAGATTCAGGACAGCAAACGAACCGTCCATATTGGACCTTGTGCTCACAAATGAAGAGCTCATGATTGACAAGTTATTGATGGATAGTCCATTAGGTCTCAGTGACCATGTAGTAATAACTTTTGAATTTGTGTGTTACGCAGAGTATCCATCTGAACACTCGGAACTAACTCATACAATCACACGCTATCACGTATTGAAAGAACTGGCCGACGCAGCTGCTTGGGAATTCTCAAACAAAAGTCCCCTTGACAACGTTTGGGCAGAGTTCGTTAATAAACTCAGCGACATCGTCAACAAAGCATCAGAGACCAAACCCCTTCGTCCCGCGAAAATGCCTTCAGTTATAAGCAGTAGGACTCGAAAATGCCTGTCGATAAGGGATGCAGCATGGTGTGCCTACAAGATTAACCCCGACTCAGAGACTTAGGGGAAATTTCCTGACCCATCGCAACCACTGCACTGTACTTGTCAGTGAGGACAAAGTAACTTACCAACAGTGCCTAGCCAAAAAGTTCATGGCAAACAACAAACTGCTGTATAAGCATGTTAATAAGCTTCATAAAGGGAAGCATGGAATACCCCCACTATTCACGACAGGCGGTAGAGTACAAAGTGCCGAAGAAGCAGCTAATGCCCTGCGACTGCAATACGCCCCAATTTTTGAATATTGTGTGACCCCAACCACGTACGCGGCCACTTACTGAAACTTAGCCACAATACGCAACTCAGGGGTAACAGCTTGCAATTGAAGGAACAGTCTATTCGCCCAGGGTGTCGACGGAATTACTTTTCCCTTTGGGTTTGCCAACCCCTGGAACCGACTCCCAGACTCTGTTTTATCCTCCCCTATCTTGGAAGGTTTTAACAAACGATTAGATATTGTTCTTTATTTCCAACGCTTTGTCACCTAAACTCTATTGTGAATTACGCCAGTAGTGCTTTTGCACAGGATTTTTGTATCAAATGGACCCAAGTGTGCGACCATATTTTACTTTTCTCACGCCTTATATCAACGACCACTACACCCCCGTGTATTTCTGAACGTTTACACCATTATTTTATTATACACTGACGTTATTTGTCAAAGTATTCATCTCGGTAGACTCTAGGTAAATGACCCACATATATTTTGATTTCAGCATATTTACCCCAACCATCCCACGGAACCTGTCAAGCACTTGATTTTATCCTGTGCTAAATCATTGTTCAGTATCACTTGTTCATTTACGTCAGCATATCTGCATGCATTACTCGAGTTATTTTAGTTGATATCGTCGCCTGAAGTGATTGGCTGTTGGCTGATATCTCCGGTGTGGCCGCGCTTGATATACATGTTGACAAGGTGCCTACCTGTCTATTATCCCCTACTTCGTCCAAACTGGTTCCAGCAGACAGTTGGTCGTTGTTAGAGGAGAAGGGGTGCACGTTTCTTGTGGCCGCGCTAAGCTCGGAGAGTGGTTCTATGCACTCAGTGTGGAGCGGACTACGGTTCACCCAGTGCTTTGTGTACGTTTGTTTCCCCAAATGCTGCGTGCCTGTGTTTGCCTTTGAAGGAGTGTGGCCCGGCTCCGTTAATGAAACGTGGCTCCCATCCACATGTCTCCTGGTCTTATTCCTTCGGGTTTACCCTGTATATGGGTGTGTGGTTGGAGCTATGGGTGGTGCAGCGCAAGCCATCCATGGTCCCTCTGTAGGCGCAGGCGTCCTGTGGCTGCCACCGTGACGGGCGAATCCGAAACCAAATGTTCTCAACCATATAGTCATTAGCGTACACAGGTCAAACTAGCCTGCTAGTTTGTTATAAAATGTAGCCACGTTTTCTCTTGACCTGAGTGTGGTAGGCCGCTTTTCGTTCAGATACATCTGACCAGGAAGGATTATAGGAGCATATTTTTCCGGCCTTTATTATACTCTGTGTATACTCTTTGTTGTGAGGCTCTGAAGTTTAGCTGTGTTTACCTTCGTGTGTAGTCAGACAGTATAGTTCATTTTCGTAGCAGGTTAAAAATGGAGAAAAGTTATTCTTTGGTCGTTGCTTCCGAAGTGGTTCTAATTAATGTTTGTTGCAACACTTTCGATAATTCATGATAAAGTGCGTACAAATCAGCTGTTTAGTAATTGAGCTCTGCAGCTGATCCAGTGCGACTCTGGGACTCTTTATGATGTGGCCATATACTATGCCACAGTATTGGAAGGTGGGATGGGTAGGTTATTTTTAGATGCTCAATGCTAGCACTGATCATTTAAAATGTCTCGCTTGTTCATTTGTTCGCCGAGCTTGGCAAATTGCTTGCCACAAACTTCCTCACAGTCCGCCATACAGATATTGCGGCATTGGTATCATGGCATAAGAGAATAACTGGATTGAAGCAAGGAGCAAAACAACAGAAGGATGTTTGCTAGTAACGTAAGTTTCGAAGAAAGTAGAAGTCACCATTAAACTCCACACGAAAATCTGCCTCGACGGGGAATCGAACCACGGTCCACGAATTTCCGGTCCGCTGCTCTACCATTGAGCTACCGAGGGTTGAGGATTAGGTGCGCAATTTAATACGTGACTTCCGCTTGGTGCGCGACGTATTGCCAATGAGCTCACAGTAACTGTCTTGGTATTTCAGATCGGCTCACTCACTCGTCACTTCCCAGTGGACCGAAGTAACTCTCCTTCTGAAGTCCAAAGGGCGATGATAGATTATTAGAAGGATGTTTGTGAGTAACGTAAGTTTCGCAGGAAGTAGAAGTTGCCACAAACTTCCTCACAGTCCGCGATACAGATATTGGGGCATGGGTATCTTGGCATAAGCGAAAAACTGGATCGAAGCAAGAAGCAAAACAACAGACCGAGCGTTGTTCACAGATTTTAGTGACATAATCATCAAGGCATCCGCCGTTAATCAGTTGGCCCAGAGTTCCACCCCAGTTCAGGCTACCTACGTCTGATGTGTCCAGATGAGGACGAAACCGGTCACACGGTGTCAGTGTTGGGAAGAACAGCAATGAAGCACCTTCACACAAGATACGGTCTTTTTGATCGGAAGGACCGATGTGTACTTCAAATTAAACCCAGGCGTTAATGGAGACTGCGCGTTACAATCCAACCACTTGGTGGATACTCCAAATCCAAATTCGACTTCCTTACTGCTACCTTGCTCACCTAGCTTGGTGGCATAGTCTTCACAGCATCCGTCTTTATCCACTAGGCCTCGAGTTCCACACCCGCTCAGACTATCCACATCTGATGAATCCAAATGAGAACGAAACCGGTCATCGGGTGCCAGTGGTTGGCGAAGGAACACAGAAACAACAAGACACCTTTTTCTTCAGTTACCAACCACAACTTTGAGTTCATTTTGAGTCTAACAGGTGTCGAAAAGCGAATGGCCGCATACCCAACGAAACCCTTCTGTTACTGACCTTGGTCTTTGGCCATGACTTCCAGTGTTTCTAACCAGCAGCACACCGTATCCATTGGACCACCACCATGGAGTAGAGAACAACCGAATAATGTTAATTTTCATCAGGCTTTTCATGTCCCTTCGCTAAGTCGTGGACTGTCCATCGCGCCACCTCCTCCAGCCCTGTGAAATAACCATGAACGACGTCAGTCGCACAAGGCGTAGAAGAAGCATGCGAAATACGTGTTCTAGCCACCGCAATCGACGCAGCACGACAAGGTTCTCGAGTGCGTGGCTGCCTCCATCCAAGACACCCTATCTAACTTCCACACTGGTTACCTGGTGCAGCCATCACACACGGGCGACGGTGCTCGAAGGCAAACAGTGGGCGCAGTTCAACGGTACGAAGTGGCCAGGTCTCGCAACCGTACAACGGTACAGCGAAAACAGTTGCCGCCGTCATGGTCACCCCACAAGTATTTCAGCTTATGGAAAACGTGACAAAATCTTTATATACGCCTCACAAGCTCGTCTCCAACAGCCCAGCTAGTAGTGATGTAACGTCCCAAGCGGCCAAAAGTATCCACAACGCGCAGTATCACATCAGCAAAAGTGAGGGCAAGTACAGTCATTTACAAATCTTCAAAAGGAGCTCTACATTTATATGTGGCAATGTGCATGTCATACTTTGACTCTTCGCTCATTAAGCGGCTAGGTGCAATTTGGACGGCCTGTGGACCGTCATTCAGCAAGGCGATACCATCAGAGTAGTCCAAATCAAATAGCTCAATGCCGGTTTTCAATGAAGCTTCTAGTGCACTTATGGGGGCACCCTTAATGGCAACATTGTATAGGAATGAATAGACAGGACATCATTGTCGAACCCCACTGGTGGCAGCAAAGAAAGGCCAAAGCTTGACAAGCTTCAACTCAACCTGGGGTTAGTCTGTACATGGCACGCAGTACGGAAATGAAATGCACGGTGACGTCATTCCTCAACGGATAATACCAGAGTGCAGCCTTGTCTACAGCATCGGACGCAACACGGATATCCAGAAGCACAACAAATGTTAGCCTTTGGTACACATGGCAGCTTGTGACAATTTGATCGATGCAGCCGCAATCAAAACGGAACCCGGTGTGTTCGGCGCGCCGTAGCGATACGCTCGCTGCGGATAGCCTTCGAGGGATGGTGGGCAACAGAAGTTTGAAGCCGACCAAGACCAAAGGTATATTGCTGTAGTTAAGAAAGTGGTGCGCAGGCCTTCACTGAAGGTGTAGATGACTATCGACTTACCCCAAGGCGATGGAATCTTCGCTTCTGCCTAGAATTCCAAGCACAACACAGTGCGTTCTCGAACCGGTGAATAGCCGGCATCTTTAAGTAGACCAGGAATAAACCGCCAGGGGCAAGTGTTTTATAACCTTGTGGGTGGCAAAGATCTCAGCAGATTTTCTGGGGAGAGGGAGGATCTTTGGGGATAGACCAGCCAGCAACAGTGTACGCTCCTAAGGAATCAGACAGCCGGCGGCCAGCAAAATTATGAGCTGGCATATTCGGTTTTAAGCTTTGTTACAGGCTACTGCGCCATCCTCATCCACCGAATGTTTCGCGTACGCTAGGTCTACAACCTTTCATGACCCGGATTAGGTTAAATCGTTTTCTATACCTTTGCTCAATCCATTGCATCGTCCCCCCAAACATTTACATTGATGACGCTTGGGGCTGCATCGCGTGCGTCATGTGACACGTTGCACGTGTGTTTGCGACGTGAGATCACGTGAGCGCCTTGCCACTAACCTTTTTAGCCAATTGCGACAAGTAAGCAGGCTTACGTTCCGTATGTGTGCAACGCTTCCATTCGCGTCCCTCTGCACAAGTCTTGAGTATCATATTCTTCCCCTCCGCCGAGTGCCCCGTACGGGTGCCTTTTGTGACATTCGGAACATAGCAAGTTTTGCACTAACTGCACGGTTCATT
>OX104064.1:67608719-67769602 GCA_944474145.2 Dicrocoelium dendriticum
TTTTTCGTTCGATGTTGAATAGCATCAGGGGCTACTTATGCGAAGCGAATCTCTTCTTGGACTAATTTGGTGTTGTTATTTACCGGTGCCCACCATAAAACTCTTCCAATAGTTCAATAGTTCAATAGTGTATGGTGGGATAAAAAGCAATAACTTTACAAGACCCACAGGATGGCAAATGGAAGAAAACAAAAGTTTCAGGTGTGACACAAAATATCAGTAAGTTAGACACTGCAGTTTGTCATACCGTTATATAATGTGTATCATGTAAGTGCAAGTCCAATAGTCTTTCGAATGTCTCGATGTTTGGTGCGTTCACCACATGCGATGGCAGTGCGTTCCAGTGCGGACAGACACTAAGAGAGTAAAAAAACTTTCTACAATCTAAACGGGAATATTGAGTCACAAGTTTTAGTGCATGGCCTCGGCATCGTTTGTCGGCAGATAATGTTAACAGCGACTTACATGGATGGTCCTCTCCTCTTAGTATCCGGTAAGTGAGGATCAGATCACCGCGAAGTCGTCGGTATTCTAAGGAGTACAGACCGATCGAACGAAGGCGCAGTTCATAACTAAGGCCCGATAGACCACGTGTTGCCTTAGTGGCTCTTCTTTATGGTTGCTCCAGGAGACGAATGTCCCGTTTTAACCACGGACGCCATGCCTGCACCGCATACTCGAGGTGGGGACGAATGTGGGCGTTAATCAATAATGGCACGAGTTGCCGCTCGAAGGTACCGAGCGCTCGCCTCAAAAGCCTCAAGTTTAAATTCGCTATGTTAGCTGCCTTTGAACATTGGAGCGAATTACCCAGACCTTCTTGCACGATGACCCCTAAGTCTCTTTCGTTGCTCACCTGTTTTCTAACGCGTTGCCCCAGGTGATATGTGTTGCTGCAGTTACTGCGCAGCGACAACAGGTGACAGTTTTCGGGGTTCAGGGGTAGTTGGTTGTTTACTGCCCATTCGTGAATCCGGTTCAGGTCATCCTGCAGATAGACAGGGTCAGATGTTGACTGAATAGCTGGCCACATCTTAGCATCGTCGGCGAATATTTGCATAGGTGATTGAATGTTGGCAGGGAGGTCGTTGATATAGACTAAAAAGAGTAACGGGCCGAGAACTGATCCTTGCGGTACGCCGCTAGTGACGCATAGGCTATCGGAGTGGGTGTTGGCGATCCTTACCTCGATTCTTCTGTTGTATAAGTAAATTTCCAACCATGTGAGCAAAGATCCGTGGATACCATAGGCCGCAAGCTTTCGGAGAAGTGCTGGGTGATTGACTCCGTCGAATGCCTTAGAAAAGTCTAAATAAATCACATCTACGGGAACTCCCTCGTCAGCAGCCCTGGTCCATGAGTCCCGAGCAAGTAGTAGATTGGTGAGGCAAGATCGTCCGCGTCTGAATCCATGTTGGAGGTTGGAGATGATTTGTAGACTTTCAAAATATCTCACCATTTCATCAGCGATTATAGACTCCATCAGTTTTGATAGAACAGGAAGGAAAGTAATAGGTCGGTATTTGGCAGAGTCTGATCGCTTACCTCCCTTGTATATCGGAGTGATAAGTCCACGTTTCCACTCAGACGGAAGTGTATGAGAATCAAATAGAAACTGGAAAAAGGTTGCATGGTGGACTGCCATGGTGGGTGCAAGGGTTTTAAGTACTTTCGGACAGATCTTGTCAATTCCCGGCGCACTATTTTCCCTGAGCGACTGTAATTTCTTTGCCACAGATGTAGGGCTAAAGTTGACCGTGGATAAGCCGACGACATTTGCTGGGATCTAGCAAGGCGATGGTTCCATGGTGTGTCTAGTCACTGAGACAAACTGCATGAGCAATGCGTCCGCGGTCTCCTCTTCAGTAACCGTTAGGCTATTGACCGTCTCTAGTGGTGGTATTCCCGTCTTAACCTTCCTTTTGTCATTCACATACCGGTAGAGCAGTTTGAGCTTTCGTGTCTGTGTTACCATGATCATTCCTATGCCGGCTTGCCTCGCATCATTGAAAGTAAACGATTTGTTGTTGTTATATATTAATAGTGATATTCATATGTTTCATTCTCATGATTCGAGTAACTGTATCTGTAGTTATCGAGATAAGTAGGCACGAAATTATCGATACGTTTTTCATAGGCGATATGCATATGTGCAAAGTTCGTGCATGAGGTTCATGTAATAGCGTTTTACTAGTTGGTTGAGGCGAAAACCAAGGTTTGATAACAGACTTTTAGGCCTTTTTGGATGCTTCCTGGAATAGTTACGCGTGGGGTTCTTCCCATGTGTATATAGTCAGCGAATACGGACGGTGACAGGCCGCCCTCATTGTGCGCCAATCACGGCTGACGATCACGAACACTCGGTTCGCACTGTGTGCGCGTGATATAGCAACTTGGACGCACCCACGCAGTGGTCACGCTCACCTGCTCGACTATGTCATCGCACATCAGCGTGACATACGTGAAGTACGCAGGACACGTGTACTGCTTGGAGCTAATTGTTGTACTGTTTACAAATTGGTGCGGACCAAACTGTACATATATTTTCACAAATCTTTGTATTGCACTTCCGCCATTACTCGGCGTGCATTTAACTTTCTCTGCCTCGGCACTGTAGAGAAACGTATTGAACTAAAGAAGGCGATGGCTGCACGCTTGTGTGATGTGGACTGCATAGCCACAGTGGCTGACCTATGGCATCACATCTGCGACCAGGTGACAGCTGCTGCCAAGAAGACTATCGGGCGCGCAAACTGTAAGCGGTCTGATTAGTTTGATGCAAATAATGCGACGATTAGCGTAATGGTGTAGGAGAGGAAGGCAGCATTTGCTGCACATGTGGCAGAGCCCAGTGACTTGGGGAAGAAGACAAAATTTGGCAAAATTCGACGAGGACTGACCCGAGACCTCCGTCGCATCAAGCATGCATGGCGGACGAAGAAGGCGAAACAGATGGAATGCTACGCCGAACGCCGCCAACACAAGGAATTATTTGATTCCTTGAAGGCGGTGTATGGACCGAGATTGGAGCCGCTGAGGACGCTAATCGATGGTGGCTCGAGTGCTACCTGCACACTGGCTACAGACGTAATGCGGATCTGGCGGAAACACTATTGTTGTCTTTCGAACAACCGTCCAGAGTTTGACTGGCCTAGATTAACCGACCTGAAGCAGCAAGCTTTGAAGGCGAGTTTGGCGGACACGCGAAAACTGGATGAAACGCAGAGAGTAGTTGCTCAGCTGAGAAACGGCAAGTATGCCAATACCAACGGGATCCCGCCTGAAGTATTGAAACGCGGCGGACCGGCATTGGTGGAAACGCTGCACCACCTGCTGTAACGTGTGTGGATTGAGGAGGTATATCCTGAGCTGAACGACACCCTTTTGCAACCACTGTACATAGGCAAAGGAAGCAAGCAACGTCGCATGAATTATCGTGGTATCAACTTGCTGAGTTGTCTGGCCAAGGTGGTTGCCCGATTCCTACTGAACCGTCTCGTCAGCTAGGATGTGGAACGGAACTTGGCGGAAGAACAAGGTGGATTGCGTTCGAGTCGCAGCACCATCGATATGGTGCTTGCGGCTCGTCGGTTGCCGGACCAAAGTAGAGCACGATACCGTCCTTTGTACTGACTATTTGTTGCTTTCATCAAGACATTTGATACGATGAACCACAAGGCATTGTGACTGGTGTTGGGTAAGTTTCGTTGTCCGAGTAACTGTAATCTTAGTTAAATGTCCGCACGGTGGTATGCGGTCACGGGTGTAACTGTGTGGAGAAACCTCGGATGACGTTGCAGTTGTCTTTTGTGTAAAGCAAGGCTGTTTCTGAGTTTTTGTTTTGTTTAATATTTAGCTTCATGCAATGATGTCTTGCACTTTTGATACAGCTTGTGTTAACGGGCTTCGTGTGGAGCACCGTATTGAATAAATTAATAGACGTTTGTTAACGTATCCATCCCAGTAGTTCACAAGCTACATAGCACAGTCCAGTCCGGAATAGCACCACACGCGTTTTGCCTAATTGGGCCCCGTCAGTGGTGCGCATTCCCTCGGTCCCCGACTGAGGATCAAACCCATGACCGCTAGAGGCAGATGCCAACTAGCCAACAGCTAAGGCCAATGAGCTATGGGGGACATTGGCTAGGCTACATAATTTGTAGGCTAACTTGGATATAGCACCACCTATCTTCCAATGTTACCGACAGTGGCTAGCCTGCGAGGTGATGAAGTTCTCCCGCTAGAGGCTATATCCAGCGCATTTGAAACAAGGATAGTCTGTTTATTTTATATTACTCTTGTATAGCAGGATTTAAGTTGTATAAATAGCTTATTATTTCAACTGCTAGGGATATGGCGTCTAGTAAGAGGATGTCATCACCTCGCAGGTTAGCCACCATCAGTGACAGTGAATGATAAATGTTGCTATATCCCGGTTAGCATGCAAGTTATCTAACCTAGCCAACATCCTCCATTGTTCACTGGCCTACGCTGCTGGCTAGTTGGCATCTGCTTCTAGCGGTCATGAATTCGATCCCCAGTAGGCAACCGAGGGAATGCGTATCACTAACAAGTCCCAATATGGCAAAACGCATCTGTTGGTTTTCCGGACTAGGCTGTGCTATGTAACTTGTAAACTACTGGAATGAATACGTTAAAAACACAACTAAAATCCTGATACGCAAGAGTAAAATAAACTAAATGATTTGTTCTATACGGTGCGTGACACGCCTAAAAATGCATAATCCTGGTACTACAAACCTATAACCTCAGTAATGGTAGAGAAAGGTTGCAAGTTACGCAGTACAGACTGGACATTTGTGTCTATGTAGGTGTGGTATGTGTGTAGGTGCATGTGTAACTCACCAACTTAAGCGAATTTGTTACCAATACTGTGAATTGATGAGTTTGTTCGGCGAATTCGCCAATATAGGAGTGGATCAGCTCAAATCTTTTAAGTGATTGACGTTCGCGAAATTGGTAAGATCCTTCGGAGTGGCAAAAGGCAATAATGTTATTTAGTGCCGAGTCATATTTGCCACCATGCTGAGGCTGATGTTACATTCTTGATGCTTCTTCAACGCAGTTGGTCTAAACCAACTTACACTTAAACTAGGTCCTTTTAAGCTGGCTAAATTTCATTCCACTTTAGTTGGTTTGTTCTGCCTACCTGAATAGTCTTCTATTAACTGGCCAAGTTGCTTACATTAATTGCGCTTATCTTCGGTAACTCTGTTGCGTTTTGTATCATTTTTAACTAACTTGTGGACATTTTTTTCCTTATCGCGGATTCGTTGCTAACCAACTTACTTCATATGCTTATTTCGCTTAGAGTTATGCCACCGTATCTGTACGCATTATTGGATTTGTTTTATTTCATCTTGTCGTTCCAGGTGATTGGCTGTTGCTTGATATCCCCAGTGTGGCTGCGCTTGATGTGCATGTTGACAAGGTGCCTACCTGTCTATTACCCACTACCTCGTCCATACTGGCTCCAGGAGACAGTTGGTCGTTACTGGAGGGGACGGGGTGCACGGTCCTTGTGGCCGTGCTAGGCTCGTAGAGTGGTTCCATGCACTCAGTGTGGAGCGGACTACGGTCCAGCCACCGCCTTGTGTGCGCTTGATTTCCCAAATACAGCGTGCTTGTGTTTGCCTGTGAAGGAGTGTGGGCCGGCTCCGTTGATGAAACATGACTCCCATCCACATGCCTCCCGGTCTTATTCCTTCGGGTTTACACTGGATATGGGTGTGTGGTTGGAGCTGTGGGTGGTGCAACGCAAGCCATCCATGGTCCCTCTGTAGGCGCAAGCGTCCTGTGTCTGGCCACAGTGACAGGCAAATCCGAAACCGGATGCCGCCAAACATATTTGGCACGTCACAATGTTGTTAAGCAGCCAAATGTGACTTTTATAGGGAGAACTTTTGCCAGACGAACACCCACCACGTCTTGGAACACTGCCGCCGAACTAGTAGCTGGAACGGGATTCACATAAAGCACCCGGCTGGCACCACGTGGTGTTCTTTTGGCTCGCAAGCCTGAGGGTGGGTTTCGGTGCGAGAATCCTAGTCTGTGAGACAACTATCCATGCGTTTGCATCGGATTGCGACGGATTCTGCGCATCGGATGGGGCGACAGAGTTGCAGACACAGAGGTGTTGCACCGAAGTGGGATGAATGCAGTGCACTGCATACTTTTGCTGTGGCACTTGAGGTGGCTCGACCATGTGTGGTATATGGATTCGACGCGAGTACCGAACCAGCTGAGTGTGGGGAAGCAGCATGTAGGGAAACCGAAGCTTCGTTACCGGGACATGGTCAAAGTGAGTCTCATGTTCTAATCTTGATTACAGGTCATAGAAATTGAAAGTGTTTGCTTGGTGTGAATGGCGCGATCTCATCAAGAAGACAGTTGCCGATTTGCAGGAGAAAGTCGTCGTGCATGCGGAGAAGAAGCGGCAAGTGCGGAAGCTGCAGGCACTGGTGGGTTGTACTCTATCTACATCGAGCGCACGGTGCTGTAGCAATTCCGGGTGCGAGTACCTGTGTCAGACAGGCTTAGTGAGTCACGAGCGAGGCCACTCAGGGCCACCACAGAAACGACGATTATTCTTGCTAAGAAAGCAAGCAGAACCTTTAGAGGGTTGCCTATTCCGGGAGCCCAGAGAGCGATTCGAGAAGACGGATCGAGTTACAGGGAAATTTTTATTGGTACGGTAAAAGATCCCCTGTTATCTAGCTATAAAAGAACGACACCGTGGACGCTCTAGCTAAGGGAACGGAGCAAGCACAGCACACAGGGCAGTCGCAAGCTGCAAGCGAAACGAGCGCCAAGCAAAAATGGCGATGAGCAAGGCAAGCATTCGAACTCAGCGATCAGTTCAACAAACCACACCGGTTGCTTAAGTGTACAATGAAATAATTTTAGTTAGAATTTTACACAGGCAAACCGGGGAATCTCCAGACTGCTACAGACCGGTACAGTGTTTGTATGTACGCTGCATTCCTTTTACTAAACGCTTGTTTGCATGCAGGATCTCTGTATTTCTGGTGGCGAGTTTGCCATATTGTCCTAAGACTTTGTATCGCATATTAACGTCTACGTAAACTATATTTTATAAACTTTCACACGTCGCTTAAGCTAATTGTGGTTAACTTCGATAACATTTTCGCGTTTATGGCATTCCCTTAAAATATATTTTCTAACCTCTTGAACCTGTCGCGGGTTTGTTGCCAACCAATGTATTTCAGATATTCATTCCAGCACTGGTCACGGTTTATGGATGCGCGCGGTCAGCATTGAAAGCAACCGATCTCCTACGGGTTCAGTACGCTCAAGCTTTCCGGCAGATAACCAGCCTAAATATTCCCCTCCTTTCTATTACTCCACCGTCAGGTTTAGACAACCACACCTTTACTGCGGAAGCTGTGTTGAAGATGTTGTTATCCTTGCGTGGCCACAGTTCTCCTGGAGTCGACAACATTTAACCCATGGTTCTGCAAGCAGGAGCTAGTGATGTAGAAAAACCACTGCCTGTTACTATCAACCAAGTCTAGAGGAGAAGCATACTCCACCAGTATGGAAGTGAGGGGTCATCACTCCTTCCATAAAGGAGGTAGCCGCACTGACCCTACCAACTACCGTCCAACAGCGCTAGTTCCTGTGTAATCCAAAGTTATGGAATCAATCATCGCAGATGCGCTGATGCAGTATCTGGAAAACCACAACTTAATAGTCCCAAAGCAACATGGCTTCCGTCAAAAGTGTTCATATACTACTAACCTATTAATTGCACCTAATAACTGGACTGAAGCAGTTGATGATAGAGCAGGAGTAGATGTCGACTACCTGGACTTCACATGAGCGTTTGATCGCTTAGACAAGGGCTCACCGAACTACGGCCCGCGATGTCACTCCATCCGGTTTGAAGCATCGTAGGGAACACGAGACGCTGTGATAGAAATTACATTTGACACTGCATATCACATTATCACCCGTATTACAGGGAGCACACATGACTGAGAACCGTGGTGTTACATCCACGAAGCACTCTCTGTGGACAATGTTATGGCAAAATCGTTGATTAGAATTCATTCATCACCTAACTACAAGAGTTGTGGTGATACACGCCGAGGGAATGATACAAGTTCTATTGAATAACTGGTTGGTTTTGTACCAGATTGGAAACCGAGATCCGGCGAAAGGCTGCAGGCGCAAGGCCATGAGTGGTCAACAGTTCGATGGAACTTGCAACATCAATAAATCCTTTGTCTCTACAAGCCCGCGGAGTGACCGACACAACAGCACGCACGGCAAACAACAGAACAGAGCAAAGCAGGAATAAACACACTGATCTGGAACACTGCGAGGCCATACAGCCCGATTGAAATCTATAAACCGAAGACCATGTAAAAAACTATGTGGCAGACCACCTAACGGTCGGCTTAAAATCAAACACCAAGTTACATCCAACAACGCACTGTTACCATACAAAACAATATCTTGTTTGTACACTGACGCCCAAGGTCTCCTTAGTAACTTGGTCGAGCTTAGAATGCCACTCGTCACAATCGCCGGACTTCATCATGATTACACACACCTGGTAGTCTTGAGATAACCTATTCTGAGATAAAGGTACCCAGTATATCGCTGCTTCGGAACAATAGAACTGCAAGGGGTGGGGAGTTACGGAACAAGGACACATGTCTTGTAGCTGTAATTTATCACCCGCTAAACTCTACGTCGAAAATGGACTCCAAAATGAACCACGCTCTTCAGGTTCCTTTGAAAAAGTCTTGCAGCCACATCCTTATATCTGAAGACTGATGTGCACGACATGGAAACGCCAGCAACCGATGGTGCACAGCTTTAAGCCTGTCTGCAAGAGCTAATTTCTAGCTACCCTCCGTAAAAACTCGCAACCTCTCCCACCAAATTTCGAACTGCTGACTGGCCGTCGATATTTGATAATGCGCTCACCGACGTAAAATTCATGGTCAACGGAATAGTAACAAGCCCACCATTGGGCCGCAGTGACCATATTACTTAGTGATTGGCTATATATGCTAGGTAGGATGTTCAAAAGAGGACGGTGACGTATATTTTGTCTCGCACAACAACGTGTTACCCACGCTGGTTAATGATACATCTTGGACCTTAACAAATGAGTACCTCCCAGAATTCGCATAGAAAATATTCGCCAAGACGTTTAGCACACGGGTAGCGCATTTGTCGGAACAAAATCCTACCATCGGCAAGACAAAAGTAAGTCATTTCTGAGGAGCAGAACGCGTAAATGTATGTCCCTGAGGGAATTGGTATGGTGAGCTCAGAGACTGCCCGAATGTCGACACCTGGATTGCATAGGTGGCACATTGTAAATTTCCGTGAAATTGATCCGCGAAGACAAAGCAAGGCATCAACAGGAGTTAATGAAGCGATTCTGCACGAACCGCAAACTCCTATACAGGCACTTTGATGGCCTTCACAAGGTGAAACGCGGTGTCTCAATACTGGTCACGGCTGATGGGTGCACGAGGTTAGCAGCCAACCTCTTACAATTTCATTACACCCATACGTACCAGCGGGAAACAAGCCCAAATATTCTCCTCGTTTCTATTACTCCACCGTCGGGTTTAGACAACGTCAGCTTCACTGCGGAAGCTGGGTTGATGAAGTTGCTATTCTTGCGTATTCACAACTCCTGAAGTCGACAACATTCGACCGAAGGCTCTACAAGCAGTAGCTAGGGATCCAGCAGAACCACTGGCCGTTTTCTGTTAGTGATGTCTAGAGGAGAACGATATTCCACCAGTATGGAAGCGAAGGGTCATCAACCTTATTCATAAAGGAGGTAGTCGTACTGACCCTACCAATTACCGTCCAATAACGCTACCTCGTGTACTATCCAAAGTTATGGAACCAATCATCGTAGGTGTGCTGGAAAACCACAACTTAATAGCTCCAACACAACATGGCTTTCGTCAAATGCGTTCATGTACTACTAACCTATTAATTGCACCTAATAGCTGGACTGAAGCTGTTGATGATAGAGCAGGAGTAGATGTCGGCTACATGGACTTCACATAAGCGTTTGCTCGAAAAACCATTGAAATCCCCTTCACAACCTTCGGAACCACGGCTTTGTCGACTTAATCCTGAGTTGGATTAGCAATTTTCCACACGAACGACGGCTAGTGCTGAAAGTCCGAGAAACATTGTCCGATGAAATTGATGTGGTTTGTGGGGTATCACAAGGCTCGGTGCTTGGACCTCGTCTATTCTTGGTGTTCATTAACGATGGGGCGAGGTCGATTGCTTCTGATTTCCTTTCTTTCGCTGATGATAGCAAGATATGGCGAAAGATCAGAGGACCGGACGACCAAGAACGACTCCAGTTCAAGCTTAACATGATTTCGAACTGGTTAGTTCGAAAAGCCCTACCGTTCAACGTAGACATAGTTCGCGGTGTGCAATTGCGCCATAGGCACGACTACACATATTTGTTTTGGGCACACGGATGGCAGACCAGCTCCCTTAGTGTGCCCGTACAGAGCGACCTTAACTATTCCAAACCGGCTGAGATACCTACGAAAAGAGGCAACCAGCACGTCGACATACTACGAAAGGCATTCGGGAGATTCGACCCATCAACCTGTCCAATGATACACAATTCCTATGTGCGCACGCATGTTGAATACGCTATCTAAGCTTGGCAACTTTGGTTGAAACGCATGCTAAAAGCTTTCGAGGCACCACAACGCAGAGCAACAAAGGGTGTACAGGGGCTGCGCTATCAAGCTTACCGCCGGAAACTGAAGTTGCTGAGAAATTTCAGCGGACTCTACCGAATTCCTCGCGGAGATCTCATATTAGTGTATGGAATATTGTGTGACCCCAACCACGTACGCGGTCACTTGCTGAAACTTAGCCACAATAGGCAGCTCAGGGGTAACAGCTTGCAATTGAAGGAACAATCTATTCGTCCACAGTGTCGACGGAATTACTTTTTCCTTTGGGTTTGCCAACCCTGGAACCGACTCCCAGACTCAGTTTTGTCTTCCCCTATCTTGGAAGGTTCAACAAACGATTAGATATTGTTCTTAATTTCCAGCACTTTGTTACCTAAACTCCTCTATTGTGGCTTATGCCAATCGTGCTTTTGCACAGGATTTTTGTGTCAAATGGACCCAAGTGTGCGACCATATTGTACTTTTCTCATGCCTTATATCAATGACCACTGCACCTCAGTGTATTTCTGAACGTTTACACCATCATTTTATTTTACACTGATGTTGTATATCAAAGTATTCATCTAGGTAGACCATCGGTAAATGACCCACATATATTTTGATTTCAGCGTAGTTACCCCAACCATCCCACGGAACGTGTCAAGCACTTGCTTTTATCCTGTGCTAAATCATTGTTCAGTATTCCTTCTTCACTTACGTCAGCATATCTGTACGCATTACTCGAGTTATTTTGTTTGAAATCGTCGTCTCAAGTGATTAGCTGTTGGCTGATATCTCCAGTGTGGCTGCGCTTGATTTGCATCTTGACAAGGTGCCTACCTGTCTACTATCCCCTACTTCGTCCAAACTGGTTCTAGGAGACAGTTGATCGTTGCTGGAAGAGAAGGGGTGCACGTTTCTTGTGGCCATGCTAAGCTCGTAGAGTGGTTCCATGCACTTAGTGTGGAGCGGATTACGGTCCAGCCACCGATTTGTGTGCGCTCGATTTCCCAAATATAGCGTGCGTGTGTTTGACTGTAAAGGAGTGTGGGCCGGCTCTGTTGATGAAACGTGGCTCCCATCCGCATGCCTCCCGGTCTTATTCCTTCGGGTTTACACTGGATATGGGGTATGTGGTTGGAGCTGTGGGTGGTACAGCGCAAGCCACCCATGGTCCCTCTGTAGACGCAAGCGTCCTGTGTCTGGCCACAGTGACAGGCGAATCCGAAACCAAATGCCCTCAACCATATAGTCATTAGTGTGCATAGCTCAAACTACTCTGCTAATTTGTTATAAAATGTAGCCACCTTTTCTTTTGACCTGAGTGTGGTAGGCTGCTTTTTGTTCAGATACATTTAACCTGGAAGAATTTTGGGCGCATATTTTTCCGGCCTTTACTACAAGCAGTGTATACTCTTTGTTGCGAGGCTCTGAAGTTGAGCTATGTCAGACAGTATAGTTCATTTTCGTGGCAGATTAAAAAGTGGAGGAAAGTTATTCTTTGGTCGTTGCATCCAAAGTGGTTCTGATTAAAGTTTGTTGCAACACTTTTGATAATTCATGATAAAGTGCTTACAAATCAGCTGTTTAGTAATTGACCTCTGCAGCTGATCCAGTGCGACTCTGTGAATCTTTATGATGTGGCCATATACTATGCCTCAGTACTGGAAGGTGGGATGGTTATGTAGTTTTAGATGCTCAACGCTAGCACTGATCATTTAAAATGTCTCGCTTGTTCATTTGTTCGCCGAGCTTGGCAAATTGGTTGCCACCAACTTCCTTACAGTCCGCGGTACAGATATTGTGGCATTGATATCATGGCATAAGAGAAAAACTGGATCGAAGCAAGAAGAAAACAACAGACCAAGCATTGTTCACAGATTTAAGTGACATAGTCATCAAGGCATCCGCCGTTAATCAATTGGCCCAGAGTCCCATCCCAGCTCAGGCTATCTCCATCTGATGAGTCCAGATGAGGACGAAACCGGTCACACGGCGTCAGCGTTGGGAGGGACAGCAACGAGGTATCTTCACTCAAGATACGATCTTTTTGATCGGAAGGACAGAGGTGTACTTCAAATTAAACCCAGGCGTTAATGGAGGTTGCGCGTCGCAATCTAACCACTTGGTGGATATTCCAAATCCAACTTTGACTTCCTTACTGCTACCTTGCTCACTTAGCTTGGTTGTATAGGCCTCACAGCATTAATCTTTATCCACTTGGCCTCGAGTTCCACACCCGCTCAGACTATCCCCATCTGATGAATCCAAACGGGAACGAAACCGGTCATCGGGTGCCAGTGGTTGGAGAAGGAACACCGAAACAACAAACTAAATGTTTGTTAAGTCACCAATCACAACCTTGAGTTCATTTTGAGTCTGTTTTAACAGGTGTTGAAAAGCGAAGGACTGCATACCCAGCTGCTGCTCGTCAGCCGAATAACGTTAATTTTTCATCAAGCTGTTCATGTCCCTTCTCCAAGTCGCGGACTGTCTACCGCGCCACCGCCTCCAGCTCTATGAAGTAACCATGGACGACGTCAGTAGCACAAGGCGTTGAATAAACATGCGAAATACGTGTTCTAGACACCGCAATCGACGCAGCGCGACAAGGTTCTCGAGAGTGTGGCTGCCTCCCCCCAAGACACCCTATCTAACTTCCACATTGGTTACGTGGTTCAGCCATCACACACGGGCGACGGTGCTCGAAGACAAACAGTCGGCGCAGTTCAACGGTACGAACTGGCCAGGTCTCACAACCGTACAGCGGTACAGCGAAAACAGTTGCACAATAAAGCCGCCGTCTGATGGAGAGAAGAATGTCATGGTCTCCCCACAAGTGTTCCAGCTTACGGAAAGCGTGGCAAAGTCTTAAGATACGCCTCAAAAGCTCGTCTCCAACAACCCCACTAGTAGTGTTGCAACGTCCCAAGCGGCCAAATTATCCACAACTCGCAGTATCACACCAGCAAGAGTGAGGGCAAGTACAGTCATTTACAAATCTTCAAAAGGAGCTCTGCGTTTAGATGGGTTAATGTGCATGTCATACTTTGACTCCTCACTCGCCAAGCGGTTAGGTGCAAATTGGACGGCCTGTGGACCGTCATTCAGCAAGATGATAGCATCAGAGTAGTCCAAATCAAATAGCTCAGTGCCAGTTTTCAATGAATCTTATAGTTCACTTATGGGGGCACCCTTAATGCCAACATTGTATAGGAATGTATAGATAAGACACCGTTGTCGAACCCCACTGGTGGCAGAAAAGTAAGGCTAAAGCTTGACATGAGCTTCGACTCAACCTGAGGTAAGTCTGTACATGGCACGCAGTACGGAAATGAAATTCCTGGTGACGTCATTCCTCAACGGACAATACCAGAGTGCAGTCTTGTCTACAGAGTCGGAGGCAACACGGATATCCAGAAACACAACAAACGTTAGCTTTTGGTACACATGGCAGCTTGTGACAATTTGATCGATGCAGTCGCAATCAAAACGGAACCCGGTCTGTTCGTTGCGCCGTAGCGATACGCTCGCTGAGTGTAGCCTTCGAGGTATGGTGGGCACTAGAAGTTTGAAGACGACCAAGACTAAACCTATATTCCTGTAGTTAAGAAAGTGGTGTGCAGGCCTCCTCTGAAGGTGGAGATGACTATCGACTTACCCCAAGGCGATAGAATCTTCGCTTCTGCCTAGAAATCCAAGAACAAAACAGTGCGTTCTCGAACCGCTGAATAGCCGCCATCTTAAGTGGACCAGGAATAAACCATCAGGGGCAAATGTTTTATAACCCTGTGGGTGGCGAAGATCTCAGCAGATTTTCTGGGGAGAGGGACGGTCTTTTGGGATAGACCAGCCAGCAACAGTGTACGCTCCTAAGGAATCAGACAGTCGGCGGCCAGCAAAATTGTGAGCTGGCATAGTCGGTCCATCGTTTCAACCTTTGTCGCAGACTACTGCGCCATCCTCATCCACAGAATGTTTCGCGTACGTTAGGTCTGCAACCTTTCGTGACCCGGATGAGATTAAAGCGTTTTCTATACCTTTGCTCAATCCATTGCATCGTTCCTCTAAATGTCTACATTGGTGACGCTTGAAACTGCATCCTCTGCGTCATGTGACACGTTGCACATGTGCACTGGTATGCGTCATACTTATAGACTGTTTCCGACGTGGGATCACGTGACCGCCTTGCCACTAACCTTATCCAACTGCCACAAGTAAGCAGGCTTACGCTCAGTACGTGTGCAACTCTTCCATTCGCGTCCCTCTGCACGAGTCTTGAGTATCATCTTCTTCCCCTCCTCCGAGTGCCGCGTACGCGTGACTTTTGTGACATTCGGAGCATAGCAAGCTTTTGCACTAACTGCACGGTGTCATTCAACTTGGCGTGCCTATGGAGTTAACTTCACCGTTACGTTAGTCACCGTACCAGTGCAGTCGGTGGCAAGGCAATCATATGATCTCACGCCTCGAACACAGTCCATGCATACGGCTCATATTGTAGAGGGGCCGCTTCCAAGAATGGCTCGGGGGAGCTCTTCGGAGCTAGCTGAGAGCGGATCGCGAAAGACGGCTAGCGACGAGCCTGGGCCCGGAACTACGGAGCGGGAATATATGGACAGCACAATAAATCAGACAAATACGCCGCTAGCGCAGCCCACAGGACCGAGGCCGAGCCGATTGACACGGCCCAGAACAAGCAAGTCGAGAGCTCTCGAACAACTCCTGGCCGATCCAAATCGGGTGCAGAGAAGCGGAGATCGAGGCGAAAACAGGAAGGCGGGACTTCCAAGTCAGAGCTCCCGAAGCGAAAGGACTGGCTCGCCTCTAACATCCGTACCTGTGTTGCGAGGTGGGACGGAAATCTAGTCAATATTCGATGGCGCGCGCGAGACCCTCATGTGCCCATTTTCGGTGTGCAATAAACGTCTACCCCCCTGTCTTGTCGTTCTCGCTACACTGGTGCCGTGACCAATCGCGATGGAGTTGACCCGGTTGGAGCAATTTGCGGCCGGTGACGTGGAGGCGTGGCTCGATGAGTTCGACGGAATTGCGGCTTGTGCGGGCGTGAGGGGGGATGCAAATTTGCTAATTGCTTTGGGCACACGGTTGAGTGGACGAGCCAAGGCGGTGTATCTGCTCACTCGAAAGGCCAAACCCGGTTGTTCGTTCGCTGAGATGAGGGCTGCCTTGTGTGCAGAATTTGGGAAGGATCTGGAGAGAGAACGAGCACTGCAACGATTTCACGCAGCCAGATGGGACGAACAGGAGGATTTGATGGTGTTTTTCCAGCAGCTGGACAGACATCTAACGATTGGGCTCCCCGAGTTAGAGGGTAACGCAAGAGAGCGCCTACTGAAACAGCAGTTTATCCGAAGTCTGCCCGATCCACTCCGTGATCAGGTGAAATTGGCGTCGATGGTGGGAGACAGCAAAGCGTTGGATCTGGTGACGGTCGCCCAGAATTTGTCGGAACGAGTGACAGTGAGAAGCATCCAGCATGCTGAGTTGGAACAGAAAGTAAATCGCCTATCCGAAATGGTGGAGCAGCTGTTGGCGATAGAGTCTTCAAGCACCACTTCACAACGCAATGTACGGGCAATCCGGAACGGTCGCCGCTGTTTCCGATGCAACCAGAGTGGTCATGTGGCGAGATTCTGCACCAACGTCAATGTGCCCCAATGTTTCTCTCTATCCATGCCGAGTCGGTGGCGAGTACCAGTCCTCCAGGTAACTATAGAAGGTGTGTCTGTCCGAGCCATAGTAGACACAGGAGCGGCAGTGTCAATTACGAAGAGGTTCAACGAGGTTCCAATAAACCCATCTTCAATCACGATGCAGACGGTCGGCGGGCATTCTTTGAAAGTGACGGGCACGCAGCGGTTACGAATCAGAATAGGAGAAAGGCTCATCAGCCATGACATGTTCATCGTGGAGGAGACGACCGAAACCATCATCGGAACCGACATCCTGAAACGGCTCGGTGTCACAATTGACCTGAAAAACAATGTGGTGATCGTGGCGAACGAGACGATCGAGATAAGCAAGGGGAGAACCGACCGGGTTGGTGCCCTCAAAGCCGTGCCTGATTGTCAGAACCGTGCAATACGCAACGTACTGAGCAGGTATGCCCACTTATTCACAGACGCGGAAGATGATTACGGATTTTGCAATTGGGTTGAACACCGAATACCGTTGATCCCAGGAGGACAATGCAAGCCAATCTTCAGACGAATTCCACAGAACACCCTGGTGGAGATACAGAAGCAGGTGACCGAGATGGAATCTAAAGGAATCATCAGGCGAACGCACAGCCCGTATTCATCACCCGTGCTATTGACGAAAAAGACCGACGGAACCTATCGATTTTGCATCGATTTCAGAGAACTAAACAGGGTGACGGTGAAGGATGCATTCCCGATGCCTCAGATGGAAGAAATTTTCTCAAGCCTTCACAGTGCGAAGCAGATATCTCTGATTGATCTCCGCTCGGGATAATGGCAACTGCCGATCGCAGAAGAAGATCGCCACAAGACGGCTTTCAGTGTCAATGGCCAGCAGTATGAGTTTTTGAGAATGCCGTTTGGATTGTGCAACGCCCCAGCTACATTCAGGCGTTTGTTGCTGATGGTCCTGGCGAACCTGCAAGGCGTGGTTGTTTATGGTGATGACATCATCGTCTTCTCTGAGACGGAACAGGAACACGTGACCAGACTTGGAGCAGTACTGCAGAGACTGGACGAAGCTGGTCTGAAACTCAGTCGTAAAAAGTCGCAGATTGCCCAAAAGTCGATTGTATGCTTGGGTCACATCGTGGGCAATGGTCAAGTCCATCCACTTCCGGAGAAACGCGAGACGTTCAAGTGCTTCGCAAAACCAAAATCCAAGCGTCAGCTCCGTTCGTTCTTGGGAGTGGTGGCATATGATTCAAAGTTTGTGCCCCAGTTCGCAGAGAAGATCAGCCCGTTGTTAAAGCTGCTTCGCAAGGACGTGCCGTTCGTGTGGACAGCTGAAGCGGATCAAGCCTTTGACCATCTAAAGGCGTGCATAGCAGAAGCCCCGACATGTCTACGGCTACCCAATCCTGGTGAGAGGTTCACTGTGGCTGTCGACGCAAGCAACGTGGCGATCGGGGCGGTTTTGTCTCAACCGGCTGGGGTGGTGGAGTACGCGAGCAGAGTGCTGACGGGGGCGGAACAGAAGTATTCAACAACGGAGAAAGAATGCTTGGCCATCGTGTGGGCGTTAGAGAAGTGGAGAAATTACTTACTGGCGAATGAATTCCGGATCGTCACTGACCACAAACCGCTCTCGTGGTTGATGACGGCGAAAGACCCGCGGGGAAGGCTTGCGCGATGGGCCTACCGATTGCAGGAATTCAACTTCACCATTGAGCACGTGGATGGAACGCAGAATGTATTGCCAGATATGTTGTCACGCCCGTGTTTGGACGATATCATGCCAGACAATGCCATACCGGTGCTTGCGATCGCGATGGGGGCGAGGAACCTGCTGGGAGATCAAAGGACAGATGAATTCGTGAAGATGTTGTGCTCTCACTTACAGGCTGGCACCAAACCGGAGGCCACATCGGAAGAGGTGGAGGAACTCCTCAAGATCTGGGGCAAGCTGAAGGTCGAAAACGATAACGTGGTGGTGGCGATAGACGGACGGAAATTGCCTTTTGTTCCACCAAATCAGCGAGAACGTGTGATGCGTATAACTCATGATGGCGCCCATATGGGATTCGAGCGGGTCTTTGAATTGCTGCGGAGGCGAGTGTTTTGGCCAACCATGAGGAAGGATGTCGCGGCATACATTCGGGGGTGCCCAAACTGCCAAACGAGTCGGGAGATGGAGTCCCCGAGACCGCCGATGCGATCGATGGAGGGTGGTGAGCCACTTCAGTGTTGGGGACTGGACGTCTTTGGACCCTTACCAGTGAGTCGAACAGGAAACAGATACATTCTAGTGATGATTGACCACTTCACTCGATGGGTGGAAGCCATACCAATCAAGGACCAAACAGGCGAGACAGTGTCGCAAGTATTCGAGTTCAATATACCCACAAGGTATGGAGTCCCTCAGTGTGTTTTAACCGACCAAGGACCCTGTTTCGAGTCCAGAGCGTTTCAGGCCGTTTTGCAGAAATGGAACATCCAGAGACGACGCACGTCACCGTATCATCCACAGACCAACGGGTTGACTGAACGCTTCAATCGGACATTGAAGACGTGGATAAACTGCACGAAGTTGGCATGGGAAGATGCTTTGCCTCAGGTTCTGATCGCGTATCGGACCAGCATGCAATCAACCACCAAGGTCTCGCCATTCGAATTACTGTTCGGCAGAGAACCACGGACTGCGCTCGATACTTGCCTACCGAACCAGGGTGAGCGGAAACATCCAGCTGGGCATCAAGAGCGACTGCGAGGGAAAGCTAGAAGCGAAACCAAAGCTCGACAAGCGCGGAATAAGCGAAATTACGACGCCAGGCATGAGGTTCACAAGTGGAGGCCATTCAGGATTGGAGAACGGGTCAAGTTACGGAACAACGATCGGCCGGATCATGAAGGGCCGGGTGCAAGCAAGTTCAGAGAACGCTGGAAAGGCCCCTACACCATTATCGACCAGAAAGCGGGCAACTTCTTAATCGACTGCGGAGGAATGAAACGTTGGGTGAATGCTGCTCTTCTGCGACCATGGTACGAGAGGAAGAAAGGTCCTCGAGGAGGGGCGGGTGTAGAGGGGCCGCTTCCAAGAATGGCTCGGGGGAGCTCTTCGGAGCTAGCTGAGAGCGGATCGCGAAAGACGGCTAGCGACGAGCCTGGGCCCGGAATTACGGAGCGGGAATATATGGACAGCACAATAAATCAGACAAATACGCCACTAGCGCAGCCCACAGGACCGAGGCCGAGCCCATTGACACGGCCCAGAACAAGCAAGTCGAGAGCTCTCGAACAACTCCTGGCCGATCCAAATCGGGTGCAGAGAAGCGGAGATCGAGGCGAAAACAGGAAGGCGGGACTTCCAAGTCAGAGCTCCCGAAGCGAAAGGACTGGCTCGCCTCTAACATCCGTACCTGTGTTGCGAGGTGGGACGGAAATCTAGTCAATATTCGATGGCGCGCGCGAGACCCTCATGTGCCCATTTTCGGTGTGCAATAAACGTCTACCCCCCTGTCTTGTCGTTCTCGCTAGAATATGAGTGTACAGGTGTAACTTGGCACATAACGCATGCGATGCAGCGCTAGGCGTTACCGCTGCAAACCTTTGGGGGTACGATATAACGAATTGAGAAAAGGTATAGTATTAGCAGAAAGACTAACAAGTTCCATCGCTGGCACGTTCACGCCACCAATTTGCATGGTCCTTTTGTGAACATCTGTGCAATTCTGGACTCAGGGATCGGCGTGTATCACTGCAGCTGCGGTCGACCGGGACAGAGCGCTGTCTGTAAATCAGCAAGGAGGCAGTGATGATCCAGATTGCATGTAATTGGCAAGCAACGCCACAGCTATCAGAACCGGCAGAAACTAAGGAATCTTTGATACACACTATTGTGCATTCTGCTGAGCAGCAGAAACTGAGGCAAGAATCGTTGACAATGAGGCCTGGTACTTGGCTAAATTCATGTGATCTTGTAGATTTTTGACGTTCGGTCGGTAGTGCGTACACCTCCGCAATTCATTGAGACAACTGCCAGGCGTAAACCCCTATTCATTCCGGAACAATGCTGCTGGAATTTTCGCTGCAGCAGGATAATCCCGAATCACCCAGATGCCAGATATTCAGGTTGTTGGGCAAGCCACCCTACCCGGTATCTGTCACATACCAGGCAATCTGAATATCGTCGACAAATATAAACGGCCAACCAAGTTTATGGACGTGGTGATGTCAATGATGTAGAGCAGAGACAATGAGGGACCGAAAAGGACCAGTAGTATTAACATGCTAGTCATTAGTTGAATATTAAAATGTTACACCGGATCACCATAACTCAACCTTGCGCCATCCGCTAAACTCTATTCTTACAGCTATTTGTCAAACCTGTGTTTCTTTATTTAATGCCCCATTGGCCTTAACACCTGCTGTCACATTTGACCGCTTCTACATTGTGCAACTTGCTCCATGTGACAACCCGCCTACCATCTATCAGTCCCTCCACGTCTTCGCCCACATATGCCCTGAGTCCCATTACTCTCACTCCCACAGTTTCACCTTAAGAACCTAACTCATTTACGTGACCTAATGTAATAGTTGGCGGATTAGGCCTGCGAACTCTATGTTTGGTGATCCGGCTGTAAAGTCGCAAGTATGGTGACCTGTACTTTCCTTCTGTGCTTTGCTACCTTCTACAGACACAATTGTTTCGGCTCTGAACAAGTAATTTTGAGTTATGTCCTTCTTGCATTTTGTTATACATTTTAATGGGAAGTTGTTAGCTCTCATCTTTCGTTGGTTTGACCATGAAGAGTTACAAGTTGCTTGAGCCACAAGCGAATTCGTCGCTTATACCGAGCACCCATCACACTAGTGATACAGCGGGAAAAGCGATAAACACTTAAAGTGACTGCTGGGTAGCCACAGCTTAGATATAACCATAGCTAACCTAATAATGTGGCCCGGATCGCAAAGGCCTCCAACTATTGTTACAACGGCTTGTGTGGTGTCCGGTCTACTGCTTTGTGTATGCCCAGAAATGGAATTACTACTACATAACCGGAATCGATAACTTTTGAAATGTAGTTCGAATAATGCAGTGGAGTTTGGTGCACGAACGCTTGTCAAAAAACCCATACGTTGCGATTCATCTAGCTGGCCCAAAGGAATTGTTAAATTTCATCATGCACTCTTTGACTAGTTTGGCAAATAACTGGGTGATCATTAAAGTGTGGTGGGTTGGCCAGTTGCTTCCAAAGTTTGGGTTGAGACCTTCTTTTTACGGAGGTATGGAAAACGACGATCTCCGTTGATCTGTAATGCGTTTAGTTTGCGGAAATATTGTAAAAATGTTTATAAGTAGCAGTGGCATGTCGGGTTATCCTACTTTAATGGTGGGTGGTAGAATGTCATCGGAGCAAAGACTGGATGATGAGGTGATTAAATGAATAACTTGATAGATACAGTTGAGGTAAATATCAACTCTGCCTAAGACGTTTCAGCCGCAAAAGCTGCGTACGTAGGTAGTTATCATCTTCCAGGCTCACAGAAATAGCGAAGAAGTCAGGGAATGCTTAACAGTTTGCAGCTGGATCAGGAAGTAAGTAGTCCCCGCCGTCCACAATTTCCGTAATCATTAGACAGCGATCGTTAATTCTATGGTGCAATAACTTGACAAGCTTCTTCTAAAGGTACTTGTTTGAAGGGTTGCATGTTCGTTCTTTTTTCGCGAGGTTAACTGCGCATGTTTGACATCGGTGCTAAATTTCTGCGCTTGTGATATCGGTGAAAATTCGCCGAGCTTTCGGCAACCTGAATATAGTTCTCTGGTTTTCTATTTGACCTAAGGTGGGATGGCACTCCTGGAGACTTAAGCAGTAAAGGCCAAAGCGCAGTGGATGTGATAATGCCACTGCTTCACAGCAGTGCATGCACCGGTAGATATAAGGAATACATCCCAATCAGGGAAATGGATTAACTGGTGAAAACAGTACCGGTCTTGCACCCACAAATCTGCTGCTTGCTCGCTCCATGTGGACTGCATTCGTCGGCAGCGGTGTGGAAGTTGACTCAGTCTGTCTAGGATTCTCAAAGGCGTTCCACCGGCTGAACCACTGTACTATCATTCTCAAGCTTCAAGGCTGTGGTATTGATAATCCAATCGTCGGTTTGATAAGTAACTTTCTGATTCAAGTACATTTGAGTGTGATAGTGCGCGGCGTCATCTCTGACCTATCGAGATTCAATGTGGAATGCTATAGATCTCAGTACTTCGTCCACGACTTTTCCTAACTTACGTAAAGGATCTTGCAAGTGTGAGCACTTACAATTTCTTACTCTTCGCTGATGACCTCAAGATATGGAGGGCTAGCAAATCAACAAGTGACCACGTAGCGCTTCAGGATGACCTTGGTTGATATACAAATGGGCGACTCAACACCGGCTTCATTTCAACGTCAACGAGTGTAAGACATTGTGCATACGCCGTCAATCCACTTGGGAGTGCAGGCGGGGGCATCAAGGTTTACAGCGTACCTCTACTGAGTACGATCTAGGTGCGATAGTACAAGAGGATCTTGGCTGTTTACGTCAGACCGAGAAGGGGTCCCAAAAAGACGACAAATACCTTGGTCTTTTGCCAAGGGCGTTCTGTCTCTTCAGCCCTTCAATCTGCTCTCAGATGCTCAATCACTCCATTAGGCCACACTCGGAATACATCATTCACGCCCTGGCATAGGCATCATCTCACCACACTTGAACCACCACAACGAAGGGCGAGCAAGAGCATAAAGGGTCTGTTTCGTCTCGCTTACTAACTGAGGTTCAAAACCCTTGGGGTCTACCGTGAACTATATCGAAGAATACGTGGCAATTCGATAATGACATAATTCATTCCAGGAATCCAAACCGTGCTTGTGGTAACCTTCTGTAGCTCAATCACCATAGCACCGAGGCGTTTTTAAGGAGACCTGTTAAGGGTAATGTGTGGGAATCAGCACACTGTTTCAAAGCAACTGGTGATAGAGCATCCGGACCACTACGTTTGTTTGATTTTATCATTTGAGTTCCGTGGGAAAGATGCTTTTATCAAACGGGTTAGCTGCACTTGAGCCAATGAAGGATGGCAAGGGTATGAGCTTAGTGAAAAGGAACTAAACTCAGAATTCAGTTTATCCCCATCCACTTCACAGCTCTGGCTACATGAACTCTTACCACAGAGCTGCTTCAAAAGCCTCCACAGATCACGACAGTTGTGGTTTCCTTGAACCATTTCGACGTATAAGTTGTTTACTCTTTTATCTCAGACTTAATTGCTGATAGTGAGCTCTTGGCAGGGACAGCCATCTTGAACTTGTTAGCACTTTCGTTCATCCTTTGAAGTCGTTTTATTTGTGGTGATGAAGATCGCTCTGCCCTTATGTAGATCGTTTCAACGGGTCAACACGAGTCAAAGCCATATTAGGTGTAGTCTGCAAGTAAGTCACATTGAAGCGACAAGTCCTCGTCGTTGAAGACCGAAAAATCAGTTAAAGCAAAAACATTGTCTGGATCCAAGCGTTGTTGACCGACCTTAGATCCATAGTGATCAAGGAGTCAGCCTTTAACCACTATTTCCCGAGTTCCACCCCAGAGCAGGCTATCTCCACCTGATGAGTCCAAACGAGAACGAAACCGGTCAGAGGATGTCAGGATTGAGAGCTGCAACACCGAAGCACTTCCAATTCAGATATGGTCCTTTTGATTGTAAGGACGGAGGTCTACTTCAAAGTGGACCGATGTCAGAATAGGCATTGCGTGTCGCAGTCCAACCGCACAGCAGGTACTCCAACTCCGGCTTTGAATGCCGTAGCGCTGTGCTAAGCGTTGCTCAAGGATTTTAGAGCCATAGTGCTCAAGGCGTCAGCTTTTAACCACTAGGCCCCGAATACCACCCCAGCTCAGGCTATCTCCATCTGCTGAGTCCAAAAGAGGAAGAAACCGGTCATGGGATGTCAGAGTTGGGAGAGCAACACCGAACCACATCCATCGTCTAAATCCTTACGATATTGTTGAGGGCGCAATTCCGCCATTTGACAACCTTGAAAGGGCGCCAGTCGGAATGAACAAAGTAGACCTGCTGTATATGATTGGACACAATTTTAAAACCCAATGCCCGGACATAGAAGCAAGACAACTTATACAACGACAATTTGATGCCTAATATGGGTAATGCTGAATTCCATTTTAGAAATTCACCGCCCAGTATCGGCGTGGTTCGATCTGCTAGTAATACGTTCGGCGAACTATTAGTTGTACGCTTCCGACAAAGCAGCAAGCACGCCACCAGATGTGATAACGTATAACGACTGATTTTGTTGTCTCGCTTCTCTTATTTAGCAATCTTCTGCGTATCAAGTGATGTCTTGAGCTCCTTCGAGATGATGACTCCTAGGTCCTTCTCATATGTGACAGACTTGCTGAGGTTTGCGCCGAAAGGATCTTGGCCACCAATTGGGAGAGCGCCACATTTTTCACGGTATAACGGGAGTTCCCACTCAACGGACCAGTTATGCATCTGGTCAAGTGAAGCATGGGTTCTGTCTGCATCCTCGGCGCAAGATGTTTCAGACCAAAGTTTGAACTCTTCAGCGTAGACTAGGCAGTCGGCTTGAAGTGAGGCTAGAAGATGGTTGATGTACAGTTGAGAGAGCTCTTGTCCGAGGACGGAGCCTTGGGGCACCCTACTGGTCATAGACACAGGGCCGGAGAGTGTATGATTAACTTTACTTTAATGGTTCGTGTTTACAGGGAGGCTGAAATCCAGGACAGGACGTTTTCGGTGACACCAACTCCCTGAAATTTCCGCAGAAGCGGTTTGTGTTTCACTTTGTCAATGCCTTGCTAAAGTCAATTATTATTATATATATATGTGTAGCAATATATATGTGTAGTAATTATTATTATATATAATAATACATAATACATATTATTATATTATATATGTGTATAATATATGTGTATTATATTTTATCCCTACATCAGTAATTTCCGGTCCGCTTCGCTCCCTGCCCTCAGCGCTTAGCACCCTGAAAGCGCGGTTTCCTTCCCTTGACAAAGTTTTTCATCAGAACCGACTTCCTGCGCTTCTCTTTGACTACTGAGTTTTTAAGTATTGTCAGGTTCATACGAAACAATGACCTCTAGGTGTCTGAGCTGCGGCAAAAGTGTGACCTCCAGAACTAAGGCCGTGCAACGCGGCCTGTGTGATGGATAGGCCCGCAAAACTTGTTGAAATATTGAACCCGACCTCTATGGATGCTTAAACGAACGGCTTCCTCCAGCATTAAGTTTCACTGTGATCAGTGCCGAGTTGTAAGTGACAAGTCCCCTATGGCCCGTCTAACCTCGAAGCAAAGGACCGAGGTGAACACTGCACCGCCAAATGCCTTATCATTTACGTCTCCTTCTGCCATCCCCGTGCACAATAGAGGTCGACCCTCCTCTGCTTCATCAGCTGGAGCACTTTTGCATGATGCAGGGCAAAAGGACAGAGGGTTGTAACTGGATAGGTGGCCAAGACAAAGACCCACGCTTCTGCGCGCACTGGATCTGAAAATGCAGCTAGTGGGAACCGTGCCTCGAACCGAAAAACCAGGAAAGCAGTCACTAGAAACAAAGCGAAATCCAACTCAACCTTAATGAAACTGAAGCGTGTTTTAGTTGAAGTCACACAACTTGAGAAATTGATAACCGAAAAACCGGTTGCATCAAAACCAGAGAAACCAAGTGAAAACAGACCTTCCGTGGAAGGGTGTTTGATTATTACGGATGTTCCGGAATCTGACAAAGTGACCTCAGCTGAAAGAAGCCTTGACAACCAAGCATTCTCAAGCGAATGGTATCCATTCTATTCGACGAAGGGGAGCAGGGCATTAACATCGTCTCAGCCTTCCGCCTGGACAGAAAGCAGGAAGATCGTACAAAATTCCGCCTACTTAAAGTCGTCTGACAAGAGGACGAATAATGCCGCCGCATCCTCAAGCGCACTTTGTGCCTTAAATGTGAAACATTCTCTTTATTGGGAGACCTCCGTCTAGAAGATAAAGTTAAAATTAAGCAAGCTGTCAATAAGATACTCGTGCGTAGCGCCAGTATTGAAACTGATCTCCATAATGTGAGTTTTGGCAAAGTGCAGAGAACGCCGAGAGCACGCTGGCGGCCAAGTTTTCTGCTACCCAGCCCGCTGGCACAAATAGAAGTCTGCACGTAATACTTACAAATGTGCGCAGCCTCAGGAACAATCTTGACCAGATTTCACTTCTCAGCTCTGAACGCCATCCAAATCTATTGGCGTTTACAGGAGCTTGGCTGGCCACTGAGGACTTGGACGCAGGAACTAACATACCAGCGTATCAATTATCACGAGCTGATGGTACTGATGGGAGTACCGGAGGGAGAGTGATTCGCTACTTGAAAGACTGCTACAAGGTTCACACCGTTGAGGCGTTCTCCAACACTAATTCCACCTCTGAAATGCTTTGGTCCCGGATGCATGATGGCCACCAAGCACTTATGATTGGTGTTGCCTACAGAGCTCCCTCGGGCTCAGGCTCTCGTTTCCTAGACGCGATCAAAACCAACGGCAAAGGAAGAAACGGTCTGCTAATAGGCAACTTCAATGCGTCTAGTATCAAGTGGAACTTGTTCATCGTAATCTTCCTCAAGTTGCTTTCGAGAGGGGCCTTCGCGACGCTGTTCAGGAATGCAGTCTAATTCAGCACATCTCTACACCGACGCGGATGCGACCGGAACAGACATCAAACGTTTTTGGTCTGGCGTTCACTCCGATGCCCTCTGATGCCTGTGAATTGAAGACCCTGCAACCATTCGGCTGAAGCGACCTTTCAGTAATCTCCTTACGGTGGACACTTCTTACCATCAATGACCGCGGAGCATATCATCATAAGTTCTGGCGTACAGATCCAACCAGATTACGCGCTAGGGAAAGCGAGGAAGATTGGAGTATTCCACATTCCCTGAGACTCGATGAAGCATGCTACCTACTGCTGTCCAAGATGACGTCCGTCATCGAAAATGCCGCCCCGAGGTCCAAAGGCAGACCGATCCACAAAGGATCCTGCATCGACCGAGAACTGAGGTCCCTACTAAACAGACGGCTAAACTCTGGACCGTATTCAAGAGTACACAACTAGTCGCCGATTACTTAAAGTACAAGGAGGTATAAAACCTGTGCACCCTGGAAACGCGGCAGAAGCCAGCTCAGTATGAACAATACGTGGCTGTTCAATCCCGAACGTGCTCTAAGCTTTTCACAGACATAGGCGAAACACCAAAGCAGGCATTGGTATCCCACCCTATCTGCCCCTGGAAAAGGCACTATACTACATCACGCTGACGAGAACGCCAATCTACTGGCCTCGCAGTACTCAGCAGTCTATTCGGTAGAGTTACCGTTGCCCAACAACGAGATATCTACGAGCTTTCCAACTTTAGAGCAAATTGAAATTAGCGTCGAGATGGGCGTGCGACTAGTCCGTGAGTTTAACCTAACTCTGCATCGAGCCCTGTCGGACTAACCCACTATCCCTAAGAGGGTTAGCGGAGTACATCGCCGATCCGACGTCCCAAGTAATCTGGCTCTCACTTGCAGTGATCCACTTACCTAGCGCTTAGAAATTAGGAATAGTAATGCTTAAATACAAGGGTGACCCGCAAGACCATGAGAACTACTGGTCGTTATGTCTACCATCTGTTGTCTGCAAAATCATTAAAAGATTAATCAGGCGCGCTCTCAATACCTACTTGAAAGGCTTATACGTAATCTATTCCTCACAGCGCGGATTCCGCAGAGCACGATCCTGCATCACTAACCTGCTTGCCGTCAGAGAAGAATGGGTTAGAGCAACAGACGAGAGGGGACACCTTGATATTGCCTTCATTGACTTCAGCAAAGCGGTTGACAAAGTGAAACACAAACGGCCTCTGCGGAAACTTCAGGGTGTTGGTGTCACCCAAAACGTCTTGTCCTGGATTTCAGACTCCCTGTAAACACGAACCATTCAAGTAAAGGTGAACAAAACACGCTGGCCCAGTGTCTATGACCAGTAGGGTGCTCCAAGTCTCCGTCCTTGGACAAGAGCGCGCACAACTGTACATCAACCATCTTCTAGCCGCACTTCAAGCCGACTGCCTAGTTTACGCTGACGACTTCAAACGTTGGTCTGAAACATCTTGCGCCGAGGATGCAGACAGAAGCCATGCTTCCCCTGACCAGACGCATAACTGTTCCGTTGAGTGGGGATTCCCGTTAAACCGTGAAAAATGTGGCGTTCTCCCGATTGGTGGTCATGATCCTTTCGGAGCAGACCTCAGCACGTCTGTCACCTATGAGAAGGATCTAGGAGTCATCATCTAGTAGGAGCTCAGGACATCACTTGACACGCAGAAGGTCGCCGAAGCCAACGGAATGCTCTGGGCTTTGAGAAGGCCTATCTCCAAAATTGTGCAGGAGATTTTAGAAATCTATTTGCTTCGTATGTTCGTCCGATTCTAGAATATGGTCTTCTTAACGAAATCTGAATATGACCTGATAGCGAAGGTGCAAAGGCGTCGTTCAAAATCTATATCGGAGCTTCGCGACCTCCTCGACTGAAGATTTTGAACCTGTTTTCCATGGAATACCGCCGCCGCCGCGGATCTCCTCTACACAAGACGCATTCTAAAGGAAGAGCAAGGAAGTGAGCTGCAGCAGCTTTTCCATCTCAATGTGGGCAGCTCGACACGTAGCCACAAGTGCCAGTTATTTAAGCCGAGGACACTGCGCCAGCGTGCAAGCTGCTCTACGTTCCATGGTGCTAAATGACTGGAACAGTCTGCCGAGACACGCTATAGATTCGAAGGCAGGAACGTTTTAGGCTAGACTCTCAACTAACGCACATAGAAAACTCCTGCAGCTCTGACTTTAAAAGTGACGATTTCTGAAGGAGTAACAATTCCCGAGAGCAAAAGCCCACCTTGAAATGATTCGGAACCGATGGCGTCGACAAAAGCCCTCCATCCTGCTCACAATAATCAAATGGATTCCGATGAAAATAAAGGTTCTCATGCAATTATTGCTGATTTACTTATGCACTATTACTTTACTATTACTCGCAGAGAAGCATCTACACTGCATTCCCAAATTCGCAATCAGCTGTTTCATATTTATTAGACGCTGTCGGTGGGGCACACAAAATATTCGAGTTTCCGCGTCAAGGTGTTTTCAAGCTGCAGTTTGTTAACCAGCGATGCATAGTATATTTAAAAAGAGAAGCATTTCGCGCTGGATAGAAATGGTTATCAGGATACGGTAAAGGTTGTTTCCCGGAAGGAGAAGTACTTCGTGCTGGATAGAAATGGTTATCAGGATACTGTGCGCACTGACCGATTGAAGCTGGTTTACATAGAGACGCGACCACTACTGAAACCCACGGCACTGACTAGCCCACGTACCCAAATACGCCTTCTACTCAGTCCATGGGTGACACCTCTGTTCCCTATCCTGCACCCCAAACATCCCACGACACGAACGCGAAATGGCACCAGCGAACACGCTTCGGACGTACAGTACTTCTCCCTTCAAGACTAAGATAAATGACACACAAGAATCGAGCATTCGTCTCAGTGACTCACGTTCTAAGGAGGAGATTCTGTAGCGATAGTACATTTCTGTCTTCTACTTGTACTTCCCTACTCCCATTCCCATTAGTAATCGTATGGTTTTGTTTTAACTGACCAACTGCCGGTAAACCAGCTTCTCGGGTTTTGGTTCGTCTTCTGGTTTCCGCTGTGACCAGGACTCTTACATCTGGCGGGAACGGGTTTGCGGGCCAAGATCAACCGGCACAGCCGGGAGTATAATGGTAGCGTAGGATACTGAAATGTAGTTAAATAGTTTGTAAATATTATAAATAAACCAGTAGCGGATGTATAAAGGAATCGGGATCCTGTAGCTTTTATAGTACCATGGTTTAGTGTAACCTTGGTAACAGGTGCCCGGAGTTTCCAATTGCATAAATGTGTCTAACTTGGACCTATGTTATTGGATAAGTAAATAGTGCACCCGGTTAGTCAGAGAATGAAGGATAGCCTTTTTAAGGGAGTATATGAAGTGATACACTTAAATTGAAGGGGAAATGAATATTTTGCTTACCTCACATGCTCCTATGTTATTTTGTTTTTTGGGAAACGACTGGGCACAATAGGTAGCGTACTTCGAGAAATAGGTGGACAAGAACGGAAATGGCTGTGAGAATAATATGTAAATAACTGGGTAAACGGATGTGGCACGAATAGGCAAATAGCCATGCGATATGCGTATACCTATTTACATATAGAACTTGTTCCGGAATGCCTATTTATAAAGGAAAAGTAACGCGAAAGCGTCAGTTGCATATATGAATGCCTAGGGAGAAGTAAGTTAAGTGATCTAAAGTGAAGGAGTAGTGAAAATGCATGTCGGTCCCTCGTCAATATGTGGTGGGTAATTGCTCACAACAGCGGAATGAGCTTTCATAGGGTACATAAATGGTTGATTAAATCTTATATATATATATATATATATATATATATATATATATATATATATATATATATAATTTTCACAATTAGAATGCATACGTTTGCTTACAAATATATGCATTCACTTTCAGACTGCATTATGTATACATAAATGTACGCATTATTAACCCCAATCCCATATATATAGATAAAGGTTAATAAGGAGTACATTTATGTATACATAATGGCTAGCCGAACAACCTCCTCGTGGTGCCAGCTGGGTGGTTCGGGTTCAACCCGTCCTAGCAAATGGTTCGACGGCAGTGTTCCAGGACGTGGTGGGTTTCTCCTGGCAAGCCTTCTCCCTATAAAAAGCCACATATGTCTGCTTATCAACACTGCGACGTGGCGGATGTGACCCGCCACAAACTAAAGTCACTGGCCGGTGGATATCCGGAAAATGCTATTCAACCCAAGAACAAAAATCGCTTATTCTCACATTCTCACAAACGGTCAAAAATACTGTGGCACATTCAAAAACACAAGCTACATTCATACACAATTACATACGTATATGCACCCACTATGTTAGCTAAACATGATTATGCCTGTAAAGGTGTGCCCCGCATTGTCGGGAATAAAAGTTTATTTATTTAGTTATTTATTTAATGCTGCAACTTCATCGTGATTAGAAATGGTATTGCTCCTCCAATTTAACTATACTTATATCCTTATGTATGCGTGTGACGGTAACACTGATCCTCAGTTCTATGCAATTTATGGGGACGGCACGTTATTAGTCTCCGCTTTGATTCCCTTGATGCAAATCCCTGCAGCTTGACGTCAGTGGACCAACGTATACGTTCTTTTCATTATAGACATACAAATGACCTTATCCGTGCGTAAATGAGTAAGTAATTAAGTACGTGGCTGTCAGTTTTCATGGAGTTTAACCGGTATCTCTAATGGTGCATATGAAAGTGTCAGGAGTAAAGTAATTAGGTTACGCATTTCATTAATAAGCTAATACCGTTTTATGAATAATACTAAGGGAAATTTAGCACACCCAGTATATGCGGAAGTTATAGGAAGCATAGGGAATAATAGGATGGCAAAAGGAAGAAGGAAAAATTCAATGAACATTTTTGCGATGTTTTCACACAAGTAGCCCACATATATAAGTAAATAAATATAAATAAATATAGGTATATTTCTAGACAAGCGCTAGATGCTGTTCCTGCGTGGGATCAGATCAAGTTGTACATAACATCCATGCTCATGCATGGAGAAGAAATATCGTTAACAACTGCTTTTGATCGTGTTTATCTTTCCGAACAGTAAAGCAGGGATAAATACAAACGTTTCGTAGGCCTCGACATTTTTGAAGTTTGGGTCTCCGTAACTTATGTACGAATTCTGCGCTTTTCACCGGCTACCGCTGCCAAACCTTGAGGTGCCTGATTCCATTAGTAAACTATCAATCTATTATGCAAATGGATTGTGTTATTTTCGATGGAAAATGCACCACTAGAGGAAATTTGATCCACCTTCTTTGGTCACATCACCGCATTTCGAGCATCCATTAGTAGCGGCTCATGAAAAAGAATAATCAAACCAAAATTGGATCGTAAAAGTGGAGGGTGGAAACAAGGGAAATAACAGCAGTGGCTAACAATTTAGCCTTTCTTAGAAAAGTGCGACTGAAAGGCCGGCCCACTTAACTGGAAAATACACTAATGTTGGAAAATGGAGCCAAAATATAGCCCAGAAACAGCATACCAGAACCGCAAACCTGGCGCGAATTTCAAAGTGTAAATCTCCAAACAAGCGGAAGCAACGCCGTTTTGGAGCGGAAATGTTAACTAAAATGGGACAACGATACGCGGTCTAGGACAAACCCTAGGCGCTGGTTACGACAAAGGTAAAATAATTAAGCTAGGTGCAGTGGTTATGGAGATATTTGCTCTTTAGCGTTCGGCTGCGAATAGCGCCATTTTCGAGCGTCCGCTAAATTCACGTTCTGCTTTGGAAGCAAATACAGAAAAAAGAAAAAAATCATACAAATACCGGATAGGCGTAATAAGTTCCGAATATGGAGTAGTAACTGGGAATGCCTAAGTTAACCTGTAATTCGCTGCAGTAGCGATGTATGACGCAATGAGCCGAAAGGCATACTTTCTCAGTAAACGTGGTAAAAGTTGAGAAAACAGACGGAAAGGTTTTAGGGATATACTAGGTAGGCTGTAAGGATTATTATATAGGTAGAACAGCACAGGATATGTTGTAGCTAGCCCACAGCCAGAATGCGACCATGTGCGATTTTCAGAGTATATTGGGCCGCAGAATCCACTATGAATGTGGAATTCAACGTTTTTAATGCTCCGATGTGGATGCGAAAGTTATACCAAAGCCGCATGAGCTGAGTCCATATGGATAAAACAAGGGAACATAAAACTCATTTGCCCCGTCTGAACTACGATAACGCAAGCATTTCCTACAGAAATATTACCAGTTTCGACTCTTTGAGGCGATTTTATACGTCATTATGGTTGTATCACTGGCACTACTGAGCCAGGGTGGTCTTCTAATGATAATAAAAGAAACTAATGTGAGAAAATTCAAAAAATGTGTCCAGGTGAGAAACACCTTGGGTTCCGCTTTGGTTAGACACGAATACCACTTCTTTTTGGGGTTGCGCCATCTCAAGCATGACCGATTAGTAAGCCACAGGTGCTAAAGCCCACAACTGTGCATTAAGTTGCTAGTTTAGAGCTCTATTTCTCTTAGCTGAGAGTCAGATGCAAGTGCCTGTGGTGTTGGACCAGAATAACGCAATCGTTCCCTGGAGAAACATCATCAGTTTCAGCACTTTGAGGTTATGTTATATATCTTAATGGATGTGCCACGAATGCTAATGAGCTAGAGATGTCTTCTATTGATAATAGAGAAATAGGTGTCCAAAAAAATTAGCGAAATGCATTCAGGTGGGAAATACCACGAATGCCGCTTTGGTTAGGCATGATCACTTCATCTTATAGAGGTTGCACTTTCCCATTTGTGACGGATTATTGGGCCTCATGTGTTAAAGCACACCATTTCTGCATCGCGTTGCTATTTTGAGCTCTAACTCTCTTGGTTGGGAGTCCGATGCAAGTGCAAGTGATATTCACCAGTGTAAGGTAATAGAAAACTAGGAGATCACAACAGCTATTAACTTGGAGGTTTCCTGGTGGGAAGCTTCCACATTGTCAGGCAACGTGAATGAACAATAATATAACGCAAGCAGAGAAGATAACGGAAAACTAGTGGGAGCTGGTTGTTCACCCACCATTACGCATTACGTATGGTAGGCTTTGGAGCCAGGTAAAGGTTAAAATTACGTACGAACGGCCAAGGAAAGAAGAAGTGGTGGTCAAAATATCTGGGTGTCTAGCTTTCCAGGTGACAGGGGCCTCACTGCCGCTTGGTTATCATTTTGCCAGAGAAAGGGAATCCGCAAAAATTGTTGTGCAAGCATAAAGGATTGAAGAAAAGGATCTGGTTTTTCATAATGCCTGTCTACCAGCGTTTCCGATAGTGATAGGAATGCGTATAACTCAGATAAAACTAAATGTACCTGCCAAGAACGCTTAAGTGGAGAGTAAATGCCTGAATATAGGTTATGGTGATATTGCCTTCGAGGTGGGTAGGTGGCCCCGTTATATAATCAGCGGTGTAAGGTAGCGAGTACTTAAACCTAGGGGAGGGCATCGGTTATGGGCAACTAGTAGATGCCGATTACGTAGGCTAGTAGAAATACCTATAAAGCAGGCAATTTATACGACTATTTTAGACAGATAAATGGTAACTTACGGGTGCACCATATGTGTGGACAACAACGCTAGTACCTGGCATTTCACATGAGGGTTAATGTTGTTAAAATGTTTTTAGTGTTTGTGACTCATGGGTCACAAGTATAAGTATTCGCAAGAGACCAAGTGGACTAGGTATTTGGAAAATACTGAGGGGTAAAGATGGAGACGAAGGAACCAAAGTGCAGAAGAAAAGGAAGAAGTGAAGTAAAGTTTGTCCGTTCGGATTGCTTCCCCATTGCTATGCAATATCCTACCTGGTCAGTGCCTACAGGCGTACGATGCTCCCATTCAATAGTACAAGGCTGCTTTACGTGCTGATCTGTTGAGCAGTAAGAAACTGGACGACGAGAAGGAGCTTTCAAAGGATTTGAGCTACCGATTAATGTTTCCAGGTTGCCTTTGCGGTAGCGTCTACTATTTCAAGACTTCCCACTTAACTAAGTGTCGGTGGGAGCCAGTAAAGCACTCAGCTACTACTGTCTCACTTGTCTCACTTTTTCAACCCATGGAATCTGCTGACCATAAGGTAGAGTCTCTACTTAGCGTTGTATCTCTCTCAGTTCCACCTTTTTGGGACATGGATCCTGTTTTGTGGTTCGCTCTTCTTGAGGCCGAGTTTTATAACCACAGAATCACTTCCGACTACGCGAAGTATTGCAAGCTCCTATCCTATCTCCCCAAAGAGATATCAGTGCAGGTTTGTGACGTCATCATTTATCAGACCGAAAACCGCTATGTGGCTCTCAAGGAGACCACGATTAAGCGTGTTATGCCCTCTGAGAAATTTCGCTTGCAGCAACTTTTCAGGGATCTGCAGCTGGGCGACAAACTGCCCTCAATGCTGCTACGAGAGATGCAGCAACTCCTTGGTTCCTCAACCGTGGATGAGACGTTACTTCGCGAACTATGGCTACAACGGCTACCGGAAAACACGCAAGCGATTCTCGCTACAGTGAGCTCCGTTTCGCTCACTCAACTAGCAGATTTAGCGGATCGAGTTATAAATAAATAAATAAATAAATTTTTTTTATTCTCGACAAGGCGAGGCACGCCTTTACAGGCATGATCAATATGACAACAATGCGTGGTTTGAATGTGCAAGAATACATTATGTTTGCCGTACCAGTGTATGTTTATGTAGGGGGTATGTAACTATGTAACTGTGTGTGTGGGGGTGTGTCACTGTGAGGTTTCTGTTTGTAACTGTGCCGCTCTAACTTTGACTCTCATATCGCCGGCAGTGCTCGAGTAGAAAATGGATGTCCGTGCGTTGGAAAGGATTATTCGGATACCCACGGGGCAGTGACTTTATTTTGTGGCGAGTCACGACCGCCACGTCACAGTGTTGTTAAGCAGACATTTGTGGCTTTTTATAGGGAGAACGCTTGCCAGGCGAAAACCCACCACGTCCTGGAACACTGCCGCCGAACTATTTGCTGGAATGGGTCAAACCCGAACCACCCAGCTGGCACCACGAGGAGGTTGTTCGGCTAGCCAGCCGATCACAGCCACAAGCCGACGCCAGCAAGATCAATGCCGTCGCGTCCCAGGGCACTTCTATCACTGGCTTACAGTCAACTATAGAAGCCCTGCAAACACAAGTCGCGACACTTAGTCGCCAGGTCCAGCAGCTTACTATGGACCGTCGTCGTCATAGCCGATCAAAATCGCCCTGCAAACGTTCTAAGTCTAACAACAGGCAGGCTAGCTGTTGGTACCATCAGCGTTTTGGTACCGCAGCTCATAGACGTGTAAAGCCTTGCAACTTTGCCGCGAAGCAGGGAAACCTCGGCCGGTCCGTAACGGCGACGGACGCGACCGGCCAACACCAAATTCGCCTCATCCGCGTTAGGGATTTAACTTCCGGTACCCAGTTTCTAGTAGACACAGGTGCCGAAGTTAGCGTTATACCCCGTAGCTCAGATGAGGTCGTCTCACCATCGCCGACCAAGCTGGGTGCCGCTAGTGGCACACCAATCGCAACTTTCGGCGAAAAGCTGCTAACGCTCAACTTAGGCCTCCGGCGAACCTTTCGCTGGCCTTTCATAATCGCTGCTGTGCCTTTCGCCATCACAAGCATAGACTTTCTGCAACGCTTCGACCTCATCGTCGACGCTAAAAGGAAGAAGCTTATCGACTCCAGGACACAGCTCAGTATTATCGGGACCAGCGCCAACGTGGCTGCTCTCACTCCCATTCGTGTCCTACCTCAAGCTTCACAACCTTTTCTAGAACTTTTCAGCAAGCACCCTAAGCTCGTTCGCCTCCTGAACGACTTGCCTCCTGTGACGTCAAACGTCACGCATCACATCTGCACTAAGGGCCCACCTGCTTCGGCCCGCCCTCGCCGACTAGCCCCGGACAAGCTCAAAGCTGCTAAGGCGGAATTCAAGCAAATGCTCGAACTGGGAATCATCCGCCCATCCAAAAGTCCATGGGCATCACCATTACACTTGGTACCGAAGAAATCCGGTGACTGGCGCCCCTGTGGTGACTACAGGGCACTTAACAAAGTTACCGTCCCGGATAAATACCCTATCCCGCACATGCACGACTTGACCTCAGCTCTAGCTGGCGTCTATCTTCAGCAAAGTCGACTTAGTTCGTGCCTACTATCAGATACCTGTGGCGCCAGATGACATTGCTAAAACAGCAGTCATCACGCCATTCGGTCTGTTCGAGTACCTCAGAATGCCTTTCGGCCTCAGCAACGCTGCCTAAACTTTTCAGCGTTTCATTCATGAGGTAACGCGAGGACTCGAAGACGTTTACCCTTATTTAGATGACATACTCATCGCCAGTTCTTCTGACGAGGAGCATCTTCGTCACCTCGACGCTCTCTTCCAGCGCTTAACACAGCATGGGGTTACTGTCAACCCCGAAAAATACGAGCTTGGCCAAAGCTCCATCGATTTTCTTGGCCACCGCATATCTGCCTCTGGTATCGAAGCTCTGCCAGACAAAATCCAGGCACAGAAGGACTATCCTGCTCCCAGTTCCTTCAAGCAGTTACGCCGATTTCTTGGCCTGGTTAACTATTATAGACGTTTTATTCCTAACTGCGCGAGCACTGTTCAACCAATGACTGACTTACTCCGCGGTAAACAACGCTCTTTTCACTTTACAGACGACGCTAAATTGTCTTTCGAGAAGCTTATAAACGCTATCTCCAACATAGCGCTTCTCGCCTATCCAGACACATCAGCACCACTCTCCCTGACGACTGACGCATCCGACACTGCCGTCGGTGCAGTTCTTCAGCAACTCATCGACAATCGATGGATACCTCTAGGTTTCTTTTCGAAACGTTTACAACCTGCCGAATCGCCTTGCAGCACCTTCGTTAGGGAACTGTTAGCTATCTACCTAGGTATCCGACATTTCCGTCACTACCTCGAAGGTCGACATTTCACCGTCTTCACCGACCACAAGCCATTGATCTACGCAATCAATGGCGCAACAGACAAGTACTCGCCGCGGGAAACTAGACACCTAGACTACGTTTCTCAGTTTACGACAGACGTACGTCATGTCTCAGGTGCTCTCAATCCCGTCGCGGATGCGCTTTCACACATTCAACAGATCAGCTTATCGCCTAGCACCCACATGGATCTAGCCGCTAAGGCTGCTGCCCAACAAGCTGATCCCGACATCGACAAGCTACGACGCAACGCCACTGAGACGATCACCATCGATCGACTCAAGCCAGCATTCCTCGACAAGTCTGACTCTTCGGTGCTGCAAGCACCTTCACAGCCTGTGCCATCACAGCTGGCACCGCAACCTCAGACGAGTCAGTCCGGTCCAGCAGAACCGACAACCCCAACCGACAGCACTCCTACTCGCCCGACACTCAATCGACGCGGTAGGAAGCTCAAACCTAAGGTTCGTCTTTCGGACTCCGTTCGCACTTACTATTTTACGCAGAACGTGCCTTAGAAATTTTCTGCTCTTACTAAACGTTTTTGAAAACCCACAAAAAAAGACCAAAACGTTTTGAAACTACCAAAAAAGAGTAAAACCTTTTGAAAACCCAAAAACAGCTTTGCACGTTTTTCGCTTTGCACTCTTTTGTGTGTATTGCTATGCATTTATGCTGCTTTTTCATTTTGCTTTTCATATACACCCCGTCGGTTGGTTGCCCCTCGGTTCCACTTTCGCTGGATCCCCGCACGTCAACTGTAAGTGGAACCAACTTCCTGCTCAACCGCACACGTGAAGTTTATTAACTGTCCCCCCCACAAACAGTTTTTTTACCGTTTCGACACCGTAGGGAGGACACGGGTGGGAGCCCGCTAGGGTCCGATTGCATGGTTCTCCCCCAGCAGTTGCATCAGGGTTCACAACCTGGTCTCGCAGAAGGCTGGCCCGCGACGGACAGTCCTCACGTAGATCGAAGGACTGCTTACACAGTCCCTTCTGGGAGAGGGTTAAGTAGCAGTCTGGAGATTCCCCGGTTTGTCTGTGTAAAATTCTAACCAAAATTCTATAATTGTACACCTAGGCAACCGGTGTGGTTTGTTGAACTGCTTGCTGAGTTCGAACGCTTTACTTGCTCATCGCCATTTTTTGCTTGGCGCTCGTTTCGGCTGCAACGCGCAACTGCCCTGTGTGCTGTGCTGGATCCGTTCCTCTAGCTAGAGCGTCCACGGTGTCGTTCGTTTATAGCTAGCTAACAGGGAATCTTTTGCTGAACCAATAAAAGTTTCCCTGCAACTCAATCTGTCTTCTCGAATCGCTCTCTGGGCTCCCGGAATAGGCAACCCTCTAAACCTTTTGTGGTCGGATTAGCAGTCCTAACATCTGTAAGATGCGTGCAACTGATCGGGCCAAGATCTCTCACGTGGTGTGACAGGGACCGCAAAGTATGGGGAGGACCTGTGAGCCCAAGATGCTCCTGTCATGAAGCCTAGTTGAGCGCAATACAAAGTTGCGCCAGAGCAGACCAAAATGTGATCTATGCCCCATCGGGGCCGGTCTCAAAAAGGTTGTCATCAGAATCACAGATGTTGAAAAGGCATCTTATGTTATCCAGGCACATAAACTTTCGTACCTCCTGCTTGAAAGCCCGTGGATTGTGAATCTCCCGCAGCTGTGAAGGTAATTTGTTCCAGATATTTACATAAGCGACAAGGAAGAAACGTGAACGTAGTTTCTTCCTCGCTGGCAGCGGGGCAACTGTGCAGTGCTTGTTTCGGAGGTTGAACTCTGATCCTCTTCCCAGTGTCAGGCTGGGGATATCACTGTGCACCGCTTGGTATATTAACTTATGTAAGAAGCACAGGTTTAAGATAATGCGTCGCAGCCATAGAGGCTGGAGTTTGAGATGGTTACACCTCTGTAGGTAACTAAGCGCTAGGCCTTGTGGGCTACTATTTTGGTAAACCGCCGCTGAGCCTTTTCGAGCAATATACGGTCTGATTTCCGCAAATTACTGAAGATGAAGGGGCAGTATTTCAGCTGCGGACGAACATGACTGCGGTAAAGCTCCAACCGTGCTTCAGCCGAGTTAATGTGGCGGCCTATGTGGAAGACCATTCTGCGTGCTTTTGCTACCTGATACTGCACATTCTCTGAAAAGTTGAGGGTCATAGAATAGCGAATACCTAGGTCAGTAGCTAACGTTTTTAGTTGGATGGGCGTACCATTCAACGTAAACGCACCATCCGATATGGAGCATTTGTGGGTCAGAATACTAGATTTATCAGCAGAGAATGTTATTTGCCAATTTTGACACCACGACTCTAAGGTCTTCAGGTCTTCACGGATCTCTTGTAGTGCGGATACTTTTGCGCTTGGTGGGAAGACATATACGACCTTTATATCGTCGGCCAATAGGAATGGGCGACCATGGCGCAGGCTGCTGCAGATGTCGTTCACATAAATCAAAAACAGGGTTAGTCCAAGCACGCTGCCTTGCACAACACCGCTGGAAACTGTGACAGGGGTGGACTCAAAGTGTGCTACCTTCACGGACTGCGTACGCTCGGTTAGGTAGGATTTAAGCCAGTCAAGCAGAGGGGTGACTACACCGTAAGCCTTGAGCTTATGTAATAGGCGTTTATGGGGACCCTATCGAACGCCTTTTGCATATCGAGGTATAGCGTAATAATCGCCAGACCTGAATCAATCGCGCCAGTGACCGGGTTGAGAAAATCAGGCTGGCAGGTTGCGCAGGATCATGCGCTTAGAAAACCATGCTGTGACCTGCTAACGTGGCCTCCTGCATCCAAGCAGGCCATAAGCGCACGCTTAACCGATTTCTCCATCACACGTGAGAGAATAGATGTGTGGTTTATGGGTCGGTAGTTGCTGACTTCCTGTAGGGAGCCACCTTTATGGCGCGGTGTGATGATAGAGTGCTTCCAAGCCAATGGGTATTGGCCCTTCTCCATAGAGAGGGTGAAGAGTTTCAAGAGGAGCATGGAAAGGTCATCGCCCCCATTCTTAAGTAGTATGGGTGGAATTCCATCAGGACCAAGTTTGGTGGATGATTTTATGGTTTTGATAGCGGAACGGATGCCTTTTAGATCGAACTGAACCGTGGAGAGCAGCTGGTTTGTGGACGCATCCAGCTCAGTAGTGACCGGGGACAGTTCTTCACACTGGGACTCTTTGAAGTAAGAGTTGAACATCTCACATATAGTCCGTGGATCTTCACTTGCTTTGCAAGGGCCGACGCGTATGGAAGTGATCTTTGCTCCATAATGAGGAGTGCGAGAACGCAGCAGCCAGCTGAGGTGCTCGGCTTTGTTTGCACTGGCCATGGCTGCTCTTTCTTGGGATGTTTTAATCAATACAGACCTGGACGATAACTGGCTCGCAATCTCGTTGGCTCTCAGCACATGCGCAAAGTTGAACGTCTTGTAGTAGGCACGTCTTAGTTGCCTCAACCTTGCATGCAGCTTAATTTGCCTCCTAATTTTTCCTGAACTTTTATTTAAAGGAGTAAATGAAGCCAATAGGTCTAGACCATAATGCACTTCGCCATAAAATATTGCGGACCATTGCTCCAGGGAGTCGGACAGAAGGAACTGTTCCCAGTTCCTTGCTCGAATAATCGTGGCAAATGTGGGCCAGTCTATGGAGCTTATCGGCCGGTATATCTCAATGGCCTCTGATCTACTCGTACAGATTGCCGGGATGTTTGCAAACAGCGAGCAGTATACCACTCTGTGGTCGCTCCCCGGAAACTCCAGGCCTACAGATGCACGTATATTGGATATACCCAGTGTAAATATCAGGTCTAACAGGTGTTTAGACCTGGTCGGCGTTGATACATGCTGCACCCATCCTCCCAAGTTGATGCAGGCTAATAGCCCACTATACTTCGCTGGGGCAGTGGGTGGAAACCCCTGGATTTCAGGAAGATTGAAGTCGCCCGCCACAAGCTTGCACGCACATGGATGGCTCGCAGCTTGCTCAAAAGTAGTTATTAGCGCTTTGTCACTCACAGGTGATGTATCAGGAGCCCTGTAAATGCATCCAAGTATTAACTTGGGTCCCATGGCATCAACCGTTATCCATATAGAGTCCAATGTGTCGGTGTTATCTAAGACTTCGATATTAGCAGAGAAATTTTGCTGCAGATAAATGGCACACCCTCCACCTCGTTTGTGTGTACGCGAATGTGTATACAGCTGGTAGCCTTGAATGAAAAAGGAATCATCGAACGTAAATGCACCAAACCATGTTTCGGTGACTAGTATTGCATCAGGCGCAGCAAGGATAGCCAAAGGGCGTAGAATATGCATCTTGTTGTTCAGCGACCTGGCATTTATGAGTATAATGGAGAAAAGTTGGCCAGTGTCTCCCAGTTTTATGGATGACATAAAGGGAGCACGAAGAGCTACTGGGCCATCTGTAGAAGCTGTAGGAACTGGGTCAAAAGAAGTAAGAGCGTGCTTTTCGTTGGTGACGTATTGGGTGTCGGGATGAGCTTGTCGCGGCTCATCCCTACCTGGGATAAAAAGGGCGCGTGATGTGGTGTAGAAAGAAGGGAATTTGCCCGCTCAGGTAGTTGTTGTGGCGGTAACAACAGGTGGGATAAGGTAGGTACTCCAGAGTCCGGACTATCTGGAACATGGTGAGAAGAACCTTGAATAATATTGGGTGATGTACTAGCTGCGGAAGTCCGGTGTGTGGATATGGGACGTGTGATTGTTTCCCTGTTACCGCGGGCTATTTTCATTACCGCTAGCTTTCGCGGTTTGAGAAAAAGTTGATCCATCATGGTTGCACTGCGTAGTTGTTCAAAGTTTGTTACGACGGTATTTAAAGTTGCTTCATCCTTAAAATATATTTTGATCGGTGCAGGGAATTTACTGCTTCTTTTAGGTAGTCTCTCAACACGTACCGAACGTGTTGCTAAACCAAATACTGCAAGGATAGCTCTCGTAAATGCATCCAAAGAAAGATCCTCGGGTACGTTAAGTACCTGGGTAGTATACGGCCAAATACCCCCTTCGGATGTCGGCTGGGGGATGCCTCACACTTTGCTGTTTCATGGGTGTGTGAGGTTTGGGTAGCTGCCTTCGGTGATTTTTTCGGAGTCATCCTTACGCGGGGCCGTTTGGCTCTGGGTGCCATCGTCGCTTCAGGTGGAACTTTTGGTTCAAGCTCACGTGTGTGTGGCTTCTGAGACGAGAATAGAGCGGGAACCTGTTGATCACTATGGGTGTGAGAAACCCGATCTCCAGGCTCGAAGTGTGATGGGCCCCCACGTCGGTTCACCCTCAGTGGCCCAAAATATAGCTGTTTCAGCTCTGCTCTATTACGCAGCTCTTCACAACTTGTCATTATACTTCGGAGAGTTGATTCGTCCCTAGTACTTAATTCGAGTGGTGCCGCGAATTTACTTATTCTTTTGTTCAGTCGCACAACCTCTAGTTTGTTTCTTTGGATTCCATTGACCTCAAGAATCCAGCTCCTGAACACTTCCAAGGATGTGTCATCAGGAACGTTAAATGCAATAGTAATAAACGTAGTATTTCTTCCTTTGGTACCCGTTTGCAGTGCGGCTTCCGACTTGGCTGTTTCTGACGCAGAAATGAATGATATGGCCGTAGCAGGCGAGCAGTATGGTGAATTTTGCTCGCGAGGCCGTTTAGTTGGAGGAGCCGGCGTGTGTTGGTTCCAGACAGGTGACATACTAGATGCTCGCCGACCAAATTGGGGTACTTCGGGTGGCAAGGCGCAGCTTGCTGCGTTTATCGTCTTTGAGAATGATGCCTCTGCGACTTGCCCTCCTGGTCCATTGGGATGATCTGTACAACCGAGTGGAAACTCGGATGTAGGCGAACAAGTCCCGGGTTTCTTCTCAGGACAACTACTTATCTCCCAAAGTCGCTTGGGGTCGTGGGTATCCATAACCTCCAGTTTTAGCATTTCTGCCACCGAGCAATGGTTTTGTACCATTTGCTTGATCTCACCCTGAGCTACATCCTCTGAGACATCTAAATCAACTATGTGGGAGGCCTCCGGGGTGACAAAACCCTGCAGAGGATCAGAACATATTAGTAGGCTTGGATGCAGAAAGCTTTTCGTAACGGCGTTGCATGGCTGTCTTTGCGTTCACTAATTTTAACTGGACAAAGGTTGTGCGCGACCGGAAGTCTTTTTGGTATGACAGGAATTTACGGGCCGAACGCTCTGTATCAAACCTGAATAGCACGGGACATCGGTTTTTAATAGCCCTTTTCCTCAGTCTGGTGCAACTGATTAAATTACCTTCTAGACCGCAGATATCCATCAGTACCTTCTTGATGGTGTGAACTTTTAAACGGTCAGGTACATTATAGACCACTACCTCCGTGAGGCATTTTATCCGGTCCATGACCTCAGTACTAATAGCATTGAGGAAACGCATGGAAGTCTCGGAGCACTTTTCATCCATTACATTGCCAGGGTGAACTAGGCTTGTAATAGCCACTAAACGCTCAGCTATTGGCTGTAAGCTGTTAAAGGTCACTTTCATACTCGCCAACTCCTCTTGCAGCTGCGCGATTTCTCGGCGCATAGAAGAAAATACGTCCATCACCCTAACGGAGCACGGCATGGTCACGTTGGTCGCTGTATTGCCCCCCATTTTACTCGCTTTGTTTACACGACGGCTAGTAGATATTCCTTTTTTTACCGCAAGCATTTGAGACCAAGTTAGAGAGTCAGCCACGAAGGAGAATAGTAATGGAAAGGGGAGAAGTAACAAATAAGGTACAACGATATTGCCAAGGAAAATACCAGATGGCGGAAGTCTGATAAATATCAGAGTAGATATAAAAGATTTCTAGTAGGCAGATGGTAGACTGTACCAGATGTATAACTCCCACAAAGATACAACCAGTCGAGAGCGAAACGAACCAACCTGTCAGGGTGACCTTGAAGGTTAAAAAAATATACGCAAGACTATAGGTAGGTTTAGGTTCCTGCGAACGTGACGGGTACATAGTAAGGCCATATGATTGCCGCACGGGTGGCATTTGTTTGTTCACTGAACCGCCCTTTAGTGTTGGCCGCGATCGGTTGCTCGAGCGATGCATGGAAGGTAGTATGTTTTCCATAGCAGCAGTGTCATAAAGATCAGTATACAGGTAGATATTTTGACTTCACTACTGTAAAGGAACGGCGCTTAGTAAGCCTATGCCTGTTCCACAGGGAAGCCTAATTATGGCCAGCGACAGTTATGGTATCGGCGCCAGGAGCCTACATGAGCGGCCTTCACTTATCCTAGGTGGGTTCCATGATATTTGCGTCCATATGAGCTCTAAGCAAGCCTCATATACTTGCTGCACATGTCTTGAGGGCTTCTTATTAGTAGTGCTATATTGGTCGCAGAGCATTGGTGTCGTTATCGGACCTAGCATAATCGCTGTCGTTGGAACCATAGTCCTTAAATACGGGCGGTTACTAATACCATAATGGTCCAGCAGTGGCGGTATAGTAAGCTCTGCTAACGAATGAAAAGAGAATGCATCTGCAAGCCCACAGGAATGATTTTAACTGTTCCCAGCGCAGCTACGTCCATTCTGACACTATGGAATTAGCAATGACTGATCGCAGGCGTTCTTGACTGACAGTACATAATTTTACGTAGGTTTCACGTTGGCGACAGCATAATCGGCACGGGAGAGGACTGCGCCATAGGCGGAGCGCGCCTCCATAAGCAGTGATTTTGAAATGCATATAGGTCACATCGAAGGCATTATTGTTGCCAGGAGGGAAGCCACAGTGGCAACCTTTTGCATTGCGACAAAAAGAACGTAAGTAATGGGCTTTGTCAACGCTACTGATACAACTGGAACGGAGTCGCATGGCTTTTCATTTGTTCCCGTCAGTGTATGCAACTGCGTTGAATGCATTATGCTGAGTAATTGTGATAATATGGAAATGTTAACGAAAAAGAGACACAAATGGAGCGCTGACGTCTGTACCGATTCCGAATATTCACGTCATCATGGGGAGCGCGTGAGGCGCTCTTGACCCATAACGCGCGAACACTGAGGAATGGTAAATAGAAATTTATTCCATGAAAGCAATATGTATAGATGTAACGCGGGGTTGACTTACTCAAGCACATGGAAGCGATGTAGCGCACCTCCCGATAGTGGAGTGTATGGTTCACGTCATCAATGTCTTAGACAAAATTACCAGGAACTAAAAAATAACGTAGTTCGGTAGTAAAAGTTTGATAATTTTGCATTGCGGTGCCACACCTCAACAAAGAAGAGGGTGCATACGGGCGACTGATTCATCGAAGGTACAAATTCTACCATTGATAAGTTTTTGGTCAGCCATTGCCACCTACCTTGCATAGAAGTTGATTTCGGAAATAGTATAGTGACCATTGCTGCCACGTCGGAACCAAAGTAATGCAGTGGTTTGCGGACAGGCGGATGAGATAAATAACACCAGCGGCCGCAGACTGCGAATGAAACTGATAGCGGTGAACAACGTGCTTACCGGCTGCTGTGAGAATGCACTGCACACCTCTTGTATCGTTGCTCAAGGTTAATACGCAATGCTAGACGTCGCTAAAAATGAAGTTTGATCTACGTTCGCAGTATTGAGCCACTGCAGCGTAGGTGAAGGTAACTTACCGGTTAATGCATCCGTTATCTCCTGTTCAGCTTTTGCTTTTCAAATCTGTTTAGTAACGACCAATGCATGGCGCTATGCGTGATAAGTGGCAACTAAAATGTTTGTTAGTGAAGCGGAAAAGCGGGATTGTAGCTGCTACGCTGTCTGAAAATCCAGAGATAGGTAACGACAGCACTTGCACACAGTATTCAAGTGGGCTGTCCAGTACGTTGTTCGGTGGACGATTACGGATCCACCTAATGCACCCTTGTCCCAGTGCTCCAACCGTTGAAAGCCGTCCGGTGTATAGATGGTGCTTGCAGAGGAGAAACGCAAGGCTATAGCACAGATAGTGGACCTGAGAAGGGCCGTGAGGTCATTCACGCAGACATGGATAATGGCAACCAGTTAGATTTCGGAAAATCATGTGCAATAGATACTTACTGCCGGGAGGCCACGGAAAATCATACCACATAGCGATCTCATAAGAGACAATTGCTATGAAATCAGAGTACATAAACTGAAGTCGCTTGGCTGTTTAAAGCGTAGGCTGCAGCGTTACCGAGGACGCTGGGTACGACAGCGGCATTCAGCGGATCCGGGAATTGTTACAGTTACGGTTGATAGGTAAGTGGATGAAAGAAACACCCTTACCTGTCATCATGATGACAGACGTTACGGCTGGTGGCGATGTCGTCGGAGGCTGCTACACAACAGGGCGGCGTGGGGAATACGTGGTAAGTTAAGTGGGCTGAAAGCAGATTATGCATTTAATGCACCTGCCTGTGAAAATCTGTGGCCTCAGTGTGACTGCGGACGCTGGGTAAAGCTGCTGCACGCGTTGAAACTGGGCATCTTTACCATTTCTGTGTTGTCATGCTGCGTTAGGTTACGGCTGGGGTTGATGTCGTCAGAGAACCCTACGCAACACGGCGGCATGAGGGAGTATGTTGCGAGTGTGCTACGTGAGCTTGAATCGGAAATATCAGACCGCCAAAACGTAAGGGTCATCTGCTTCCATGTGCGCCTATGTGAAAGAAGGTCCGTTGTATTCCGAAGTGAAATCATGAATCCTACGAAGACAAGAAGTAGGCAACAAGGAAATGTCGTGCAATCAGTAAAACAGGGATGACGTGTTCACTTACGTGATATGCTTAAGGAATGTAAAGAAACCTACTTCTACCGCGCAGTCTCATATCCATGCACCTTTTGAAGCGGGTTCCACAGTAGTACCTTACTACAGCGCTGCCTTGCCCAACAATCTTTCCCAGGTGCCCAACGAGCATAAGGCACTCGTTCTTGTGTATCAATTCACCCGCATGCCCTCTGATTGTCTCACTGACGCCTGCTTTCCTGGGCCAAGTGGTGCGGATCAGCTGGAAGAGCTTGACGTAATTACCTACTGCTCCAGCCTCCTACATTTCTTGGGCCCAGTGGTAAAGCAGGCTTCCTTGTCAGCACGTACGCTATGTTTTACTTCCCGCCTAATAGGCCGACTGGTCACTTTGTGCTCATATCCAGCCTGGAGGTTTCTTCTAGATTCCAACAGGTCCACCGACCTCTCGGATATAGTGACCGGTGCCGTGACGGTTGAACGTGCCACAAGCAGGTGCTCCGGCATCGTGCATGGTGGCGGAAATGCTATGCCGCTGAAGGTCAGTGTCATATAAACGAGACCGCAAAAGTTCGGTACACAGTGTGGCTTGATAGGCTTGCCTGACATAGGGGAGACAATTTGTATTTACCAGTCGGAGGGGACGCCTGCGGAAAGTGCGCCGAACACGTAGGCCTAGGGTAAGCGACCGATGACCATAGGTGGCTATTGGCGTGCCATTGGCGGCACTGAGGCTTGTCGACAGAGAAGTGGTAGGCTCACCTGGCATAGGGGGAATGACGCTGACTTCCTCCCCGGTATTAACTAAGAACTGGGTATCGGAGTCATAATCCCTAACGTAGATGAGACGACTTTGGGATTTGCAGACGTTCGTGGCCATTACAGGCCGGTGTGGCGGATCATCTATAGCGGAGTAGCTACAAGGCTGTACGCACTTATGGGCTTAGTACCGAAACGCGAGTGGTAAAAGCAGTAACCTGTGGCATCAGCTTGTGTGCGATGCTTACTGTTTAAAGTGAGTTCCTCGATCCTTCGCTGAAGCGAGGCTATCTGCAGTGATAATGCGTCTATTGCCGTCGGCAGGGTAGTCGCGCCTGTCGTTGTGGTTGCGCTAGCGCAAAGCTGCTTAGGTGCTTTGGTTTCAGTCCTTGGCTGGTGCCGTTCGACGACGCGGCCTGCTAGATCTTCAATTGCTGTGCTGGGCAAGCCATTTGCTACTGCAAGGATAGCCTGCGTGCTTTCAGGAAGGCGTTGCATCCACAGCTCGCGGAGAATCTCTAGGTCCATGTTGGACGTGCAGATGAGCTGTTGCCTTTCGCGCAACCAGGCTGAGAGCATCCTAGCTCCCAGCTGCATATCAATAAATAGTTGCTGCAGATGGACCTTGTCAGGAGGCGTTATCGGGTGAATAACAGCCTGTTTAAGAGTTTCGTATTTAATTACTAGAGGGGGGGAAAGTATGCTGTCTCTCACCTGCGGGGATATATATATATATATATATATATATACTCTGAGGAAGGCACGATATTAGCTGCTTATGCATGGCGAAATAAAAAGAAATCTTACGAATATAAATTACGGTTTCTAGGTGCAAAAACCATAATAAAGGATCATTCTCCCCAAAAGGGGGAGGGCATAAGGCAACAGGATTGACCATGGCATGCCTAACGGCGTTAACCGCGCATGGAGACGGCCTATCCTCTAGATAATCCATTGCAAAATGCAGCTAAAATGTGGTAGGTGCGAAAACAATATGATCACAAGTAAATAATCACAAAATCACTGGAACAAGCTCACAAGAATGAAAATGCAAAATGGCAGGCGGCGTGTTCCTGACAGGGGGTCACCAATTGTTGGGCGGAGCCTGAGATACTACCCAATAAGCAATGACACGTAAAAAGTGCCAAATACGACAATATGGAACTCAGAGGCGACTGAACCCAACGTGTATTGCGCAGGCTACAAGCATAGGAAGCGAATCAGAGAGAGCAAGAAACGTGCAGCGAGGTACTCACCCAAACGGTTTGTGTCCACGGATGGGCAGACAGCAAAACAAGTGGACGTTTCAAAGGTTAAAACAACTGTAAAGTCCAATTTTACAAAATACCGAAAGAGCTTGTTTTCCGGTACACTACACAGTGGATGGCAGGTATATTTAATAAATGGGCTCCAAAACAGTATGCTAATCTGTTTTAACATCTAGTGAATAAATTTTACTTTATTTACCAATATTACATTAGTGTTCCGCATGTTAAAGATATATTTGCCACATGCATTTCACGCGTGGATGTTTTACCATCGTTACGTAGACGCACAGTAACGCGAGTTGAATATTAGCACTTTTGCAACACAGCGTGCACAGCTGATTGAGTGGATACCAGTTTGCGTTCCTTTCAAAACCGTTTTCCTAAACATCTCGTGTGTGTTCTGTTTTGCGTCTAACAGCATCTAGACAGGACGCCGAGAAGACGCCGCAAAGCTAACCCACGGACTAGTAACGGACGCTCGTGCCGACAAGCTTGTCACAAAAGGAAGCTTTTAAGGCATAAGTGGCGGAAATCCAATGAATTTAATGGACTTCCAAGACTGCGAATTGGTTACGTACAGCATCCATGAAAACAGGCGACCTAAATTTGACTTTTAGCATTATAATGAGCGCACTGTGCCATATTAGACATACGGGAGTGAAGGTTTTTTGTCTAATTTATTTACCAATACGCGGCATTTCGTTAACCGTATTTTACGAGCATTCGAATCGGCGGTAAGCGGTTGATTGCGTTGTAGCACACCAAAACGCCGATTCGAAGGTACACAGATAAGAATGACATAGTTCAGAGGTCGCTTATTTCACTCCAGTCCGACCAGTCAAAAAACGTCACCATCCTTAAAGTACCCTGCTAGGTCTGCGACTACTGAGCAGCCAGATGTGAGAGTCTTGGTCCGGACTGTTCTGTGTGCTGTTCATCCTCCTTTCCCCTAGCTGGAGCATCAATAATGTCGTTCTTTTATAACTAGATAACAGGGAATTTTTTACTGTATCCATAAATGTTTCCATCAATTGGATCTGTCTTTTCGAATCGCTCTCTGGGCTCACGATATAGACAACTCTTTAAATTTATGAGAGGTGCATCTAATGTCTCCTGTGAGAGCGACGTCCTCTTGATTGTTACGTTCCACTGAGATCTTCTGGGCGAAGAAAAGAGAATAAAGATCGTTTCTGGAGAATCATTTAGTGAATATTTGGACTTCATCTTCCATGGCGTCCAAATGCTTGTCCTGTAGTAAAGGTGTCACCACTCGTTCCAAAGCAGTGCAGTGCTCTGAATGTGATGGGTGGATGCACATCGCCTGCTGCGGCATCTGTCCTGATCAATATGTGCTCTTGCAGCGATTCACCTCGCCAGCCATTAACTTCTTTTGCGACAACTGCCGTGCTTCACTGAATTGCAGGCGTCTTCTCGCCGGACTATCTGCGTTGAGCCTTGATTCTTCTTCTCCGACGAAGCCTGATACTATTCACGATTCATCTGCTCCACCGTGCTCACCATCACCATCTACCTCCGGTTGGATCACTCCCATGGGTAAGCGAAGCCGAACCACGTCCACTACTCATTCGGATCCATCTACACAGGTCCTGCCCATTGAGCCCACAACAAGATCTTATGCGGCAGTTGTGAGGGAAAGCGCGGTCTCCGTTCCTATTTGCAAAAGCCCAAATACAAGTGGCGCCAAGACTAGGCCTAAGCCCGTCGAGAAACCCAAACCTAAGCTATCATCTCAGTCTCAAATGAAGCTAGTTCTCGACAGACTATCTGAGCTTGCGAAAGTGGTCAAGGAAAATCCGTCCCTTAGCAAGCCACAAGTTCCTGAGCGTACCCAGCCATCTCGCGACCGTTGTCTTATCATCATGAACGCAGCGGAATCGGAAAAAGCAACCCCTGCGGAAAGAATACTAGATGACCAAACACTGCTTGAGCGGTTGATCTCGTTGCTATTTGATGAAGGCGAACAGGGATCAATATTGTATCTGCCTTCCGTCTTGGTAAAAAACAGTAAGATACTACGAGAACTCGCCCTCTTAAGCTCGTTTGCAGGGATGAGGAGGAATGCCGACGCATCCTGCGAAGGACCTCGCTTCTCAAAGGTGAGCCATTCCACGTACTTCGTGACCTCTCATCGGAGGATCGAGTCAAAATGCAAAAGGCTGTAGAAGAACTACGTGCAAGACGGCAGTGGGGAAACAGACTTTCATATTATGGATTTTCGAGTAGTTCGGAGGACTCCGAAAACCCTTTGGAGGCCCATTCTCCTCACCCCCGGACAGTAAACTATAAGGTCCCGCTGGAAGCCACTGTTCGTCCTCCCCGGGACTTAAAAACAACGAGAAAGAATGGACTACAGGTGATGGTTGCAAATGTTCGCAGTCTCAGAAGCAAATTGGACGAGGTACACGCTCTTACCGCAAAGCTACTTCCTGACCTGTTGGCCTTCACTGAGTCCTGGCTCACTTCAGATATCTCCGACTCTGAGATCCACATCTCAGGATACCAACTTTTCCGTACTGACCGATCTGGAGCAAGAGCTGGTGGTGGCGTAGTTCTCTACTGGAGAGAGGATCTTAAAGTTCATCTCGTAGAAGCCGTCAGCGACGCTGTTGGTGGCGCAGAGCTACTCTGGTGTAGGATCAATGATGGCTTCAAATCTCTTATGGTTGGCGTTATCTACAAAGCCCCGTGGGGACATGGCGCCTCTGTGCTAGACTTTATCAAATCGCATGGAAACCGCAGAGATTGTCTTATTGTGGGTGACTTCAATGCCCCGCATGTCAATTGGGACCTACTACACTGCCACCTTCTACCCGAGTCCTTTGACGCCAGCCTCCTTGAAACTGTCCTCAAAACGAACCTCTCCCAGCATATAACATCGCCCACTAGGCTTCTTCCCGGCCAGACTCCGCACACTCTTGATCTTGTGCTCACTCCGTCCCTGGCAGATGTCTCAGAATTGACCCTTCTACCACCCATAGGTAAAAGCGACCATTGTACAATCTCCTTCCTATGGACTAAACGTCTAGCTATCCGAACCCGGAGCGCACACCGTCGTAACTTCTGGCGAACCGACGCATTCAAGCTAAGGGCGGCAGCAAGTACGTTGGACTGGAATGTTCCACAACACTTGGAACTCGATGCTGCTTGGAACGATCTATTCCACAAATTGAAGCTGCTCATCGAGGAGGCCGTCCCATTCCACAGTAACAGGCCTCTTTCTAAGGGTCCCCCTGGATCGACCGAGAACTCAGGGCCAACATGAAACAACGACGAAGACTATGGGACAGATTCAAGCTTTCCCGCTTAGACTCAGGCTACTCTAAATACAAAGCCATCAGGAACTTCTGCTCCCTGCAGAAACGTGAAGAGACAACGATACGAGCATAGCCTGGCCGAACAATCCCTCTCTAGGCCAAGGATACTATTTTCATACCTTAATAGATCTTCCAAGGCGGGCTGTGGAATTCCTGCATTGTCTACTAATGAGCCAGGTATAATACACTATGATGACGCCAAAGCTGACCTCATGGCTCTACAGTTCTCCTCAGTATATACCAAGATCAATTCAGCTGGCCCCCTGCTCCCGGACCTCTTCCTACTCAGATGATGCAGGACGTGCCATGGACGGTTAGTTTAGAGCCTCCGTCGGAGGCCGAGGTCCGAAACGCGATCACAGCCCTCAATCGTTTTCGTGCCGCTGGCTCCGATTCCCTCCCACCTGCACTATTTAAGGATGGAGGTGAGGTCCTCTGCAGGGCACTCACCTTCCTATTCGAACGTATCTGGAACGAAGAGTGTGCCGGCTAATTGGAGTGAATTGATTATAGTGGCAATATACAAAAAGAGCAGTCGCACAGACTGTGCGAACTACAGGGGTATTAGCCTAACGCCAGTTGTGACAAAATTATTGGCCTCGATTATCGTTCGTCGCCTCACTGTGGAACGGGAATCTAGGATTAGGGAAGATCAGTCCGGTTTTCGCCCAGGACATGGCTGTATAGACCATATATTCACTTTGCGGCAGGTGCTAGAGCGGCGCCACGCATACCGCAGACCGACAATAGCTGTGTTCCTCGATTTCAAGAGTGCGTTCGATTCGGTCGGTCGGTCGATCGATCGATCGATTTTGTTCGAAGTACTTGCGCGAAAAGGTGTTCCCACGAAATATGTGAACATCCTTCGTGCTCTACACTCGAACACTACAGGCCGCGTCAGAGTCCATGGTGTCCTATCGGATAGCTTTTCAACTACAAGTGGCGTTCGTCAGGGTTGTCCGATTTCCCCGTTTTTGTTCAATTTTGTCGTGGATTCTATCATGGAGTGTTCCCTTGCGCAATCTCACGATGTAGGCGTTGAAGTGCTGCCTGGTGAAAGGTTAGTTGACCTAGATTATGCGGACGATATCGTCTTGCTTTTCGACAATGTTGAGGCGGCACAATCAACCCTGAATAGCCTATCCAGAGTGGTCCCATTATTTGGTATGCACTTCGCACCTTCAAAGTGCAAGGTGTTGCTGCAAGACCACCAGCCACTTGATGACCCCTTGACGCTTGCTAACGAGGAACTCGAGGTGGTTGATCAATTCGCTTATCTTGGCAGCTGCATCAGCAATGATGGGCGCATAGAAACTGACGTGAGCTCACGAATTGCAAAGGCCAGAGCTGCCTTCTTGAACCTGCGTCATCTTTGGCTACAGAAGGGAGTTTCCCTCCGTCTGAAAGGCCGTGTATACAAGGCCACAGTGAGGGCCGTTCTGCTCTATGGTAGTGAAACTTGGCCCCTTCGGTCTGAAGATCTGAGGCGACTTCAAGTCCTTGATCATCGTTGTTTGCGAAGCATTGCTGGTGTCGGATGGCACCAGCGTGTCCGCAACGATGATGTGCGTAGGCGAGTACTAGGTGGTGATGATCATGCTAGCTCCCTAGAACAACAGATAGCACTGAATAAATTGCGTTGGCTCGGGCACGTGCTACGCATGCCTGGTTCCCACTTACCTAGAAGAGTCTTGTTCAGTCTACCAGGTGTAGGATGGCGCAAGGCTCGAGGTGGGCAGAAGTTGACTCGGCAGCGGGAAATGAAGTCACTGACAACCAAACTGGGTGCCGTTGGTCCGTCTCGCCTTCCGGGTTGGAGTCCACGTGACTCACCTTGTGCTTGGCTCGAGACTTTACAAGATATGGCTCGCAACCGACACCAGAAGCGCGTCTGCTGCTATCTTCTAATCGGATGGCGTTTTTAAAGTACCTCTGGAACATATCGATATAGATGCAGGTGCTACCTTAAAGTTACTACTAGAACTGAACTCAGGTTCTTCATCAGGCTCAGATGGACTACACCCCAATTTTCTTAAGATGGTAGCAGAATTCATTACCGCCCAACTTTGTCAGCTTTTTCACCTCTCTCTTAAAGCTGGTCGACTACCTGTCGATTGGAAGACGGGTGTAGTTATGCCAAAATACAAAGGTGGAAACCGCCAGGACCCTGCGAACTATCGGCCAATTTGGTTGACGTCAGTCGCCTGCAAGATCATGGAAAAGCTCATTAAATATGCTATCCACTGACACTGCGAAGATCTGCGCTTTACTTCAGTCACCCAGCATGGCTTCCGAAAGGGACATTCCTGCATCACTAATCTGCTGGTTGCTAGAGAGAAGTGGGCTAAATCAGTGGACGCTGGAAAACGTTTAGATGTGGTCTTCATCGACTTCAGCAAAGCTTTTGACAGAGTTCCACTTCAGGAACTACTCTCTAAGCTCTGCGGAATGGGCATAACAGGGAACCTCCTACTATGGATCAGTGACTTCTTGTAAGGCCGGAACATGCAAGTCAAAGTAAACGATACCCTTTCATTCCCAGTGCCTATGTACAGTGGCGTATCACAAGGCTCCGTTCTCGGACCGGAATTGTTCAAGATATATATCAATGATCTACCAAGTATGCTACAAACGGACTGTCTGATCTATGCAGACGACCTCAAGCTATGGTCGGAAGTGTCCAGCCTCGAAGACGCCGACCGATTACAGAAAACGCTTGATCTACTACACTCTTGGTCTATCAAGTGGGGTTTGCCGGTCAACAAAGATAAGTGCTCAGTGCTTTCTGTAAATGCTGCTGAACCACTGGGCATCTATCACATTGGCGGGCACCTACTCAAGATTGCCACACAGGAAAAGGACCTGGGGACAGTAATTTTCTCTGATCTCAAAACGACCCTTGACACGTTAAAGAAAACTGCTGCGGCTAACAGGATATGGGGCGTCATAAGAAGACCATTCTCTAAAATGACGCAGCAGATATTTAGACTTCTCTTCACCTCCCATATCCGTCCCATTCTTGAATTCGGACTTCCGGCCATAGCCCCTTTGTCTAAACATGAAATTGACAAAATAGAAAAAATTCAGCGACGAGCCTCGAAATTTGTCTTTGGGCTACGCAAACTCCCGTACCCCACCCGACTACAGAGGATGAACCTTTTTCCCTTAGACTATCGTCGACGTCGCGGAGACCTCATCTATACCAGACGCGTCCTACGAGGAGAACTGGGAAACAAGCCAAGGCAGTTTTTTCAGCTAAGACTTGGCAGCTCGACTCGAGGTCACAGCTGGAAGCTGTTTAAACCGATGAGGTTCAAAGTCCGCTCAGATGTTGCTGTCTCTACTCGAGTAATTAATAACTGGAACCGACCGCCGGACCCGATTGTCAATGCGCAATCAGAAGCGAGTTTTAAACGTTTGCTAGACATCTTCCTACTGAGTACTCCAGGATCCTGCAGGACTGATACTGCATCCTGAGCTATGACACAGCCAATTCGCCTGCAATCCTTGGAAGATCGGGAAGCGAAGGAGCTGACACGGGACCTCCCTTCTGCTCTCTACCCATGAACTCATTGAGCTTGCTTATCTGCTGTGCTGATTGCTGCTTTCGAAGAAAGAAGCGCTTGGCTTTCACCGGTGCTGAACTTACAGCATTATGCTTCCAGGTTAGCAAATGTTGTGATGGCTTGCTCCTCTTGCTTTGCCCAGCACCAGGGGACTTGATTTGCAAGTGAGGACGCTGCGACAGAATGCGCTACTGCTGTTAGTCCATACGCTGATGTCTGTCACACGTCTGGTGAGTCGCGCATCTTAACGAACGCTTCAGTTACCCTAGAGGTAACTGACTCAAATGTCTCAGATAGTATCTTTGCTCAAAGTGAAGGCGAGTCACAATTGTGTCACAATTGTGTTTTGGGCCGGAGGCTTAAGCCTCCGGCCCAAAACACAAAAACCGTAAAAGAGCGAGGAAAGCCCGTAAGCCCTCCATCCCCAAATCAGGAGATGAGAGAAAGCGCGATGTACAACAGCCTGAAAAGAGAACACCACCGGTTGCTAAAACTCAAAAAACCTTAAGTGCCCTCACCTCCGATCCGACCGATCGCAGTCGATAAGCCACGCATTATTATAACAAAGCTCGTTAGGTGGATACACCACGTCAGGGTGATTCTTACACATATGGCAGTGTGATTTTAAGAAACGTTTCTAAATTCACTTCTGCCCATCCCACCGAGTTCATGCTTGATGACTCTGGTCGGTTTAACGTTTGTGTGACCAAGCTTTTCCCACCAGGTTTTCCAGGCCTTACTGGTTGCCTTGTCTTCGCGGTCATCCCATGAAGCTACACAAGCCGCGTTCTGACCGGATCCGGGCGGAAACTCGGTTACTGCGTAGAGTTATCGAGCGTTGGAACTCGCTTCCAGATAGTGTAGTCAGTGAACCTGCGGTTAGGGGTTTCGAGCATCAGTTAGACGCTCTTGGGTGGCAACACGAAACCTTTCCCTTCTCCTGACCATATCCATCTTCAAACTTTTCGTTCTTATTCTGTCATTTTCTTCACTCTGATGCTATGCTTCATTTAAATGACTCATCCTCCTTTATCTTCATTTACTTTTACTTCTTTCTTACTTCACGCAGAGGGGACTGCTAGTGCAGGGAACGTGGGCAGTAATTGGTTGACCAGAGTGTTTCGGGTGTTTCGTTTTAGATCTATCAAGACCTAGCACCTTACCATTTCCTGGCTCAACAGTTTGCTCAAGAAGGAACACTCAAGGGATTTTCCTGTTGTTCTAGTCCATCTGAATCTACTGCCTGGAAGTTCATCAGGGTAGGGAATGTTCCGGTTGATAAACTAATTCCTTGACTCCATCTGCTTAGAGTGGTCATCTACATCCCAGAAGAGCGCAGAGCGTCACTACGGTTTGCTTTCAAGCTCAAAGCTAGTGACGTTAGTGTACAGCCTGACCTTCGTTAGAGGATATGTTAAAGCTAAAAGAAGCCATCAGCGACCTAAAACCCCGGCGTGCAGCTTGCGAGCAGGCTTTCCGATTGATGGGTTTTCAAGTAGTTAGCCAGTGGTCCAGTTACGCTTTTCCAGAGCCTGCTCTACTTACGCACGATCCAGCGCTGGTCGTTCCGAAGTCATTTGAGTAGTACTTGGTACCGTGCTTAGTTTGAGGAACAAATGTGTCAGATGGGTCTGCTCGTAGACTAATCTCGTCCATATATACTTGCCTTCACTGAAACGTGGTTGTCTGAGGAAATTATGGACAGCGAAGTATATCTGCTTACCTACGCACTCTTTCGCGCTAACCATTAACAGTCAAAGTGGTAATGTTGCTCTTTGTTTAAGCTACCACAGACATATTGATGACCAGCGCTCGACAAATCTGTTGAGGCTCTTGCAGTCGTGATTTGTCCTTCCTCGGTTCAGTTTACGGTTGTGGCAGTGTACAGAAGCCCTCTGAGTACCTTTAAGGGCATCGTTAGGTTTATACTCACTCAGCGAATAAAATGTTTGGTGCTGGGCGAATTCAATCTTTCATAGATATGCTGGGCTGATCTATCATGTCACTCGGCGCTCATCATCATCATTGCACATCAGCTGAAGGTGAGAAATACACTTCAACTATTGTGCCGCAATACATAAAGATAAGACCTACGACAAAAGCAAGATGCTGAAAATTATAGAATGCTAAAAACTGGCGATAGACTACTTGTAACATGTTTTACCTCAAGAAGGAGATCGTGGTTGGAACTCGAAAATAAGCGAGCTAGGGAGGAACAAATAAACTCATAACACAAATGCCATTAAGTTCTGCTCCTTGTCATGTCAACTATTTACTCAACCAAACTTATTCATCATCCTTTGAACCCGAGCCAGGCAGTCGGGAGACACCAACCGACGTTAATTTTGAAGCGAAGGATTTCATTCCTCTTGACCAAGTCCTCGTTTGTCCACCCCTCCTTTTCTTCCATTCGCACCCACGGCGCGCAAACAACGCACGTCGCGAGAGTTGGGCTGGTATACACAACACGTGGCTTAGCCACCGATGCCTGGTGCGTGATATAATGATGCTGGTCAGTTCACTGGTTCCTCTGTACAAAATACACGACGCCGAACACTCATTGCTCACGCGGGGATCCCACCAAATGTGAGCTGGGCTGCAATGGCAGCGATGATCGATCGAGTAGCCTCTCCAAGTCTGTCGACTTGATGGGCCAGGTTTCGTAACCATCCATTAGGCTTGAACGAACGGCTGCATTGCAAAATCTGCCCTTCAGGGTGAGTGATATCACCCCATACCACACATGGCGGAGATTGACAAAAGCGCCTCGAGCTTTTCCCATGCGGTTTGTAATCTCTTCTTCCGCTCCACTGGCACTGATATAGCTGTCTAGATACTTGAATTTCTCGACGACTTCTAGCTGATCCCCAACAAGGGTCAGCACAATGGTGCGTCTCTGCCAATCTTGGAGAAGGACTTTGCATTTTGAGGGTGCAAAGCATAGCCCAAAACGACTGACAGCCAGTGCTAATTTGTCCAGCGCCACTTGGCACGTTTGAAAGTTATCACAGATAGGGGCAATGTCGTCGGCGTACTCTAAGTCAGGAAGTCGTTCACCTGGGAGCAACCCCACGCCTTGCAGATCGTGTCCAGTAAACGCAGTTTTCATGATCTCGTCGATGGGGAAGTTAAACATGAACGTGACGGCTGGCATCCTCGTCTCACAACGCTGCAGACATTGAAGGGCAGCGACAGTTTGCCGTAAGCCCTCACTCCGCCCGAACGATGCGCGTACAGCGCTCTTATGATATTTACATATTTCTCGGTCACACTCTTCCTCAGGAGACAGTCCCAAAGGGCACATAGATCAACCGAATCGAAGGCCTCTCTGATGTCGAGTAACACAATTACGGTGACTCGCTGATAAATATATCGGTGCTCCAACAATTGACTTAATGTGGAGATGGGGTCAATACAGCCGCAGTTTTGACAAAACCCGTATTACTCCTCGCGAATCTGGCTTTCACGTGTGCCAGCAAGTCTGTGAAAGACGACAGAAGCGAATATCTTAGAAGCGATTGAGATCAGACTAATCCCTCTATGCCTGCCTCATTCAGAACATGAGTCCCCCTTGAACATTGGGACTGTTATCGAGCGGTTCCAGTCTCCTGGGACAGTGCCTTGCTCCAACCGTCTCACAAGTACGTTGTGCTGATCATCTATAAGAGCGGGTCTCCCGAATTTGAAGAGAGCTGAAGGGTTTCTATCTGCTCCTGCGGCCTTATTTACTTTTAACAGCCTTCTGCAAGAAATTCCAGTGGTGTTCCCTAACAGCATTAGTATTTGCCTGAGGCTGTCCAGTGAAACAACACTAACCGAGTCGTATTCCACAACGATATCATGAGACACATCACACTTAAGCGAACACCGTGAATGTACTACTAATGAATGTAATCGATGGGAAAACGGGCCACCATTTCACATGGTAGATTCTCAAACGGAGAACGTTTCTCCCGGTTACGTGCACAATAATGCTATCTGGGCGCATCCAGCCGTTTGTCATGGGAAACGCGATTGTGGTTAAAGCAAACACCCCGCTAAACGCATTTGCCGCAACTGTCATAATCGGAATTCGCTCAATTTACTTCACAAATGCACGTGCAGGCGCGTCACTTATGACGGCAGAGATAGAAACCAGCGTACCTGCTGCTCGGCCGGGCAGAATCACACCAACGGTCATAAGGCCCTGCAGTTCTAAAATCAGTCCATTCAGGTAATCGCTGACATCGGCAGATTTACGTGGTCCACAGTGGACACCAACAGCCAAAGGGTCAGAAAGCACCGGAGCTATGGAGTGGCATAGAATTAGGCAGACCTGTATCTGTGATGAGTGAAAAGGCGTGAAGCCATCGATGTGAGGTCGGATCCATATATTCTCAGTGGAACATATGCTATGTTGCCAGTAAACGCTTGGAAGATACTGCCGCAACTCGGCGGGGCCGCAGGTTCTCATCAGGATGCTCCGTTCCTAGGGCATTGATGACAAATCGTATCAAAACAGTCAGGATTTTGTTTGTCGCAGAGGCACTGCTCTGAGTGTACTGCACTTACTGACGAAGACATGCTTTAGCGTTAGGTGTACTAGGTTTTGAATGACACTAAGTTCCGTGCGTTCGCTTCCTGAATATATGTAACCAATGAAGTGGACCTTCACCTTTTCGGGTTTCAAGGACGTTGCTTGAATTATGCCCGACAGTCGGACGGGCTGCATGTTTTGAAGCACACGGCATACCTTCATCGTTACAGTAACGATAATGGTGATCCATGCAAAGTGGACAACTACCGGCCCACCTGTCTGGCCACTATTTTGGCTGAGACACTTGCGCTCGTGAAGAAAGGTCATCCGCAGCTTCTTGAGTCGAAGAGCCTCTTGATGCCTGCGCATCATGCTTTCGTGAAAAGTCGCCTCTACATCACCAAGCTGCTTGTAACGAGTCACGAATGGTTCCTTATCGCTGAATCAGGGGAAGTCGGTCGGCGTCCTTTACATTGACTTCAGTACAGCATTTGATAGCGTGAACTATGAGGTCCCCCTCCACTGGTTTAGGGTGTGGGGCGTTGGCGGTTCACTGCACCAATATAACAATAATTTCCTTGTTAGTTAAAAATGGAGGTTCTAGGTCGACAACCGTATGATCGATTGTTATCCCTCGAACAATGGCGTGTCCCCGAGCACTGCACTGGGGTCCCTTTTGTTCTTGATCTATATAAACGATGGGTCTCAACTTCTCCGTCCGTCTTGTGTGTTATTCGCAGATGACTTGAAGGTGTAGTGAGTAGTCAGTGCCTCCAAACAATACACGTCACGGAAGTCGATGTACTGGCATGCGCAACAAGTGGCCCAGCCATCGGAGCCTGGTGCGTGATATAATGGTGCTGAGCGGTTCACTAGCTCTTCCTGCATCAAATACGCGACGCGGAACACGCTCCTTGCTCACGCGGTGCTCCCACCAGGCATGAGCTAACCTGCGAAGGCAGCGATGATCGAACCTGACTAGCCTCTTTATGTCTGATGAGCTTGGTTTTACAACCATATAAGACAGTTGAACGGACGGTTGCATTATAAACTCTGCCCTTCAGGGCGAGTGATGCCGCGTCTGCACCACAGGTGGTGGAGATTGGCAAAAGCACCTCGAGCTTTTGTTATACGGTTCGTAATCTAGCTTCGACCGCATGGCGCTAATATAGCTGCTCAGGTACTTGAATTCCTGAACGACTTCTAGCTGTTCACCACAAAGCGTTAGCGCAGGGATAGGTCCCTTCCAATCTTGGAGAATAACTGCATTTCAATAAAGCACAGCCAAAACGATTGACAGGCAGTGCTAATCGGTCCAGTGCAACCTGGCACGTTTTGACGCTGTCACATATGCGGGAAATGTCATCCGCATATTCCATTTCAAGAAGTCGCTCACCAGGAAGTAGCTCCACACTTTCTAGTTCGTGTCCAGCGAACGCTGTTTCCATGACTTTATCAATAGCGAAGGTAAAGAATAAGGGTTTCAGCGGCCGACCTTGTCTCACACCGCTGGAGATATTGAAGAGCGGCGACAGTTTGCCATAAACCCTCACTCTGCCCAAACTATGGGCGTACAGTGCTTTGATAATGTTTATGTATTTATCGGATACACCTTTTCTCAACAGACAGCCATAAAGTGCACATCGATCCACCGAATCGTAGGTGCCTTTGATGTCGAGAAACACGACAATGATGGGTCGCCAATAAACATGGCGGCTCTCCAACAATGGACGCAAAGTGAAGATGCGGTCGATGCAGCCTCGATTACGACGAAACCCGGCTTGCTCTTCGCGGATCTCGCGCCAGTCAGTCTGTGGCGAACAATTTAGAAGCAGTTGTGATCAGGTTGATCCCTCTATGGTTGCCGCATTCCGAACGGGAGCATCCCTTGAAAATTGGGACTATGACGGAGCGGCTCCCGTCTGTCGGTACAATTTCCCACTCTCAAAGTTCCATTAGCAACTCGTGCAAATCATCCACAAGAGCAGGTCCCGTGAATTTGTAGTAAGCTGGGGGAATTCTATCTGCACCAACGGCCTTATGCAATTTCAACAGTCTGATCTCACGTCCGACTTCTGCGCGTGAGGGCGGAGAAGGGCGCTCAATGCCCGGAAGAGAAAGCGGTATCAGATTGGTTAAACTGCCTTGCAAAGTGTTCGGACCAACGCTCCAAGCGTTTTGACAAGCTGTGGATCGGCTGTCCACTCTCGTCGCGTATTGTCTCGCTAACATCAGGTCTCCTGCTGCCTATTTCCCGTATCAGACGGAATAACTTAAAATGATTACCAACGGCAGCGACTGTTTACATTTCCGATGCACGATGAGACCACCAATCTTCACTGTCTCTTTTCAGGCTAGCATGTAGTTTTGCCCTTAGATTCTTACGAGTCTCAATGTATTCGCTTGCAGCCGGAATACGTCGAGCATCCATAAGTTCCAGTGACTTTGTAGCGACCCAATGTCTAGGTTGGTAATTTGATTTGCAATATGAAGGCTCGTCTGCTGATAGTAATGTTTGGACGCTTACTCAGCCCAAATGCCAGCGTAGTTTGATATGCATTCAGAACACCTGGCTTCACCAGCTGACTGGTGTCAATGCGCTCAGAGCGACGTTGTGGACGTTCGCCGAAACGCACCCGCAGATGAGCACACACAAGAGCGTGATCGGAGTCCACGCTGGTGCTCCAAATCGAGCGACAGTTTTGGACACAGCCTCTCCAGCTGTAACTAATCTCAATGTGATCCATTTGCGTCCATAGCTGATGGGTGTCAAGTCACTGTTTGCGGGTGTTATGTCGGAAGTTAATGTTCTCGAGAAAGAGACAAGCATCTTCACGCAGTTGTAGCAACCGCTCACCGTTTTCATTTCGGGAGCCTACACAATGCTGGCCGCCCAGATGAAGCTCATCAGAGGACGCTTTTCCGACTTGGGCATTTAGATCACCAGACAACACCACAGTATCCGTGCTTCTTCTGTAATGAAGAAGATCGTTAAGTTGGTGATGGAAATCATCTTTCACCGAATTAGGGCTGCAATTTGTGGGGGCGTAAGCCGCAGTGACAAACAGGCACCGTTTGTTCCCGCGCGACTTCGAAGCCTGGAACTAGCCAGCCAACTTAAACGTGCATATCCGGCTGTTGACAGCGATCTATTCGATCAGGGCAACTTCAGCCCGGGGACTCAAAACAATGCCGACGCCATTTTGACCGGCATTTGAAGCTGCGTCATCGCCAGACAGGCGCAATGAGAATGTACCGCCAGTGTCGCATGTGGGGGATCTCAGGGTAAGCACGGAGCTCGAATCTTGCAGGCGGGTTTCCGATAAACAGCACCTATCCATCGAGAGGGTCTCGGATGTTCGGTCAAGTGCTACCTGTTTGCCAATCTGTAGCAAAGTGCGCACGTTAAGGCATACCACTCTTAGCGAGCATCGAGGACTCCAAAGGAAAACGGATGAACTGACCTTGTCCACTTGGTTGAACATGGATTTGTCGATTGGATTAGTGCGACGCCCTGTGATTGTGTGTGAGTGAAAACTAGAAGACAAGCGACTATTCAAGCAAGGTGGGGGGGCGCCAAGAATTGGGGGATTAAAAACAGGGCGGATAAAAGTAAAGTTGGAATGGGGCGCCAAGGATGAAAAAGCGCAAGTGAGAGAATAAGAAGGTTAGAAGGTCTGAGCAGTAGCATCCAAACCCATATTCACCCTGTTCGATGCAGCAGGTAGGCCGCCGTTTACTATCCTCTGCGACGGCCAGAGCCTCAAGCGATTGTTATAAGGATTGGTCATGGTATATTGCGTGAGCAAGATACTGTCAGGTTGCCCAGGCCTAGACAGGAGAACGATTCGGGTTCTCATCTAAAGCCTTTGGTTCAAAAACATGATCGCAGGGCAGCGAGGTTTTGGCACTGGACTACAGAGAGAGCCCACTTTAGGGAGTAAGGAGCCACCCTCACTCCAACCGCGAACCTGGAGGGCCAGAAGACTGAGTTTGTCTGGCCTCTAACCATTGACCAATCTGGTATAAGTGGATCTAAAGGTGCAACAAAGCACCACCCTGCATAGCTCAATGGGTCACTGAGGCACACAAGTCATCGCACCACGTTAAAGTCCAGTCTCATCGCGATGGAATCGTACGACCAATGCTATAGTACGGCTCGCCCGCACACTGTTCTATCACCCGGGGCGAGGTACAAAAGATCGAACGGGTACAGCTTGTGGCCACCAGCCTCCTCCGCACTCTATGTGTTTTACCATGATCTGCGCAAGAGCCTAGGACTTTGCACCGTCTTATCGTTGAGTATGGGTTGACCACATTATGACGCATCAGATATTACATCTTGCTGATTGCCCCATGTTGAGGCCGCTCCTCAATATGCGCACACCAATCTGCACACGAGGACATCGGTACAAACTTGTAGTAATGGATATGAGGCGGATCGCTCCCCAACTGCATCGAACTGAGAATAGTGAATATCTGGAACAACTTGCCGCCGCAACTAGTTGAAATACTCGGTGTCGCAATTTGACCAATTCCTGGCCAATCACTACCGACAAGAAATTTAGGGTAGGCTTACCAACATAATCAATCAGCATCTGAGGCACTTTAGATACAGCTGTTCCCTTACAGTATTCGGTATTAATGGTGATAAGGAGGAGGCGGAGAAGGATTAGTTTTACACATCACAGATGCACTCAGTCAGGCAGCCATCATAGGTAAGTTGGTAAGAAGATCCCAGCAACACTTCGGTACTTCATACCAGCGCTTCGTTGCCACAACCACCAACAGTCGCGCCTGGGCTAAGGATACTACGAGGGTTGTCCGGTCACTAAGCAGGCTGAACTCGCGCCCTCAGATTACAAGGTAAGCTTGTAATCCTCTAGACCACCGGCTGACAGGCAATATGCGTCCGGAAAAGCACAGGACTGCCGATTCATCCTTTCGGGACTCGTCAGCATTGTGCATTCCATGTATCCCTTATGGGGCAAGTACCTGTGAACCTACCCTTACAGTTCAGTCATTGAGATCGCAGAGCCGCAGCAGTGAAGTGCAAGCCAGTCGAGGATGAACTGTGCTGCACCACATCTAGCAGTTAGTCGTTACTGTCTTCCGTAACCAAGCGATCTTAACTACTGGTTCACTAGAGTAGAATCTTGGGATTTTACTCCACACGTGACACATGGACTGCGCACCGCTCACTAATCTTGAAAGGACGACCTTACCGTTTATGGCTTTTCGGATGTGTAATGACATCTGATCGCGTCTAGTTGTAGCGAATTCCGTTTGTGCTTTCTTAATCACCTTACTGCCCCTTCATATTACTCCTATGTATTCCCCAGGGATTTTGTTCTTTTGAAATGCACCTTACCACTGTCGTCCGATACTCAGTGCTTTCGATTTCTTGACTTACCGTAATAGTGGTGCATTCCAATACCCTGCTCGTCCCGAAATCCTCTCCTCTTTCCATTGTGTTGCAGCTAATCTTTTACCCATCGGCATGCCCGCCGTCGATCTCTCGGATGACCTTTTGAAGTTCTACTATAAAAGATTGTTTCCATGTGACCTATTTTTCAAATGGCTCACTTATGGAAACAACGACGTATGTCCTGTCGCCTTTTCTTCCTCATTGCTATAGCTTTCTAGGCGCGAATTTAGCTTCACCTTGGCCGGCGATGTTTATCTCCGATACCAAAGCTTTGAGTCGGCAATCGATCTACGGAAGGAATTGGTGAATTTGTGCCCTCACAAAATAGATATTGGAGCAGTCTACTCAGTGGCTCCAAAGAAGAACCGGTCTATTCTCCCCTCATCTTTTAAAGTAAGTTATTCGTGTAATGTCATCTATCTCCTCCGTTGGTCGTGTCATTGTTCACTAGGACACTACGATGAACCTGTATCTCTAGTTGTTTATGGTTGATTAACCTAATAGCAAAATCAGTAACAACTTTATGTCTAGTTTTGAACTTTTCTTTTGGAGTTGGTCTGTCTGCACAGACGGTCTACCATTCACAAACGTTCCAGCTTGTATGTTGACTATTGTTCTTGCTTACCTGTGTTCCACGGTTGTTGCACTTCCCGCGGTCAACCAATTAGTTTTATCTGGGTTTCTCCCATAGTCGCTATGATGTCTTGTCGAGACATAATTTACGCACCGCGTTCATATGAAAAATGTCTGATAGTTGAGCTGATTCAGTTCGGAATAGCCTCTGACGTCGTTTACTCCTTCCCAGCTCTTGTATTCCTTTATCGTTACTAATAAAACGGCGTCGAACCGTCGTTTCAGTTATGTGTACAACTGGTATATCATTTACGAAGTTTATTTCACAACAATTTTATTCATGATTTTTCTTTCCTGTCACTTTTTTGTGGATTTCCATTTTCTCTTCTGCACCAGCATTACAAGTGTCTGTCATCTCCATGAACAACTACTTCGATTTCTACCCGAGTAGCCACGATTATCTTGAACGATGCCGTCGACCGAAGGGATAACTCACTTGCCTTTTAATTCCGGATGTCACCGATTCGAGCCCGCGTAGGTGTAAGTAACCTCGCGGTATATTCAGCTCACGCGCCACTGCTGGTAGTGGCGTGGCAGCAGAATATCGGTACGGTGTGTTGGCATACTGCCTTTTTAATAGTTCATATGCACCTGCTAACACCTCATGCAGTGAAGCTGAGTCATTTAGAACTGCTACTTTCCACCTCGTTTCTGAACGTGTTCTGGATTTGTCGCCAGTAACCTTTCATCACACCAATTACTGTCAACCTCAACGTTTCACTCAGCCACCTAAAGTATTGCAAAACAGTAGGTACTGTTGTTGATACTCGGGTGTTCTCCGAGCTGGGTATTTTGGCTCGGAGTACAGCCGGATACCCTCATTCGCACTCTGAGTTACGGATGTTTTCCATAGTTGCAGTGCTTACTGAATTAGTCGGTTGAAATGCATGCGAAGAACCTGACGTAACCGACAAAGACCACGGGGTTTGTCACCCAACAGCAACTGACAGACCTTAGCGTTCCTCACTGGGTGCTGTCACGGGATATAAGAAACCCTTCACTGGCACCGGTGTTCAAACTTAATTGGCTTTCAACAATAACTGACCGTGTCTTTAAATCTCACAGACCGCCGGCTACATTGAAACGTTACTCACTCTTCTGTTTATGAACTACTTATGCTACGCCGTCTACATATGCGAGTGACGCTGTGAAAGGCCACGCAAGCTTCGGCAGTGCATACGGTACCATCTTGGTTGCACTTCCACCATCGCAAATACTACCTCCTTAGTGAATGAGCCGATAAATCACTTTGATCAGTCGCTCCATATTAGGGAGAACTAGTAACGTTTACGCTGTCCCCTAACATTACATAGCACTTTGAAGATGCAGAACTCATACCGGTGGTTGTAAAGCTAAACGTAGGCTTATTCAGCAGCGCTTTCTGAGCAGCTGGGTCCAATCCAAAGCGAGCTGTCATTAGCGTACCCTAGACATGACAACTGGTCACCTAACAACTCCTCTAACTCAGAACAAACGGCAGAAATTAGCGACATCGTTCATGTTCATTTCTACCACAAAGGTGAAGAAAAGCGGAGAGACTGGGAAGTCATGTCACGGCCACCTGTTATGACGAGCTCAGGGAAGAGGTTCAAGACGGCGATTTGCTGCCCATGATTTCGAAGAAATGTTGTCCGATGCGATCGTTAAATTTCGGCATCCTTAAAGACGGCTACAAGTAACTGACAAGCCGGGTCTCGTCGGAATCGTGGCTGCATTGGTCATATTTTTAGTCTGCGCCAGTAAGCTGTTGCCACCCTGGCTGACACGTTTGCGATTTGTTACAGATTAGAGCAATATCAGTTGCATACTTCAAGTCAAGAAGTTGTTCTTCTGGAAACAGCTCCACGACTTGAAGTCGTGTTCCGTGAACGCAGTTTCCTTCGTCAATGGCAAAGTTAAAATGGAAGGATGACAGAGGTCATCCCTACCTCACATCGCTGGAGATATTGAAGGGCGGCAACAGCTTACTGTCGCAAACTAAAAACGTGATCAATGCAGCCACGATTCCGACAAGACCCGTCTTGTCAGTTAATCGTAGCCGTCTTTAAGGATGCCGAAATTTAAGGATCGTAATGGACAACATTTCTTCGAAACCATGGGCAGCAAGTCGAACGTTGCTTGTCGGCATCCGGTTTCGGGTTTGCCTGCCACTGAGGGCAGCCACAGGATGCCTGCGCCTACAGAGGGACCATGGGTGGCTTGGGCTGCACCACCCACAGCTCCAACCACACACCCCATATCTAGTGTAAACCCGAAGAAATAAGACCGGGAGGCACGTGGATGGGAGCCACGTTTCATCAACGGAGCCGGCCCACACTCTTTCACAGGCAAACACAAGCACGCTGTATTTGGGGAATCTATGCGCACACAAGGTGTTGGCTGGACCGTAGTCCGCCCCACACTGAGTGCATGGAACCACTCTTCGAGCCTAGCACGGCCACAAGTACCGTGCACCCTGTACCCTCCAGCAGCGACCAACTGTCTTCTAGAGCCAGTATGGACGAGGTAGTGGGTAATAGACAGGTAGGCACCTTGTCAGCACGCACATCAAGCGCAGTCACACCGGGGATATCAAGCAACAGCCAGTCATTTGAAACGACACGGTGGAATAAAATAAATAGAATTATACCTAGAGATAACGCGATATAACTCTTCGCTTAATTAGCATATGAAGTAAGTTGGTTAGCAACGAATCCGCGATAAGTAAAAAATGTCCACAAGTTACTTAAAAATGCTACAAACGCAACAAAGTTATCGAAGATAACCGCAATTAGCGTAAGCAACGTGGCCAGTTAATAGAAGATTATTCAGGTAAACAGAACAAACCAAATAAAGTGGAGTGAAATTTATCCAGCTTAAAAAGACCTAGTTTAAGTGTATGTTGCTTTAGCCCAACTGTGGTGAAAAAGCATCAAGAATGCAACATCAGCCAGCCCGCATACAACCATATCTGTTCCACCATCCAACGTCGTCTTTTCTGCTGCTCACTGTTTGTCGAAGAAGCGAAAACATGCTTCTACTGGGGCTGCCTTTTTCTTCCGTCAGATTCTCATACACTCATCCTTACCCCTTTTACTACTTCTGTATTCTCAAATGATCCGGCAGCTGAAGTTCTACCATCTGCACCCGTCTCACCACAGCACTAAATGATTTCTTACTATCAAAATCCCTTATCCAGTAAGGCCGCACGGTTGCATTAGCAAATGACCCAGCAGATGTCATCACAAGCTCCAGGCCGCGTGATTTCATCTCTGACTGCGGCTCGCGTTGGAATGAGCGCGGTGTTCCTGATTATGCTGTGGTATGCTACCCATTTTGCTTGACCTCCAAGTGCGGCGGACGACTACCCATATATTGCACACTGGATAAAGGTGAGAGAGCTAGTGTGTCGCACTACAAAAAGATGTTTGAAAAAAGAGATGTTGATTATGCATCGGGAACGAGGTCGTGGTTAGAGTGGGATGAGGAGGGACAAAGTAACTCAACACAAATGCCATTAAGGTCGGCTCCTTGCCATGTCAACTAGCGTATCCAACCAAACATGTTCATCGTCATTAGGGTCCCAGCCCGGCAGTCGGAAGATGCCAACCGACGCCAAGTTCGAAGTGACGGCCTTCATGCCTATTGACCAAGTCATCGCTTGACCTCCCTTCCATCCACAGCCCGATCGCACAAGTAATGCAGGTCACGGGAGTCCGTGTGCTGTCATGCGCAACACAGCCCAGCCATCGGAGCTTGGTGCGTGATATAATGGTGCTGAGTGGTTCACTCGTTCTGTTTGTACCAAATTATTGCGGCACTATAGCTGGGGTGTTTTTTGTCACTTGCTAACGTGTATAATGATGATGATGGTGCCTTCACCAAATACAAATATTTTCCCAGTTAGCTGAGACGAGTCAGTCTTTGTGGCAATGCGAAAGATAGGTGGCTACGACGCTTGTGCCAACATCAGCATTGTCAGTTTGAGGTCGTTAGTGACAGCTATTGACGTCTATTTTCATCCGCAAACTTATTGCAGAACAGGAATCCTGCTAAATTCAGGCCTGGTTGAGACCGTATGGATCATACGCTTACCTCGAGCCTTTCCACTATTCAAGTATTGTATGGCTTTGGTTAGGAAGTCAGATTCCCTAAAACGATATCACTTCCGGGGTTTTATCAAAAAGCCATCGCCTTTTTACGGTTTCGAATTTCCCATCCATGCTGCTTTTTGTCGAAAGACCACTGCTTCGCGTCACTTGCTCGGTTGTGTTTCATTTATACCATCACGTGTTAGAACCTTTCAAGATACCTATAAAGTTAGTTATACACAGACCAGTTTCGCTCTGGTTCGAGAGCAATTAAGTTTCCAGAAGAGGTTTTATTTTCTTTGGGACTACGAAGTTTGGAGTGGAGATCGTTGCGGTAGGTAAATAAAAGGATAGGGCATATAAATGAACGATAATGCCAATGAGTGAAGTTGGGCCAACATAAGATATAGCTTGCACTTATTACGAACTACCCGATACCTGTCAAACGTGTTGGGCGACGGAGCTGATCGATACGTTCGCCGGCATGTAGATTTCTCCCCAAAGCTATCCATGGAGGCTTTCGGATGTGAGGTGCAGAAGTATCCACGAGGCTAACCTGAAATTTTTCAAGGCTACCTGAACAGTGTCCCCCTCTGTTATAATTGAGAGAACGCCTCTGTTATGATTGCGTAGATGCCTGATAAGATGGTCACTGGCACGGCTGGAGCACGCCTACGGTAACGACTTGGAATGCTGGCCAGTCCAACGGATTTGCGCTGACCTGATGGCATTAGCTTAGCCCGGGGTGAGACGGAAATTGAGCGATCGTGAGAACGATCCTAGCTGCACGTATTCGGGTAGACGCTGAGTCCTCGGAACAGACGCACACGAGAGGGGGTTACGGTAGACGCGCGCTGGTGACTTAGACGCGAACACTGTCCGGCTAACGATGCACACAAAATCACATGCCCCGACCGGTTCCCAACTACGGCGAAGAGCAAGAAAGGCAACTGGTCTTCTGAAGGCTATTTTACGACCAACAAAGGGCAAATCACAGCCAATGCTATGGGTCATTAACTTAGGGTTTTGAATACAAATCGGTTTTGTAGGATTTTATTGTGCCAACGTTTCACTCTTGACGCAAGAGATTTTTCAGGTCAGTTGAATCGGTACACAATTGGCTTAGATTTTTATGGGAAACCAAGGTGAAGATTGCAAGAAATAACATGAACCATTAGATAACAGTGTCACAGATCAAGTGGCCATTCTTGTAAAACAACAAGCATCGGGCGTTTCTCACTGATCTAAGTCACCGGTTGTTCAAATGTGAGGCATTCCTTTCTTGCAGCTGCTGATTCACGCTCCGTCCGCCGACACCTTTTCTGATTGACCGGGTTAACACAGCCCGCCACGTGTTCGTTAACTCCACCCCGTCCGTTCTGTTCACACAGTTATTCGTCTTAGTAATCTCGATTGCTTCGGCAATCAACTTTTGGCCTGTTGCTGTTAAACCCCCTTTAAGTATCTCGACATTGTCCCAATAAATCTCATGTCCTGCGTCTAGCGCGTGTACGGCCACCACTGAATATTTTAGTAGGACTCTGTATTCAGGATCATTTCTCGGTGGACGCGAAACGTGCCTCTTGTGTTGCGCTATCTCCATGCGTAGCTCTCTCGCTGTTTGACCTATATACACGTGTTCACCGTCTTTGCAATTGATTTTATAAACATAATTTGTCGTCCTATCTCTTGGAAGCGGATCTTTCAAACGCACAGGTGCTGAATAGAGCGTTTGATCGTTTTGAAAAACCACTCTTATTTTCTCCCTGTTTAGTACTCGCCTGATTGCTTCTGAGGTTCACTTTTTGTAGGGGATTCCCACCGTCCCAAGCCACTTCGTTATGCGTCGCGGAGGTGGATTTAGAGCTCACTACAACTGGAGTTTCACTAACCGCCTCGGATATCCACTGTCTATTAATTTGCTCACTGTCACCTTACGAGCGGCCTTTTTGTCCCCTTCCTCTGTACACAGAGTCTGGGCTCTGTGAAACAAAGAGGATGCGATAGCATCATGGAATTGCTTTGGATGACCCGTACTGTAATGAAGTACGCCGTCCGTATCTGTCGGCTTGCGATATATCGTCGTCTTTAACCGTCCACCGTTCCTATGAACTAGGCAATCGAGAAATGACAGTGTGCCACTGCAAGATTCTAGTTCCATAGTAACGTTTATGTTTCCATTAATGGAGCTCAGATGGTTTAGAAACTCATCTTTCATATCCCGCTTTCTAATCACAAGTGTATCATCCACGTAGCGTCACCAAATCTTTGGCGAACTACTAGAGTTTGTCCCCACCCTCCTCTCAAAGTCTTCCATATACAGACTTGTCTGTATAAAGCGGGATATGAAAGATGAGTTTCTAAACCATCTGAGCTCCATTATTAGAAACATAAACGTTACTATGGAAGTAGAATCTTGCAGTAGCACACTGTCATTTCTCGATTGCCTAGTTCATAGGAACAGTGGACGGTTAAAGACGACGATATATCGCAAACCGACAGATACGGACGGAGTACTTCATTACAGTACGGGTCATCCAAAACAATTCCATGACGCTATCGCATCCTCTCTGTTTCACAGAGCCCAACCTCTGTGTACAGCGGAAGAGGACAAGAAGGCCGCTCGTAAGGAGACGGTGAGCAAATTAATAGACAGTGGATATCCGAGGCGGTTAGTGAAACGCCAGTTGTAGAGAGCTCTAAATCCACCTCCGCGACGCATAACGTAGTGGATTGGGACGGTGGGAATCCCCCCCAAAAAGGGAACCTCAAAAGCAATCAGGCGAGTACTAAACAGAGAGAAAATAAGAGTGGCTTTTCAAAAGGATCAAACGCTCTATTCAGCACCTGTGCGTTTAAAGGATCCGCTTCCAAGAGATAGGACGACAAATTATGTTTATAAAATCAATTGCAAAGACTGTGAACACGTGTATATAGGTCAAACAGCGAGAGCTACGCACGAGGATAGCGCAACACAAGAGGCCCGTTTCGCGTCCACCGAGAAATGATCCTGAATACAGAGTCTTACTAAAATATTCAGTGGCGGCCGTACACGCGCTAGACGCAGGACATGAGATTTATTGGGACAATGTCGAGATACTTAAGACTGAGACTGAGACTGTATTTAAGAGCAAGTAGAAAGGTTTCTGTACAACTCTATCGAATTACGAAAAATCAAAGTTTACTTGTGAATTATCAGCAGTTGTGTCTGGTCCGTTAATCGTTTATCCGTGTTCGGTTAGAAATTTGTACTAGCGTTATTATTTCCGGACACACAATGTCTTCTTTTGGCACTGTATGTGCATCGTTTCACAAAAGCACAGGTTTCCAAAATAATCGTCGATACGGGTTTTAAAACACTTCACAGAATCGGCCTCTATTAATCCTTCTGGTAGTGTATTCCATAAGTTTACGATTCTTCGTTCGATACAAAGCTGATGTGATACTTTGTTCATGCTGGGGACCCTGAGTTTGTAACGATGTCCTCGGGTGTTACAGGGTTCTCGCAGGTGAAATATTGGCCGCAGTATGGGGAAGTGATTCAAGTGTAGTACTCGATGGGTCATAATAAGATTAATTCTTACTCGGCGATAGGATAGTGTGTAGAGTCCGAGCTTTTCACAACGTTTTTCATATGGAAGCTATCGTAGACTTGGTATCATTCTAGTTGCGATATGCTGTATTTTCTCCAGCTTTTCAGTTTCCCATTGGGTTATCGGATGGTAAGCTGGGGCACCGTATTCAAGGATTGGTCTAATGAGCGAGGTGAATAGACGAGGGACGGTTTCTTCGGACCATGTGGAGAAACTGCGTCGTAATGCCCAGAGCATACGAAGTCCCGCACGGTACAATTTCTCTGTATTTTCTAGTGATCTTAAATCATGTCGTGAGAGAACTCCTAAGTCTCTGACAGATGTGTTGGGATGGAGCAACTGGCCGCCCAAGGTGTATGATCGAGTGGCTGGACGTCTGGTGATACTGATGAACTCCGACTTGCTTGCGTTAAGAGGGAGTTGCATTTCAGTGGACCACGTTGACAGTCGCTCTAAGTCATGCTGGAGGCGAGCGCAGTCGTCCTGGTTTTCAATGATCCTCCAGATTTTCAAATCATCTGCAAACAGGACACATGGTGACTGGAGCTACTGCGGAAGATCGTTGATATGAATAAGAAATAATGCTGGCCCAAGTACAGTTCCTTGAGGCACGCCACTGGTCGATGGGAACCAGTCTGTCAGATAGTCATTGACCTGTACTCTAAACCTTCGTCCCACAATAAACTCTTGTATCCACTGAAGTAACGTGCCACCGATTCCGTATGTCCTCAGTTTACGAAGGAGTACCTTGTGGTTCACTCTGTCAAACGCCTTACTAAAGTCGATGTAGACCACGTCAACATCCTTCTGTTCATTGAGAGCTCGAACCCACTGGTGGTTTGCGTACATCAAGTTGGTGATGCAGGATCGCCCTTTCGTAAAGCCGTGTTGCGCTGGCGTCAATCCGTCCATCGATTCGAAGAACGACAGCAGACACTTTTTCACAACCTTCTCGAGAACTTTGGATAACACCGAAGTCAAACAGATCGGTCTATAGTTCTCTATTTTACTCGGATCACCACCCTTTGGAAGCGGTTTAACTATCGAGCATTTCCAGTCGTTCGGGACGGATCCTTCAGAGAGCGATCTATTGAAAAGGTTTGTCACAACTGGTGAGATGATAATCGATAGGGACTTGAGTATTAGTGGGTGAAGTCCGTCTGGCCCGGGGGGCTTTGCACCATTGAGGTTGACAAGTAGCTGATGTACTTCGACTGCATCACATTGTAGGCTGTCGAGCAAGACTTGCGCAACCTGTGACGGTACTGGAACAGCCGCCGGTTTACTGGAAAATACATTGAGGAAGTGCGTAGCCAGGGCGTCCGCGCGCTCCGCGCTTGAAATGAGTGTCTTCCCGTCTAAGCTCTCTAAGACCGGTAGGTCGTCTCCAGGTTTCAGTTGACGTTTCAAGTAGGCAAATATTCGCTTGGGTGCAGTTTTGGCCGAGGATGCTAGCTCTTCTTCGAACTGCCGGCGTTTCTTGATCTTTGCGGCGTTACATAAGTTGCGCTGTTTCCTGTACACCGCGTAATCTTCATCACAACCCGAGCTGATGTATCTATCCCAAAGTTTACGACGTCGTCGCGCTAACTGTCTGTATTCCCTATCAAACCAATGCGGTTTGACAGGTCCGATTTTTGGATAATTAAGGGGAACGAACCGAGTACAGAGCGAGTTAAGCTTCCCCTTTATTAATGACCACCACGTCTCAAGTGACGCATCATGTGGTAGTGTCCAATCAGTCTGACTTGCGGCTTGGACGAGTCCGTTGAAGTCCGTCTTCCAATAGTTGAATGTCGGCTTCTGTTGATTGTAATATGGTAACGACAGTTCTAAGCTTGCTACAATAGAGCAGTGGTCACTGTTCGCCAGAGGTTCGATGACTCTGATCTCTTTTAGCTTTTGCTCGCAGCTCGTAAACATTAGGTCCAGACAGGATGCCGAGTACGGAGTTACGCGCGTCAGTTGGATGACATGTTGCGTTGCCCCAATTTCAATAGTCATTTTAGCGAATTGAGCCTCAATGGTGCCATGACCGGGAAGAAGTCGAACATCTGGCCAAATTATCTTAGGTAAATTTAGATCCCCCATCAGTAAGAACTGAGGGCGGCTCATGTGCTTCTGTACATGTGGTATCCAATCGCAGCAACGGTTTAATGGGCTCCGGTAGATAACCCCCACAATTAGTTCTGTGCGCCTGAGACGGATTGTGCACCACAATTGCTCGCATAAACTATCCGCGCTCCGATAGGTACTGATGTTTGCCAGATAGTGACGATTTTATGTACAACAGAACACCACCGTGAGCCTTTGATTTTCGGTCACATCGGAAACAAGAGTATCCTGACAACACGACTTCTTGTGGTATGATGTCGGAGTTCAGCCATGTCTCTGCAAGTCCTAAAATGTCCGGCCGCTCCGTGACAGCGAAGCGGCACAGTTCGTCACGTTTTTTCATTAGGCTGCACACGTTGGCGAATGCGACACGGAGGTCCTGGGAGGTACTGCGGGACGTGCCTGGAGGTTCAGCAACCGGTTGATACGGGTTCGTACACCCTTCTTGATCACCCGAAAATTTACAACTTGTAAGTCAGTCTCACCTTCCTCTGCACGGCGTTTGAGCTCAATGACCGCAGTCTTCAAACGATCCCTGTCCTCGGGTTCCAAATCTCGGCGGATGTGAACTTTTATGCCTTTCAGCCTTGACAGACGAGACAGTATGAGCTGCGGCATATTAGGATTTGCAAAAGTGATCCTCAGAGGTCGATATGACTGGTTAGTTTTCTGGCCAAGTCGGATTACTTGTTTAATCGTCACACTGTCCTCGCCCACATCCAAGAGTCTATCGATGAGCCCCTGGAGGAACTCAACATCGTGATCATAACGTATCTGAGGGTTTTCATCTTTTGACTCCGGTACGTGGAAGACCATGAGATTATGACGCCTCAGCGAAATCAGTGATGAACCTGTGGGAGCAGAACTAGAGGCACTTAACTGATTGGGTAGTTGTTTATCAACAGGTGACGTCTGAACTCGATTACGTGGGCCCTTGCGCTTTTGAGTGGTCCATGGATCCTCGGTGTTCAGAAGTTCACAGACAGGCTCTGAGAAATTCACGGACCGATCAGTGAAGCGGCATTTCGTAGCTTCTGAGTCTGAGTCTTCTATCGGTGGGAAACATTGAACCTGGGGTTCGGCCGGGGTCGAAGACGCTGGTGGTGGTGCAGATCGCGGAGAGACCATAGAAGACGAGGTGACAGAGGTACTTTCGCGAGAGCGTTTGATCCCACGTGGTGAACGGTTTGTTTCTATCTGAAAGAGAGATTTTTCCATAGTTGTTTGCGGTCGCTGCGTATTCTGATGTCTTGTACCGCGACATTTATAACATATAACTTGAAAAAACCGATGTCGGATGTCGAGCGATTTTCGAAACACGTCAACGGGTAAGCCAATGCACGAAATATGGAACAAAACATCACAGCTGAAGCATCGAAGTGCATGAGCCTTATTTCCCACAACTTTCGAACACGAACCACAAGTAGCTTGAGACGGCATCACAAGCTAGAGCAAATCCAAGATGGCGGACAGAGATGGCAGTATGGCAAATCAGTGAGATCTCCGGAATTAGCCAAAGAATAGCTCCCAAATTTGCACCGCTTGGAAAATACGCCAAAAGAAGAATAATGGTGCACAATTCACACAGATAAAACGCTGCTAACACAGTAATCTGAGGCAAAAGTAGTATCCAGCACACGTTGATCCAAAAATCCGCGGCAACCAATCGGGCAGTCACCGACCAGGGAAGGAAGAACACGACGGGAAGCAGCAACGTGTGTCTTCGACAACCAAAGACGAAGGTACGATCAAAACAAAGGGGGTTTAACAGCAACAGGCCAAAAGTTGATTGCCGAAGCAATCGAGATTACTAAGACGAATAACTGTGTGAACAGAACGGACGGGGTGGAGTCAACGAACACGTGGCGGACTGTGTTAACCCTGTCAATCAAAAAAGGTGTAGGCGGACGGAGCGTGAATCAGCAGCTGCAAGAAAGGAATGCCTCACATTTGAACAACCGGTGACGTAGATCAATGAGAAACGCTCGACGCTTGCTGTTTTACCAGAATGGCCCCTTGATCTGTGACACTGTTATCTAATGGTTCATGTTATTTCTTGCAATCTTCACCTTGCTTTCCCATAAAAATCTAAGCCTACTGTGTACCGATTCACCTGACCTGAAAAAGCTCTTGCGTCAAGAGTGAAACGTTGGCACAATAAAATCCTACAAAACCGATTTGTATTCGAATCCTTCTGAAATCATGAGATCCCTGTCGGTTCCAACCGTATTCCGAAGCTTTGGTGAGCTTTGTAAAATGGTTTAGTCACTTCCTACTTGTGGCGCCTGGCTTTTTACCGCACCGCGCTTTATTTATTTGTTCAGGGTTGCGCTGATGGCGACCCTGTGGCTGTCAGCCTTCCACCTGACGACCGCTCATTCAATCGCTGACATCATGTCTAGCCACCGTTATGCCCAATTGCGAGGCGTGCAGTGGCTTAACACGCCCAAAAATAAGGTCGGCCCCTCGGAATCAGTGCAATAATTGTGTACGGAATCGTATTGATTCACATGTTTAATGCGTAATACATTGGAAATGGCAGAGAAGGTGATATCGTCGTGTGTAGAACAAACAAAAAGTGTTTCCCTTGATTTCTTATTAAATTGTACTTCCCTTTGAAACGCATGTCCTTTTTGATCTCTCCATGTCCACTTCTTGTATTGTTGATGATATGTATATTTTCCACGGGGACCAGTAGAGACCTCAATACTTCTTTTAATTACCAACTGTTCTGAGCTGGTCTAGCACGCATTCCTGAGTGCGTTTTTTAAAATAACTCACTGAAAGCTTCATCAATCTGACATTGCAAAGCTGTCAGGATGCTTCGCGCGCCAAAACTTCATTTACTTACTTCGATGACATCGCACTTCAGTGAAGTGGTGTGTCGGCACTCGTGCACGACGCAAAAGCCTCCGTTTACGCACTACCAGTCATCGTAGACGCAAACATTGAATACTCGAATGGTCTGTGAATCCGTTAGAATCTTGGGGAAAATCTCCACTGACGTCAATATGTGGCCAAGTGCGAATTATACTGGAGCTTCTGCGTTTACCAAGAAGCTTGCTGCATCCAACGTGCTCAAGGAACGACGGAGGGAGCAGTGGGCAATTGCCGCAAACCCTCCCAGCTACTTAACTTGTGTTGGTGAGGCAGCAATTTCAGCACCGATACACCAATTCATAGTAGGGAAAGCCGTCATCCGTTAGGTGGATCACGTCTAGCTTCTGAACCGCTTCCTGATCGGATCTCGCGGGTTGAATCATGATCGCTTATGGTGGGGGCTCCATTGGATGGCGACGTTGGTAACGAGATCGCATCCCTTGGTCGCTTCCACGATACTATTCCGGATTCTTTCGTCCCCGCTTTTTAAGGATCGACATGAGGTCCTCTGTGAAGCACTAACCCACCTGTTCGAGTAGGTATCGATGAAAGAAGCCAAACCAGTCTACTGCGGTGATTCGATCATATTGACGGTACATAAGAAAATTGGTCTCACCTTATATGCTCATTATAGATGTGTCAGTCTGTTGTATTTTTCCGCTGATTGCACAGATAACCTGCTGCTAGTGCGCAAGCTGACCGGCCGACCTTCCAAGTTAGAGGACAAAGGCCTCAGGCGAAAACTCTATTGAACATCCGGTGACCAGCGTAAACAAATCAAATAATGAGGTCAAATCAGTAGTTCATAAGGGAATAGTGTAGCTCTAACTGGCGGGGTTCAAGGTAGACCATCCATCTTGGCAGCGTTTAAAGTGAAGCGTCATCCGTAACCCGCTCTCATGGATTTGCCAACAAGCTTCAGCCTGCTTCATGGTCAACTGTTCCGGGCTGCTAACAAAGGGGTGCCTGCTCCTTTAACCCTTCCCCGCGAAAATTAACATACGGCTTATTTCTTAGATCCAATTGCATTCTGATGACGGATTTCCATACTCGATCAGTCCGGTGCGTGGTTGCATTTTCGGCTCTTCTGTGCGAGGTGCATCCGAAGCTTTCTGAATATTTGATGCCCTATCAAAACTGTCAAGTTGAATATCTAATGGTAGCAGTCGAGTACTAGTGCTTGCCGGGATGCTAGTTGGTCGCAGCTGATTAGCATGCCTGGTCCAAATCAAAGTGCCCACTCTGACCTCATAGAGTATTCGACCAAGTCTTCTCTTGATCGATACTATTACCCACTGAGAACTTCCCACTCGATAGTCATTGCCCAAAACACCTTGTCCTGGGGAAATTGACTTGCTTGTGTTCTGTGTCGCTCATTGTAGTACCTTACCATTCGAGGGTGCCCTTGTTGTGGAATAGCGCGCCTCTGGAGCAGCAAGGAATTTGTCATACGGAGCTTTCTTCCCATTAATGCCTCTGCTGGCGACAATTGATTTGGCATCTGGGGGTTCGAGGTCGATCTATACACTAGCAGGAAAACGTCCAGTATATCTTGTGTAGTTCCTTTCCGCCTCATCTTCGGTAGCGATCGTTTAAACGTGTTGATGAAGCCTTCTGCTTTCCCATTTGACTGAAGGCGATACGGCGATGAGCGCAAATGCGTGCTTCCATTCTGTGGACAAAACTCGACAAACTGGAAAGAACTGCGAACCATTGTCGGTATGCCGCGCTGGCTGAAACCTCTTCTTAGAGCGTCAATTGTTGCACCACTTGTCGTACGATCCATGCAGAAGCCCCCAGGCCACTTGCTGAAAGAGTCCACAACGACCAGCTACTTCTGATTATTCACAGAACCAACGAACTCAGCGTGAAGTCGTTCCCACGACCAAGAAGCTAGTTCGGCCGTTTTGTGTGCCTTGGGCTTGTGTACCTGAAAGCTGGTACAGATCTAGTTACTGGGAACATCCATAAGGTTAATGCGCCCAGTTCAATCTAGCCCAAGAAGGTTCAAATTCTCCTGCTTTGTGACGAACATATTTTCCCAACGGTGACTTCAGCAAAGCAGCACTCACACTCAATCTGACCGATCAGATTCAACTTGGTACCTGATGCGCTCGTCGTTTGTTGGTCAGTCGGTTTAATGTCAAATGCACCAACAGATTTCCACAAATTTTCCGAAATGACCGTGATGTCGGACGTCGTGTCAATTTGCAATGCATCAGTCGCCCGTTAACGCTGCTCGTGACAAACTTTCTTCTATATAACTAATAGCTTTTTATATTACTAATGAGTAGTGGAGCTTTGGTATAATTCTGCGAGCATTCATCATGGTCCACTCACAGCCAGCTGTCTTTGACCAGTCTGGAAAATCACCGGATAGTAGGTTTAAACAGCACTTTCTGGTGCTTTCCCAGACTTACCAAAGCCTGCTGACTGAAAGTAACCGTGATGAATTATCTCTAAATTTTACTATACCCCCACTACTCATTAGTAATCTATAAATATGTCCGTATAGCTTCTAAGTCCTATGTTGTACGTAGGATTTATGCGGAAAGTCCTAGCTCGTTTGGCTGACTGCTGTCTTCTGCACGGTTCGTAACTGGCATGATAGTGCAAGTTGAGCTGGGCTATATCATGGTCAGCTGTCAATCACGCAGCTCCGTGCCTGTCACCCATGGCGAAGTAGCACTAGCTGCTGGCATCCGAAAGTCATGGGGTCGGAACCCAGCAACGGTCCAGTCGAATACGCACCACTGACGAGACCAAGAAGGTCGAGGCAATACTGTCTGAGGTTTTTCCAGACTTGCCAATGCCTGTTGACTGGGAGTGGACCGTGATGAATTCTCTCTGGAAACTTTCTTCTGTCTTTAACATCGTCGGCAAAGTTGGCGTTTTCTCTTCTTGCATTTTTCGGCGACTTCGACTTCTGGCAAGGTATGGCGGCCTGCGCGGTAGTTTAGACCTGCAGTGGGTCTCCTTGTGTCCACGTTTATGGCACTTGGCAGATGTGCTTGCTGAAGGGGCACCATCTCACGAAATGCTGACCTCCGCATCGCTAGCAAGATGATGGGGGTTTAACTCGTGGACTTCTCCTGTGCTCCTTTGATGGAGTGTTGCCTCTGGAAATTTGCTGGACTGTAATATCACCAGTATCCACCTTTGAATCCTCCACCATAGTTGCGTCGTGCTTTAAGTTCATGATCCTCTGGGCTTCAGCAACGATCTTTTGTAATGGGATATCTGAGTCGCCTTCCAACCTCCCAAGTATTCTAGTCCGGATTGCGGCATCTTTGGGAGACTGCATACTAATATCAGGCACTCGGAATGATCTTCAGTAAGCGACTTTAGTTTAATTGTCTGACATTCACGCTTTACTGTCGCTACATAAGAAATAAAACTCACTGTCTCTAGCAAAGCTTCAAACAATTGTACTGACTTAAAAAGCGACGACTGGTCTCGGAACATCTCTGTGAGCCGGGAAACTGTGTCATCAAAGCTGAAATCACGGGCGCTCTTTGGAAAAATGTAATTGAGATATCTATCATGCTCGACCGTTCCTAGTTTTCGCAACAGCAAGCGAACTTTTGATGCATCATCTAGACTTGACAACTCTATCCTAAAAACATCTTCATAGCGCCTGAACCAGTCATTGAATATTAGTCCTGAATCCGGATCCAAAATGAACTCCCTAAAGCTGCTGATCACTGCGTCTGCGGAAGGTTTCCCAGTGTTCTGGATGGGTATAGACTGAAGAGATAACGTTCGGATGAGTCTCAATCATTCGCAGCTGTGCGGCTTCAAATTGCTGCTGTTGTTGCAACAAAATAGCCTTCAGGTCTTCTGATGAGATTGACATCCTGATTTAGTTCACCTCTGTCGCCAAAATCTGTTGTGTTTTCCGCTGATTGTACGGATACCCTGCTGCTAGTGTGCAAGCTGGCCGGCCGACTTTCGAGATTAGAAGATGAAGGTCTCAGGCGGAAAGTGTATTGCGCACGCGGAAAGCAGAATAAGCAAATCACATAATGGGATCGAATCAATGGTTAATAAGGGAATGGCCTAGCGCTCACTGGCAGGCTTCAAGATGGACCATCCACATTGACATCGTTCAAGGTGAAGTGTCACCCTTAGCCTCCTCTCAATGGTTTGCCAATCAGCTTCAGCCTGCGTCATGGTTATCTGTTCCGGGCTGCCAACAACGAGTAATGACAGTTACTGACGATGTTCGAAGTCGTCCCATTTGTTGGGATTGCCATTTGTGTGCGCTGTTCGGATTGATTCTGTGTGCACGAAAAATGAACACAGTTTATTACTGCTGTGCACCGTTGTCGACTGCTTCTGCTCTGCACCGCCGTCAGCAAATTGGCCGCCGATGTTCTATTTGAAGTCCCCCGTCAGCTGTTTTGCGATGTATCCTAGTTACTCAACGCGCACTGTTACTGGACTGGCATGTTCTGTTATCGTTTTATAACATGCGGATCGATTTTGTTCATACCGTAAAACGCTACCAAGCTTCATGAGACATGGCGTCAAATCGCACCAAATGACTTACCCGATTGGCACCTGAGGTGCAGCCTTAGCTCTTTATCAGGGAATACTACCGGCATTCACAGCCTACTCACCTTTCTGCATACCACTTTGCCATTGACTGAGTGGTTCAGACGTCAGACTGTTAAACCAAAGGTCGCCGGCTCAATTCCTGTATAGGTACAGGTGACATTGTAGTATTCATAGCCCATAGGTGACAGGTGGTAGTCACCTGGCAGCTAAACGTCAGTACGACGCTCCAGATTACTGCTAATGCATCTTTGAGTAGGACTTTCGACGTCTTGAATAGCGCGGTCACTTTTAACTACGACACTGTTAATCGTCAGCGCTGCGAATATCAGAGTTCTGAAATATCGATGCGCTTGTTGTAATCAGTAAGAAAAATCCATGTTTTCAATGAGTACAGCGTAAGCGTAAGTCCGATCAGGCACCAGATCTATCTTGCCAGCGAGGACCATGTATTTAGAAGGAGTTATCGGATTGTACCACATAATCTGTAGCATATTGCAGCCACCAAAAATTGTTTTAAAACAAGGTGGCAATTAATATTCCTGGTTAAAAATCCAAACTAGCCCGTCAACTCTAGATCTAGAGTCATGCGGAGGATGGTAAATTCAGTCAATGAGGGGTTTGCTTTGCTTACCGTTAGTTTGAATTTAAATGTAGTCCTCGGGGTTGGCTTTTGGTTAAACTTTATAGAACGGCGAGTTGAAGTTATCTTGGGCGTATATAACACAACCGCCACCACGGTGGGTAGTGCGTCACTTGTAGAAACCAAAACCTTGCAATGTGCAAAACGTCTTCGGATCGCTAGCAGAGCCTCATGTTTCACTACAACTTGGGAACTGTTTAAGGCAATGAAAGATCCGGACGAATGCACAATACGCTTAATAGAACACTTGGTGATGATCAGCATATGATAGTCGAGCTACCTACTTCTCCGCTGAACGGTTTATGCAACTCCGTATAGCGCAGTGTTCTTTCAGGTGTCCCGCAGTGATCAACGCTGTTGTTTGCATTGCACGTATCTGACAAACCTACACTATCCACACAAGTGGCAAACACGAATCTGGCGCTGAGTGGTTAATTAAAGTCAAATGATTTCTGCTTATCTAGTTGGCACATGCTCTTGACGAATGTACTTTGGTTTTGTCCTTCCGGATACATTCTACGCGCTTTATTAGCTCGAATCATTTCAAATGGACCCACTTCATCCCGGTATTCGTTGCATAGTCGCTTGACTCAATTAAAATGCACTGTTTTCCGTTTTTCTTCGTGATTTAACAGCAACCCAATTCGTTATTGTCTCATCATAATTTACTTGTCTCTTCAGCCAGAGTGGAAGGAACTTGTCTTCGACATTGATTTGACGGACTACGATGACGTTCGCTATTGTTGTGGAGAACAGAGCGGTGGCTCAGAAACCAGTGTTTGCGATCGATGCTGGCAGTTGGCGCAGTCCGCTGTGCTTTGTGTAGATCGGGCATTGCGGGAGGATCTTGGATTCGAGCATTTACTGTGGGTTTATTCCGGTCGCCGGGGTGTTCACTGCTGGGTGTGCGATACCAGCGCACGAAAGCTAGACCCATCCAACCGCAGCGCCATCGTTGATTACTTAACCCTCGTTCGGAGTGGTGCATCACGCAAGGTAAGTGTTTCTCCGGGTTTTTACTCACTGTGTTGGTGTGCAGCTTTGTGTGTTAAATTTGTTACCATGGGCCTCTCGCCACTTTTCGGTACCCGATTCACATGCTTTATTCCGTGTACGAAACATCAGCCTATGAGGCGGTAGTGTTAACTAGCAACACGCCTTCGGGCTCCCTTACTTTTGGATTCGCATACCTTTGGGCTTCTTTCGGTTCTTTTTGCCCAGACTCATCCGCCTAATTGCAGCTTAATTCTTTTTTTCTCCAGTTCAGATTTGGGCTCCCTAGGTTAACTGTAGTTTCTTGCACTATCACCACAAACTTGATATTTTAACTTGTGTAACATATTATATTGCCTCGTTACTCTTCATCAACCAACAGCCTTTTCTCACTGCCGGTGGAATCGGGCGACATGATTACAAAAACTCCGGCACGCTAGAATCCACGTTCCACCCGTGTGTGGATGCTGCGTGTGATCTCCTGCTCCCTAGATTCAGCGCATACTGCAGTACCAAATCTGGCCAGGATCTGCTCGGAGTGCCGACGCGTTTGCAAAAAGTTTTGGACTGTCTACCCGACGACTTAGCAGACGTTCGTGATCGCTTGTCTGAGGACTGGCTTAACCACCCATCTACCAGCGGTGATGAGGTATCTGTCCGTCGTTGGAACACGCTACGCACCTTCCTGAAAGAACGGGGTAGAAGTAACGTCATTAAAGAGCTCGTACTACAGTACACCTATCCGCGACTGGATGCCAATGTTTCTACTGGTATGCTGCAATTCTACACCCTCAGTGATACGCGTGCATTTGTTCACCATACTTTGTTTTCGCTTACAGGTGGTGTAGCGTACCATCTTTTCGTGTCGCCGTGCAATCCACAGCTGATTTGGCCTATCAGCTACCCTCAGTATGAAAATCTTGCCCTCTCGTTCAAGAAGTATTTTATCCAGTTCGTTAAAATCTTAAGTATTCGCACCTCGTACCTTCCTGTGTAGTAGGTCATCTGACGCATTGGCTTGTCAGGAAAGCATTCCTTTCCGTCACTGAATCATTCGCGTTGTCAGGTGGTCAGAAGTGGAGGTCGCTCTTAAGAAAAGTTAAATGGTGAGCCTAGGGACTGGGTGTTTAGCGTACTGCTGATAATCTTTTGCTAGTGCTTGCATGTCATAGATTTCAGTGCTTTTTACTAATGACCTGACGGTTTTGTGGATCTTCTGACTCCACTTTTGTTTGATGGCGATACACACGAACCCCATTCGGGCGATTCACTTGCACTTTCCGAAAAAGATAGATGGATGTGTTTAGTTATCATTACCTTTTGCTTCTTACAACTGCACGATACAGCGGCGTTTGCCATCGTCTTTTTCCCTCAGTCTTGTAAGCTAGGACATACCAACAACTTCATTTTCGGGTCGTTGCTTCAAGGCAGTAAACTCGCTGTCATATGGTGTACTTGTCTCTAAACACACGACCGATCCCACCTTGATTTGTGCTTCTCCATAATCTCTCAAATCGATTCCGACTAAATGGTTACTGGCTATCCACAGTTCCGTTCTTCTACATTACCATACTTCGTTCGATTTTCAAACATCATTCTATGTAGCCTAACCCAGTCTGCTTTAGTAGCAAGCGACTTACCGAATCATGCTGCAGTGGCTCGCCAATCCTCATGCTGGATGAATCAGTGAAAATCAAGCTTGGTTTCCACTCAAGTAGAAGGTGCATTGACCACACTTTCACTCTTCGACAGGTCCTTGGACGTCACCCTGCGCACTTTCGGCATATCCTTCCATGATTTGATTCCGTTGTCCTCATCTGTTTTTGGTAACGCCCATCCTCGAAGAGTGCATATGATAAACAGTTTTCTATTCTCCTCATATCATACCCTTGGTACAGCGGAAAAATCTTTCGGAAATTCTCAGAGTTTATCATGACATACTAAGTGCACCAAAGTTGCGCCATCTCTTCATTCCTCTCTAACTGTGATTGAAACGCTCACGAATGGCTCTCCTACCCACTTCCTTTTCTTCCGTGATCGAATTTCCATTGCACGATGAACTTCCAACCAAGATTGTGCAGACGAAATAGCTCCCACTTTCGGTCAGGCAGCCGCAGTGCAAGTTCTCCCGATTCAACTAATACATAGCGCTGCATGCATTTGCATATATGTTCCGCTCAATAAAAGTGCAAACTTCGCTTGCGGGTCTGGGTGGAAACACTATCAGTTCTCCCATTCTTCTAGTACTACCTCTTAGCGACTGATCTATTCACTTCTCTGAGCAGCTGCATTATCTCTGGCGTCCACATCACCGACATGTTTACTGCAAACATTTGTGTGGTTCGTATATCTTCAAAGCCTCAGTCACTCATAGAGGTGACGGGATGTAAGCTGATTCGTTTAGTGAAAGGTTTATAACCCTGCGATGCTGTCGTTCTGAATGCATGGATTAGATACATGACCATTACGCGCTAAAATCATTTGGGGATTGACCGATTCCTGTGCAATCAATAAGTAGCGTGATACTTTTCATTTGCTGCTCGGCAGCTAGCCCTCAGGTGCCCTCTAGAGTTCTTTTGGAACTCGAATCGCCTCCCTTGGCTTGGCCATGGGACCCACGTACCTGCGAGTCAACTGCCGTAGCCTGTTATTCTCCAATACTTCACTTATTTGGGCTATACCCAGACGTGGAGTTTCTCACGAAGTGTAGAACCTAGAGGTAAACGGGGAAGACTTGAATTGCAACTGTTTATACTTTAATTTTGACTCTATCGCTTACTCTTACCTGATTAGAGTGGCCTATAACCTCATTATCCGCCATAGACAGAAATAGAGTGCCCGAGAAACTGTTGCAGCTACATTCCAACATGGTAGATGGCCGTCAAACAGTGCGCCGAACCCCTTGCTGATTTGTGCACGTTGTGCACGAAATAACAGAAAATTGCCAACGTCCGAGAAAGTTCAACTAAATATCCACAAATCGCTTACATTTCAGTGAACTTGAAAGTCATAAAGACAATTATTCTTGAGAAGGTGCTGAATCAAACTCGTTCAGATGCTCCTCTTCAGTTTGTTCATTGTAGTTCGATATTCCTACAAGACACATCGGCCTGCCCGTACATTCGCTGTTGGTATCGCTAGACAACAAGACCAAATCCACGCGTGCGTGTTTTTCGACTACAGTACCGCTTTCGATTGTGTAAATCACGCGCCTCTTTTGAATGGCCTACACGATGTCTGGGTTCAACCTTCTGCTATCCACTTGCTGATGTCCTATATCAGCGGACGTGCCAAGTTTACCCGAGTTAGAAACACAATTTTCTTCTCGCCATTCACCACAACCACCGGTAGTTTTCAAGGAAATATACCGTCGCTTGACCTCTTTTCCACATGCGTCGTCTCATTGTTTGCTTCTGATGAAAAGATATTAGTGAAATATGCACACGATGTGGTCCTAATCATCCAACATTCGGCCACATGTACTAAAATTCCGCCCTTTCTGAGCAACCTTAAAAGGTGACATACTCGCGATTTATCGCTAGAAATATTAAAATGCAGTACCATTCTTTTTTCCTGCACAATGCCCGTCGTTCATCATCAACAGCAGTACCTCAGCCATTTGAACTGATACTTTGATGTCATACAACCACAACGACTTACGAAATTAAGAATACTAAGTTGGAAAGGGAAGTGTGACCTAGCGCCAAACCTTAATGCTCCAAGCATTCAGAGTCAAGGCGCCTACATCTTATCAACAGCATACCGTCACAAACAGCTGGCTATCGTGCAAAGTTAGGGCGGCGTTGGCGAGACAGCTCGCTTGCGCCTTTCGTTGACCCACATCACAGACAGCAGTTCCCCCGCAGATAACTCAGCAGCAAACACACTGTAAACAGGTAATCCGGCTAGGGGACGACAGCACACGCGCCACTAGTATCCACTGCGAGCCATGTCCTGTAACATCTCGAGCCAAACACAAGGCGGATCAAGTGCACTCCAGCCTGGAAGGCGAGACGGACCGACGACACCAAGTTTGTTCGTTAGTGAATTCATTTCATGGTGTCAAGTCAACTTTTGTCCACCTCGAGCCTTGCGCCACCCTACATGTGGCAAACAAAACAAGGCCCTCCTCGGTAAGCCGGGACCGAGCATACGTAGCACGTGCCCAAGCCAACGCAACTTACTCAGTGCTACCTGTTGTTCTAAGGAAATAGCCTGGTTATCACTGCCTAGTACTCGCTTACGCATGTCATCGTTGCGATGGTATCCGACACCAGCTATGTCCCACAGATAACGATGATCAAAGACTTGAAGGCGCCTCACGTCCTCAGATCGAAGGGCCAAGTCTGATTCCCATAGAGTAGGACGGCCCTCACTGTGGCCTTGTAAACATGGTGTTTCAGACGGAGGGAAACCCCTTTCTGTCGCCAAAGATGTCGCAGATTCAAGAAGGCAGTTCTGGCTTTTGCAATGCGTGAACTGACTTCAGTTGCTATGCGCCCATCGTTGCTGATACAGCTGCCAAGGTAGGTGAAGTGATCAACTACCTCGAGTTCCTCGCCATCAAGAGTCAAGGGGTCATCAAGTGGCTGGTGGTCCTGTAACAGCGCTTCGCACTTTGAAGGTGCGAAGCGCATACCAAATGATGGGACCACACTAGGGAAGATATTCAGGTTTGATTGCGCCGACCCAACATCGTTAAACAGCAAGACGATATCGTCCGCATAATCAAGATCAACTAGCCTTTCACCAGGCAGCACCTCAACGTCTGCATCGTGAGATTCCGCAAGGGAACACTCCATGATGCAGTACACCACGAAATTGAACAAAAATGAAGAAATTGGACAACCCTGACGAAAGCCACTTGTTGTCGGAGAGCTATCCGACAAGTCACCGTAGACCCTGACGCGGCCTGTAGTGTTCGAGTACAGAGCACGTAAAATGTTCACATATTTCATGGGAACACCTTTCCGTGCAAGTATTTCGAACAGAATGCATCGGTCGACTGAATCGAACGCACACTTGAAATCGAGGAACACAGCTATTGTCGATCTGCGATATTCGTGGCGCTGCTCTAGCACCTGCCACAGAGTGAATATGTGATTTATACATCCTCGTCCTGCGCGGAAACCTGCCTGCTTTTCCCTAATCCGTTATTCCCGTTCTACAGTAAGAGGTCGGATAGGGATTGAGGCCAGTAATTTTGTCACAACTGATGTTAGTCTGATACTCCTGGGGTTAGCTCAGTCGGTGCGACTTCCCTTCTTGTATATTGACACTATAACCAGTTCACTCCAGTTATCTTCGAGAGTCGCTTCCTTCTAGATCTGTGCGAGCAGAAAGGTCAGTTCTTCTCACATGGCCTCACTGCCATCCTGAAATAGTGTGTGCGCAAGGGAATCCGGGGCTTTTAAACCAACCCACCATGGCTCACCTTGCACCACTTAAGCAGAAAGGGAACTAGCATCAAAAGGCCAACTCCATTGTTCTCGAAGGCACTCCGCTTAACGAGCCAGACGGCGCTCCTTACTATGAATCAGGTCCCACGCGCTGACTCTGTTTGTCTCACTGACGTTTGGTTTCGTTGGACAAGTGTTGCGGATCAATTGAAAATATTTGTGCTAAATGCCCATTGTTTCTGCTTTCTCCATTTCTCGAGCTCTGCTGATCCAGGCTTCCATGTCAACACACAGGCTCGCTTTAGTTCGTGCCTAATAGTTCGTCTGGTCGCATTGGGCTCAGAGTCAGTGGGGGGTTTTCTTCTTTACTCCACCCATAGTGCCTACCTGTCTGTTACCCACTACCTCGTTCATACTGGCCCCAGAAGACAATTGGTCGTTGCTGAAGGGGACGGGGTGCACGGTCCTTGTGGCCGTGCTAGGCTCGAAGAGTGGTTCCATGCACTCAGTGTGGAGCGGACTACGGTCCAGCCACCGGCTTGGAAACATGATTCGCTGGACACGACTTGGGTGTTGAGCGACTACTTGACTTAGAGTATGCCGACGATATCGCCCTCAGCTTTGGCAGCTCCCAAATGTGCCAAGCAGCACTAGTTGTCAGTCGTTTTTGGCTATGCTTTGCTCCATCGAAATGCAGAGTCCTTCTCCAAGATAGGTAGGGACCCACTCCTGTTCTGACGCGTGGTTGGGATCAGTTAGAAGCTGTCCTGAAACACAAGTGTCTAGACAGCCGTGCTAGCGTCTGTGGAACAGAAGATAAGATCACTAACCGTATAACAGAATCTCGAGGCACTTTTGTCAATCTCCGCCACTTGTGGCGCCGGTGCGAAATTACTCTTGCCCTAAAGGACAGAGTATTTAATGCAGCCGTCCGTTCAACTCTACTGTATGCTTGTGTAACCTTGCCCATGGGGTCTACAGACACAAATATGCTTATTACGATCGAACACCGATGTCTCCGCAGTTTGGCTCGTATCTGGTGGGAACCCCATGTGAGCAGTGAACGAGTTCGTCGTCGTGTATTTGGTGCTGAAAGAGCGAGTAGGCCGCTCTGCACCATTATATCACGCGCCAAGCTCCGATGGCTGGGACACGTGTTGCGCACCCCTGCACACTGACTCTCTCGATTTGCGTTGCTTGCGCGCCGAGGGTAAGGTGGAAGAATAGAGTGGAGGCCAAGCGATGACTTGCTCAAGGGGAATGAAATCCCCCACCCCGACGTTGGCGTCATTTGCTGTCTCCCGACTGAAAGACCATGAACACGTATGTTTGGATACACTAATTGACATGCCGAAGAGCCGGTCTTAAATGCATTGGTGTTCTGAGTTTCTCTGTCCCACCCTCTCCCGCTTATCTTCTACCTAATATGATACAACGCATTATGGTACTATTTAGTGTTTATATTCTATAATATTTTATGTGTTATCTTTTTTGTTTTGCGACACATTAGTTGACTTGGGTTTCTCACCTTCAGCTACCGTGCATCGGTGGTGATGATGATGATGCGTTAGTGTCATTGATCCTAGTCTTGGACACGCAACATTCGTCAATTCCTAGGGTGTCCAAAGTGCGTGCGAGTGCAACCTGTTGACCTATTTGTCTGAGTGTGAGTGTGGACGCCACCAGAGGAATGCTACACCGTGGTCTTATAAGGGGTTGTTGCTGATAGGCCTGCAGTGGTTGGTAGAGGATGATAGCTGCAAATGATATAACTCCAGTGGCGTCGCAGCTGCTGTCAATTTAGCTTGGTATTATGGAAGCATGACTAGTAACGGAACCTTATACCGATAATATTTACGAGCAAATTAGTATGCACTAACAAAATGTACATCAGCAATAACATCCAGCCCAAAACAGCTAGAACGGCAGACACTTCGGTTTTAGGCCAACCTTCAAAGTGATAGCGGTACAAAGTGGGGGCCACCTCCGTGCGCTGCATGTTTATAGAACAAGTGAAATGATGGGATCGGTTAGTCATACGGACAGAACTAGGACCGGGCGAACATTGAGATCAGTCTGCTTGGAGCATTCACCAAATGGATCACAGACGTACTGATGCAGCTGAAAGAGTACACGAATGGTACTAATCGGTGCGATGGAATCTGAAGGCATGTGGCAGGAGTCATGAAGAGATGTGAACTGTGCATGCAGAGAATATTTAACTCGTACCGGTAGTTCCCATTAGACTTGCTCACAAAAACAACTGGAGAATTTTATGAGCTGTGTGCCTTTTCAATCACATCCGCGTCCAGCATCTCCTGTACTTGCCTGTTTACCTCAGCCTCCATATGATTTGGTATCCTTCGAGGCCTCTGTGGGCGATACGTCTGTTGGGTTAACGGAATAGTTTGCTCGATCCTGTCACAAGGTCCATACGAGCTGGCGTCATCCGTAAACAGGGGTTGATACTTGCTGTGTGTGTTCACAACCCGGACACTTTCTGTGACCGGCTGCGGGCGACCGGTCAGGAACGGATCCACCAGTGGTTTCTGTCTTGACGCTTCATCCACTCCAGGCAGGGCATGATCCAACAAGCGCCGGATGTGAACCACAAACACTAGGGGATCCGCTTCTGCTCCTAGCTGGACCGCATCACTGCCTCCTAGCGGTCGGATGAGCTGTTCGCTCCGGACAACAACGCCTCTTTCGCAGTGGCTCACTCCACTTTGACGAAGCTTCTTTCCGTCGTCTCCAAGACCAGCTTCGCCCGGTTGGTCTTCCCTCCGATCGACTCTGCCGCGTCCCCGAACTCCCACAAGAAGATCCTCACATCCCTTCCCTCAAACGGTTCCGGTCAGTGAATCTTCATGATCCACCTTAACAGGTCACGACACCAATGTTGTTTATTGGGGCAAACGTCATGAACCACATGCATCAGTTATGGTCAACAAAAATTGCACTCATGTACGCGCTTTCTATTAGTGGTTGCGTGATACGCACCACTTCGGTGTCTATCCCTCGTGCGCATACACCTGCGGTGCCCACGCGCTCCTTTTTTGTCGGGGCGGTAGTACGGTCCGCTGTTGTCCCGTTACCATTTGGTTTTTCTGGCACTTCTGTACTACTAACACTGTTTGTGCTTTCCGCTTATGCTCCCACAGACTACAGTTCTGTTGCCAAGGACGCATTCTACCACGAGCTGGACACGCTACTACGCAGCGCTACCAATTCAGCTATCATATTACTTGCAGGGGATATGAATGCACAAGTAGGTCGCCTAGGCTCTTCAGAAGCTCAGCTAGGTGGTAAATATGGGCTTAACTCCGACCGTACGTCGAGCGCCAGCTGTCTCTTAGCAGCCATTTGGTTTAGAGACTCCGTCAGAGACTGAGGTCCGAAACGCGATCGCATCTCTCAATCATTTTCGTGCTGCTGGGCCGGATTCCCTTCCACCTGCACTATTTAAGGATAGAGGTGAGTTCCTCTGGAAAGCACTAAACTCCCTGTTCGAACATGTGTGGGAGGAGACTGTCCCGACTAACTGGAGTGGCGATATACAAGAAAGGCAGTCGCACCGACTGTGTTAACCACAGAAGTATTAGCCTAACGCCAATTGTGACCTCAGTTCTCGTTCGTCGCCTCACTGCGGAACGAGAATCAAGGATTATGGAAGAACAGGCTGGTTTCCGCCCATGTCGGGGCTGTTTAGACCACATGTTCGCTCTGCGGCAGTTGCTAGCGCGCTGCCACACATACCGCAGACCGACAGTAGCTGTGTTCCTCGATTTCAAGAGTGCTTTCGATTCAGTCGACTGATGCGTTCTGTTCGAGATACTTGCACGGAAAGGCGTTCCCATGAAATATGTGAACATTTTACGTGCTCTGTACTCGGACACTACAAGTCGCCTCATGGTCTATGTTAGGAACAAATACGCGAGTTGAACAAGCCAGGACCTCATCGCCGCGGCCGGCGATCCAAACCCATCCGCCCTGATTGGGGCGAACAGAAAGCCAATCAGGAGAATCAGCCAGTGAACGCTAGGTCGAAGTTCCTTTATTGGCTGTAAGTTAACCTTTCCAGAGCTTTCACGGTCGCTTTATATACTGTTCACGAGCTTTCCATTTTACCTTTATATTGAACGTTGTGATTTGCTAATTCATTCCTGTTGCTCTGCTCGTCCTATCCGGTCTTCTCTCTGTCCTGTGGGGGGGGGGGGGCAGCGACTTCGGGTTGATTGGGAATCAAGCGTCCATTCAGGCGAGGGACGAACACTTCAGTCTACAGTGATTTGTCGATACCTTTCCGACCACAAGTGTCGTTCGTCAGGGTTGTCCAATTTCTTCATTTTTGTTCAATTTCGTGGTGTACTGCTTCAGAGAGTGTTCCCTTACAGAACTTTGCCATGCAGACGTTGAAGGGCTGTCTGGTGAGTATCTAGTTGGTCTTAGTTATGCGAACGACATTGTCCTGCTTTTCAACGATGTCGGGGCGGCACATTCATCCCTGTATAGCCGCTCTAGAGTGGTCCCATTATTTGGTATGCGCTTCGCACCACCAAAGTGCTGTTCCAGGACAACTAGCCACTCGATAACCCCTTGATGGTGAGGAACTCGAGGTAGTTGATCACTTCGCCTACGTTGACAGCTGCATCAGCAAAGATGGGCGCATATCAAGTGAAGTCAGTTCACGCATTGCAAAAGCTAGAACTGTCTTTTTGAATCCTGTGACACATTCGACGTCAGAAAGGGATTTCGCTCTGTCTAAAAGGCCGTGTATACAAGGCCACAGTGAGGGCCGTTCTCCGTTATGGTAGTGCGACTTGGCCTTTTCGGTTTGAGGAGCAGAGGTGCTTACAGGTCTTTGAGCATCGATGCCTGTGTAGCACTGCTGGTGTCGGATGGTACCAGCGAGTCCGCAACGATGATGTGCGTAAGTGAGTACTAGACAGTGATAACCAAGCTAGTTCCTTAGAACAACAGGTAGCACTGAGTAAGTTGCGTTGGCTTGGGCACGTGCTACGTATGCTCGGTCACGGCTTACCGAGGAGGGCCTTGTTTTGTTTGCCACATGTAGGGTGGCGCAAGGCTCGAGGTGGACAAAAGTTGACTTGGCACCATGAAATGAAGTCACTAACGAACAAACTTGGTGTCGTCGGTCCGTCTCGCCTTCCAGGCTGGAGTGCACTTGATCCGCCTTGTGTTTGGCTCGAGATGTTACAGGACATGGCTCGCAGTGGACACTAGTGGCGCGTGTGCTGTCGTCCCCTAGCCGGATTACCTGTTTACAGTGTGTTTGCTGCTGAGTTATCTGCGGGGTAATTGATTATGACGTGTGGCAGTGGAAGCCGCAGTAAAATTATCTTTTTGATGCTCCGTTATATTTCCACGTTAGTCAGCTGTTTGTGATCGTGTGTAGGCGCCTTAACCCGGTTTGTTTGTTTAGGGCACTAAGGTTTTACGCTAGGCCCATCTTTTCTCTCTCATCGTTCTTCATTCCTTAGGTCGTTGGGCTTGTATGGCAACGAAGCATCAGTCCAATTGGCTGATGTACTGCTGTTGATGATGATCATCATCCTGATGATGATGATAGTGTGGACAACTACCGGACATTTCTCTCGATTGTCTCATTATCTCTTATTCAGACCGACTACAGCTTTCACCTCCATCTTATTTTACTATCTCGTGCTTGCTTCGACTTTGCGTAACTTTCCAGGATGCTCGAAAGGGGTTCCTAAAGCATTTATCAAAGTATCGATTCAAAATGGTTGTACTATCCACTAGTCACTTCCGTTGGTCAGTGAACCATTCTTCTATAAGGTGACCGAATTCGAGTACAATCTTATTTGTACACTTTCACGAGCTGCTTGCGCATCAGCGCAAACCATTCTCAGTGTTTTTGCGAAAGTGCTTATGTTTCTTCTACACTGGTTGCTTCTCTACTTGCGTCATGTGACAACGTCATCGAGGAAACTCATCGTGTCAACGAAGCGCCGCTTTTTTTAGTCTTTGTGCATCAGTAATGTTCTGCTCGTTTCCTATATTTCCGTTCTCCCCTTTTGCACATAAGTTCAATGTAGGAACTGCTTGTAACTTTTCTAACTTCTTTTTTAACATCGTTAAAGTCCACGGGTCTTTTACTGCCTGTCTTTGAAAGAGCTGAACTCTTCCTATATTTTGTCTTGAATATTAGACTGATCACACTCTCTGTACAATTTCACTTCTTCCAGGTCTCAACCACTTGCTCAAAAGTCCCTTTTGTATACATCCGAAAACCGGCCATATCTGCGTTCCGTTTGATGCTGCTCATGTGGACTCACTGACGCCCAACAATATCCCTACTCTGAGTCGACTTGTGGAGCAGCTTGGCGATCGATCTGCTGACGATACATCCGTCTTGAATGAGTCATCTACTGAGCGACACCTTTTGGCTTACAAAAAGACTGATCTGAAACCCTACATCGAATATTTTGAATCTTTCATACAACGCCTATGTCCAGTCCAATCGGAACAAGAAAATTCTTCAAATGCAACTTTACGAACCTCACAGAAATATCAGAATCCTCCAGATATTCCTGTATTTTAGTACTTCTCACCACACTGTACACTGTCCGCATTTCTATCGGTGCCCCATTCAGGTGCTATGAAACCGAAACCAATGACATCCCATCAGCGCTCAACAGCGAGACAACTTTTTTGTGAAATTGACTCCCATCACCTGGGACCTCCTGTCTTTTTGTATCATATATATTCATGATTGCTACCACGCTGTTCCACTTTCAATTTATCCCCTCTTTTCATTCGCCCTCGTTGTGGACCTGATGCGGCCGTTTGCTCCTTTGCGGGGTCAGGCTTTTCGTCTGCAACCTTGATTCGAGTTCCATCTCTTGTATAAGTTTGAGCATTCTCGTGGCACTCTAGCTTCCACCCACCTGGCATGATGCATGGCGATGAAGTATCGATACTCAATACTGTTTTCGAATATCATTCTTTTATGTTCCCCAACGAATGGCTGTTCGTGGTATTTTACATCCGTTCTCTCACTGACGCAAACTCTACAGAATAACGTTTGGCCGCGTGGTAGTTACCAATGTCTTAGTAGTGGGGCATTCTGGCTTTGAGTTTCATCGGTCGAGAAAAAGCGTGCTGTTGCCATTATCCACTTCTGAACTTGTGTCGTGGTTGCTTTCTTGCTGTGAGTTTCTTTGTCCTTCCCCATCCCTCTTAGCCTCCTTCTACAACCACAATCTCATTTTTTAGCACAACATAATTTTGCTTAATAATTTTTTGCTGCATAATAGCCGGCTGGTAGTTTTCCGGAACGACGCCCATTCGTTACTGGTAGCTCAGCTGGCATGCATCAGTTGCATGTTTTTTCTTCTGTGTATTGCAACATATTAGCTGAGGTGTTTTGCACCTCTAGCTAACGTGTATAATGATGATGGTGGTTGCCTGATTAAGTCTACGGCACTCCATCTAAATTAAGCAAGCCTGCCCACTGGTACCTCATACTTTCTCGTTCGTTACAACCAGTGTGCAGCGAAATATTTTTTACAAGTTACCATCACCGTCTCTTGCTTGCTTTATATTTAGCATCGTTGCTGCTCCATTGGTGATGCAGCGACACCACCGAGGCATTTGCATTCCCTTTTCCCGTTGCTGTCCTAGTATACGGTTTGCCGTGAAACTAGAACACCCGGTTTTTGCTTCTTCGAATTTTATCCCCGTCTTTTTGACCGTTTCGTTATGCATCATAGCGCTTAAGATCGTCGTTCGTTCTCTTTTCTCGACGTCGACATGCGCACGCAAACCTTGTTTTAACACCTAACACTCGTTTTCGCCTTTATTGCAATTCAAATTTCCTCAATAGTTCTCATCCAGACAGCGTGAACTTTCCGCCATACTTTCAAACTCTTCGGATCCATTAACGCGTTTTTATTATTCATTGGCCAATTATCTGTTTGTTTTTATTGCACACCCTTTATTGCTACCACACTACGTATCTCTCGCGACTTAACACTTATGGTGTACGGCACAAGTTGATTCCCTGACGCTAGTCCATTACAGTTGTTGACGCCCTTTCGTCTAAGGATCGCGCTTTCGGAGTGTACGTTTTGGGGCCAATATCTTTCAAACCAAACCCGTTCCTGTACGACGGTACTGTTGTTCCGTACTGAGGTGTACTGCCACTGAATTGCTTCCTCACCTGGGACCTTGCAATCGAATCAAACATGAGCAACTCAGCGCTATGACACACTGCAGACCATTGAACTCCACGGCTAGGCTGTCAGGGAGGGCACACTCGGTGAAGTATGGCGTTATCACCATAGACACTGTTGCACCGCTGTCCTTGCGCTCGCTGTTTAAGTCTACCAGCCCGTCTTTTCTAGCTACAATTCGGCTGTTAAACCACATACTGTTGACAATTGCAGAAGTAATTAGGATGGCTGCGTAGATTCCATCTTCATTTTCCCTGATCAGCTGGTAGTTCGATGATTGTCCCATCTTCTGATTGATCTCGACACCTGGAATCACAAGAGGTCATTTATCGGCGAATGTTGTTTGGGGAACCTCATAATCCGACTGCTTTGCATTAGCCGGGTGTAAAATAACTCACACAGTCATCTGAAACCAACCTACGTTCGCAGTGGTCATCCAGCGTATCTCCATCGCCGATGTACGGCATCTGGATTGGTGCATGATTCCGTGCTTATAATTCTTCGTTCTGGGATTCCGCGAAGAAGACGAATCCTTTATTCCCAAAAATGTATTTAATGCTCCCACAAATCACGAGCGGACAGAGAAACTCACTGGCACCACTGTACAGTATAAGTGCTCTAACAGTAATGTACTAAGTGTTGTCTGGCTATGCCCTATTTGAACGGGACCGATGAAATCGTTTGGGAAACAGCTCATCAGATATAATTGCGTTAATGGATTTTGTTACTGAGAATAAATGCGTGTGTGCGCACAAAGTGAGGTTACTACCTAACTCTGCACTAGTGTTAGCGGCACTATGTACAAGTGGCCAAATATAAAACATCTGATAAAAATTGCCTGGAGAACTGATCTCTACCTGCTACAGCGTTTTAAGCAATGTCCCAGAGGGGGTGGCCTACGGGATAAAGGTTTTTTGAAGGCACAAGTCGAAATGTTGGAGCAAAATGAATATTGGCGACTGGGATAGCAATTTTCTGGCCAGTGTAATTTGATATGCTCTTCTTAATGTCCCATCTTTCTATGGATGTTCTTGCGTGCCTTGATACATGGGAGAGAGCGACAAACAGAAGAGTGCCGGTAGCAGGTGGTAGCAGTCTTAAAATCAATCTGGGGAATGAACTCTCCTTCTTGACCTTGTCTGCCATAAGATGACTCTGACTTAGCTTTAGCTGCCTAGAGTGGGGATGAGTTTCGGTAGGCTTGGATGTTTGCTACGAACCTAGTGCCTTGTGAACACTTGTTGGTTGCTGTTCGCGTGGTCCGATGGAGGTTACATGGCCTACGGAAGCTGCTTTGTATTTAGCACAAAAATAAAAAATCATACCACAGATTGTGGTGTGGTGTCCTCTTTTCGGGCATTTTTATCAACCGCTTACGAGCAGCGAATGATTGGCAAACGAGGTACAAGGTCATCTGTGACCGATTTGTGGCTAAGTAGTGGTCGATTTGCCAATTTCGCACTACCACTGTAAATCCAATATCACTGTCAGCTGTTTTTGTATGCACAGCAGTTAACTCTATTCGATAACAGTGGCCTCAAGCAGCTTGAGTATGTGGGTAGTTTGATCGTTCATGCGGACCGTGAATGACGCCTCATAATTGGTCTGATGATCGGTATTCAGTAGGTGCTTCGTGATTATTGAGGTAGTCTTACCTCTCGATTCACGTATCTCACCCGCCAGATATCCAGTTCGTCCATTCGGACACCCAAACTTCGATCAGCGCACTCGACGTATCTGTCTCAACAACTAAGTAGAATTTGTATGGACAGTGGGACGTGCACTACTTCAATGTTGGTGTCTTCAGTGAATAACCAAGCTGTGGTCTCGTCAACAGGAGCAGTCCTAATTCATCTGCACTGTGGGATTTTTCACTGAAGTGCTTATCCGTTTAGCATCGACTTTGATGAGATGAGCACATTTGAATGGCTGCTCTATAAACACCGGCTCCATTTGATTAGCTGCTATTCGATCTCTTTTCGCTGACACATAAGCGCTTGAGTAACTACAGCAGATATCCTCTGTACTGCAGCGTTTCGAACAGCAATTCTTTTCCGGTTTCCAGTCCATCGAGTACAAACCATGTGGATAAAACCGAACAATGTCCGGATTGGAAATGCGTGTATGCTGCGTATGCAGAAATCTCTTAAAATGAGCGTACCAGCCCGTCCAGTTCGCTTTCCTGCAAACTGGTCTTCTGATATAAGAAGCATCCGGTCGTCTTGGTAGCAGGAAGCGAACCGATCACGTGATCTTGTCCCTTCTGTTTCTATCATTTGCTATGTATATGTGATTGATAAGAAGGCACGAAGTGACCCCATCCCACAGTCAGCGCTTTTCGTTTTTATGTAACTTTTTGTTGATATCGCACTGTCTTTTCCCCTTCGATGCCGCATCAAATCGTCCTTCTTACGGTGGTTCAAGGGCCTTTCGGACTGTATTGTTTTGTAACCCTACGTGAGAACAACTTGACCGCTTATTGGTTTACTACCACTTTATGCGTGTGTGACAAGGATCTAGACCTAAGAGATGGAGAAAGTTTTAGTGGCCTATTGCATTAACGTCGATTGACTGAATGGAATCAGTCGGAAGCCTTGACCTGGATGCCGTCTACCAGCCATGTGGTAGAGCAGCCTAAATCGGCTTTCAAATATCTTTCGAATACTGAATAAAACTCACGGGAACGTTTTGATCCAAAGAACAATGCTAGAACACGTCATCAAAGAGATGTTGAGCTGGCGATGCAAACGTTCCGCTAACCCATTCGCTGCTAGGTCACTGGTAGTTCTGATTCGTTGGGTTCCGAGAGTGTTAGTCAACTCTCAAAGGAGCTTTGATCGAATTGCAGTTCGCGGTCTGTTGTGAGGACATAGTATACCGTAGTGTAGGAGCCATTGGGCTGAATAGTTATTGAATCCAGTCACTGCGAAAGTCTCCGCACTGCTTACTGTCCAGATATCTCCCCCTCCTGAAAATCAAACTGAAGAGTGGACAACTATCCAGAAATCTATTATGGAGGAACAATGTGTCATTGTAAACTGCATTAATTTGATCCACTACTGTAGCTCACTTTACCTGACCGATTCTTGCTAGACATCTGTTCATTGGCTCGCGCTCATTGTTCGTTCACCGCTGTTTGTTACACCTCAACCTTGACCGGAACAAAGTTGCGCTTTGTTCACAATATCCAAACTTAATTGTGGGCCGTTCATTCGGTCCGTGCGAACATGGTTAGCTAGCGCCTGCGGCGCTGATTGGCTTTCTACCTGCCGGTTCCGTCTCTTCCGCTCGCTCCGTTGATCAGGTACCATGGCACCTCTCGCCGTCTACTCAACTTTAGTGCCGCGCGCGGGCAACTTGCGTGACTTTGTCCTGAATCAAAACCTTACTTCACTCACAACATTGCAAACCGCCCCCTCACTGTTCATCCGGACTGTGTAAGCATGATCAGGTTGCGCTGATTGGCCTTCCAATCAACTGGCCGCGCGTCGATTTCGCTCGTGTAACCTGCTAGCTGCCATCACATTCACTGCCACAGGTTAACAAGTGTGACGATCGACGCAAGTTAGTACCTACCTATCTCCACCCTACGGCGGCAAGAGACCAACAGTATCGACATGAAAATGACTAAAATGAGCATCATGTGGGGTACAATTACTAAGTGGGGCTTGTGTATGGCATTTCACCTTCTCGCCTTGACAGTAGAGAATTTCTCGCCATCACTTGTTCGTCCTTCTGTTCTCGCTGCACAAATCGACTGGGGACAAACTCGCAAGTTGTATGGATGCGATAGGCTATGCAATGAGTCGGAATTATCTCACCCATAAGTCGATGACTTTCTTCTAGGAACATCCTAACAGTCAAACAACAAAATGCGTTTCACTCGCAGGTTAGTTTCGCGGACATGTTGAAAGAAATAATTATCCTGATGTGCTGTTTAATCCCCAGAACTTGATAGAAGAATGCCCAAGTAGTGTTAATTTTCTCTCCAGGCACATGCTACGCGGTTATTCGCGTATAGCAAATGCCATACGTCAGACACAAACTGAGAAACATAGTCTAATTGTCGTGGGGAATGGCTTTCAGCAGCAGATGGCAGTACACATGCTACTGGCTTGTGGTCACTAAACACTGTAAGTGTACGTCTCTCTAAGTGATGTATAAAATGATGCTGAGGCACATAGCCGAACTTTCTCTGTCGAATCTGCTGTTACACCGTTCCCCATGCTGCATTTCCTTAGGGAAATGGCAAATAGACACCATCATCTGTCGTTTCCGCAACACTTCGTCTACCTCCAGGTCAAATGCCTCCACCGTTAACTATAAATGGGTCCAGATGTAAAATAAGATTGACAGATGCCAGTTGGCGATTAGGGTCAATAAAGCACCAGTCTAGCCGATTCCGGAAAGCTACATTATTTGAGACTTATTCTCACTGCCTTTCCTCAGACAATAGAATCAATAAAACTTTCGAATTCCTCCTTAAGGAAAACAAGTGCCACCATATAGCTCTTAAGGTGGTCCTTGACGCTATCGAATTGTATCCAACGGGCGCAAACACTCAAAAAAGTGTACTGTTCTTTGAGTACCCAATCCCAAATCAGCCGATAGTTTTACAAATGAGTACGCAAAATGGGATGCCATTGTCTGCTTTGGGATTGATCACTCAGTCAACTGTGACACTTACGGTTGTTTGCACCCGTTGGATGCAACTTGATAGCGTTGATGACCTAGAGAGATCGGTGGAGGAACAATTCCCTTAAGGAGGAATTTGATCGTGCTATATATGTAGTAGGTTGAGAAGTGTAGGTCTTTGAGTGGATGGACTGACTAATCATGGTGGAATGAAAACTCTATAAATGTTAACTATGCCCACAATCTATCGTGACTTTGAGCGAATCGGATAGACGTTACTCAGTGGTGGCCATTACCCTTTCGGGTAGGGACGTACTACCAACAGAGACAACGGTGACCAAGGATCTCCATCTTACCAACTCCTAACTGGCTCTTGGTGAAGCGGATAGCAACTACATAATAGGCAACTCGTTCAAAAGGTTCCGCAGGTGTTCGTCGTGCTCTTGGCTTGCAACCTAGACGTTCTCACTATGGAAGAAAACGAACTTTCACCCTCGAAGGCGCTAATCCATGAAACGTTATGAGGTTCGAGCGATATTACACTGGCCAGCTAGCACTTAAGGACATGGATAAGTCTAATGGTATAGCAGTGGCGGTTTTTGGAACATCATTGGGATGGCGATCTGAACACGTTTTCATGGGGTGAAAAAGGAATATTCTGAAGGCGCGTAATGGGATACCTATCCGGGACCATGATGGCGTTCACATCCCAATAATTCCCATATGGCCTCACATCTACAGAATTGTTCTTTAAAGCCGTAGGAATGGGAGAAGTCCCAGCACTGCTTGATAAACGTACTATACCCAACTGAATTCCGCCTTCCCTACGAAACTTGTCATGCGTTAAGCATGGCGGAAGACGAGACTACTCGTTGTCACTGTCGGATAAATGACATCATCGGGCTGATATCCTGACTTTGTTATGCCACTCAATCTATTCAATCCATTCCACTAAGTTGAAATGGATCAAGGCAGAATAAACTAGGGACTCGCCTACATGGTAGACTTTTGAACTGGACTTTGGGATGTGTTAAGCCATCGATCACTTGACATTATCTGTGCTTCACGTTAATACCAGCATGTCGGAAATGGACCGGGGTCTAAGACAGCCGTTGCACCTTAGCTGCAATGAAAATCCAAGGAGACGATCTACGAAGATCAAGGTCCACCCCAATGGAACCTTGTCCAGGGGTGTAGGTGGGCGTGCCCTTGACAATCTGTAGGTTAAATACGGGGCAGCGCTTTAGGTCTCCCAGACGTAAGTGAACCAGGCTGACTTGGACGCAGGTGCCTACCACGTAGTGTATGACATACCCAACAACACACAGATTGAGGATACAATTTGACTTGCATAGGCTGGCGTGTGCAGTCGCCATGACGAATTGGCATGCTCGTGCTCCTATTTGGATAACCGGAACTACTTTACGCATTTTCGAGTCATGCATCCAGCAGTTACCTGGTGACCGAATAGCACTCCGAGTACGTCTTATTAGATCGGCAGTACCGCTACATGTACCGACGGAATCAAAAGCCGGTCCTTTATGTAATCTCCACGGCTTGTATAAGCGGGTTGTCGAAGTAACAAGATCGAGATTGCTTGTTCCTCTGTCTCCATTATTTACCCTTTATAACGTTTAATTCTTTTGATTCGGCATCCTGGTGAGTGTTATTCAGTATTTGATGCACATGAATCAAGAGCCATTATTAACATAGCGGCTTGAAAACGGAATTCTCTGGTGGACTGTCGTATACCAGGGTCTGCATGGCCCGTAATAGCTACATGGGGGATGCGATCACTAAATTCTTTATCACTGAGTAAAGGTTGCATCCTCTTACATTTACTAAAGCCAATCCCACGAACTAGCATGTCCCTTAGCTCTGGATGAGTGGGGTTTGTTTTCAGGGAAGCTTGGGTGGTGGGCAACAGTGGGGTCAAGAAAGTGATTATTTAACTTCCTAAGCACCTTTATGTATGTCATTGATTGAAAAACTGCCTAGACTTATGTAAACCGGTTTGGGGTGTTGTATACGAAATACTAACAGACAACCATATACGGTATTAATATTCCCCGATTGTTGATCAGTCACATTCGTATCCATGAATGGAATAATGGAATGGATACGACCGTCCAGGAGCCAAAAAGTTATTCGAAATCGCCAAGTTCACATATGGGTCATTACTTTTGAACGAAGCTTGTATCTCACAATAATGACGAAAGCACAGGAAAGCCCGGAAGAAACTTCACTACCATTAGTGTTTGACGTGGTATGCAAACGGTAATTTATTGCATGGTATCTAGGTACGCTTCGTCTGTTCTGACCGAATGAACTCGTAAAGAAAGTAACCTAATCAGATGTAAAAAGCTTAGTGGATATTAGTCGTACGTACGCGCGCATGTGAAATTAGTGCATATACACTATTCGGCCTGTGTGCTACACTGTATACCGCAACTACTGTGCACTTGACGTTTCTACCAAAGCAACATGCGATCCCTTCGTTTAGTCGCACCGTTCCAATATTTCAAGTCACTCTTTCAATAAATAAATAAACGTTATCTTCTTCGACCGTGCGAAACACAGTCCAACTGAGTGGTCTGATTATTATGTACAGCTGAATCGTATAAAACAGGTACTTGCTCTAGTTTTACACACTGATTCTTAAACCGTTTTTTGAAGTGATTGATAAGTTATATGTATTAGAAAAATTGAGAAATTAAAAACGATAACAAATGCAGATAGCGTCAAGTGTTTAGGGGAATTTATACGGCTATCCGTGGAACCGTCTCCAGGGGACCTATTTTCATGCAGATGTTCTTTCGAAAAGTTTCACCCGCACTTCCGTGCCCCGTATGTGCGTGTGGCACAATACCAAGCAAACCATCACATGTTTAAGGTTTATATTACGATTGAACCTGTCTAAGGCCACAACTCAAGAGACCGACACAAAGTGGTTGCCATGGCCAGCTTCATGCATAGGGACATTATTCATAGGAAAGAACGTTAGGGATGTCTTTGTCTGGTCGCCATAGACAGGTGGTCGCCATGACTAGCTGGACTGTATAGGGCTACATTTTTGGCGAGCAAGTCATCCACCTCATTCCATCATTCGGCGCATTCAGGTATGCCACGTTTACGCCAGTAAGTCAGTAACAATACGCCTTGCATAGATATACTTGTTAGCTTGGAAGCTTCAGTCCGTCACCACAGAAGATTAGTCCCGTCGTAGGCACCAATGAAATAATGAAGAATATGAAATGTGACTAATTAAACATAATAATGGCAATAACGTTAATAAATGTATGGCACATTGCGCAACAGTGCAAGAAGGGTCGTTGGCTCATCCGATCGAATTGTACGGCGGAACAACCGAAGCAGATAACTGCTCGAATTATCCATAAGCAAGGACGTAACGAAAACACTATTTTAGGTTCACCATTAGTTTTGTGCATTCGAACAGTAGGGAGGTCCAAATCACCAAGAAGTGAAACTTGCCAGGTATTCCTGAACTGTTACCTCAGGGAAAGAAGTAGACATGGTTATCAGTGTAGAACGAACGCAAAGAAATCATGAAACGAATCTTACGCATTGTTCAGTCTACGGGGTTTGGATTACGTAAATATTTCTTGTCATGATGTCATTAACTTACTGTCATCTTTAATCTCAAATCAGAAAACAGTCGATAGACACATTTGAATAGAGTACCTGTGCGTGAGAGGCAGAGCTAAAGTTACAATTGAAGATGGTTAAACGGCACAACTTAAACGATACAAATGCCGATGTTTCACTCATCGTAGCATGTATACAATCGATGTTCTCTGGTCTCATATATGTTCAGATCCGTCTTCAAATAGCTTTCCCGGCAGTTGGAATATTTAGCGTTATTCACCCTCCCTATTGACATATAAACATTTATCATTTTCTTAAACATGCACAAATGTTCAGGGCGTCTAATTTCTTTTAGCGGTTTATTGCAGATGATACCGGATCTGAAGAGGTAAAATTTTCGCCTTAGAATAGTCCTGAATCTGGAAAATGTAACTACACATTCTGTGTCTCGTATATTATATTTTGTTTTTATTTGGAACTTTGGGGTGTACTTCTCACTGTAGACATTTCTCCACACGAATTTATGGAGGAAGTACAAGTTAAATGCGACCTTTTCAAACATAAATCCTCGATGTTATTATGGATGCATTTATCTCTATGTGAAGTGCAGTTGAATAGATCAAGATACCCATTGTAAAGGCGCGCTGAAGGTTTTCGATGGTTTTTAAATCACATGTATGCAGGTTGCTGCATTTATCACAGGATTGCTCAAGTAAGTCTTATAAATATTTTATTCTCGACAGTGAACTCATTTAATCGGGTCTCTTTCCAAGTTCGCAATTGACATGTGAGCCTAACCAATTTCTTAATCTTCGTTGCAATATAACGCATACGTTCGCTAAAATCTGCTTGTTCGACACTACCCCTGATGCAGCGATGTGTAGCTGTTTCTTAGCTAACTGGCTTGCGTGCACGTACTGGGTATCACATCGTTTCAAATGGGTAAGATTGATCATGATAAGTGTGGCATTTATTTAATGATCATCTTTCTTATGTCACTCTCGACTCCCTTTGCGTGCTGGTTGTTTTCATTTGCCAGGTGTAACCGCCATCTAATTTGTCGTGGCAGCGTGCGATTCTTTTTGCCGTCAAGCTGGGTCGACCAGCTGTTGCAATGTTGTTAAAACCGCACGATGTCTGAACACAGACATACCACAGTAACAGCTGACCGGCTGAATGAGGGTACGTCTCCTGCGACTCTTTCGCTTCTTCGTACATGAGAGTGGAGACTGGAAATCGGCACCCTGACATTCGTGAACGGGGCTATGTGACCACCCCGTGTCCGTGCTGCTGTGTCATGCTGCGTACACGCACGCAACCGACAAGGTGAACCAAAATAAACTCGGGTGCTGCTGTTTTCTCCATATGTGCGCATTGCGGATTCATGCCGGTCTTTTCTACTACACTGGGACATCGCAATGTGCGATTTCCACCCTAGTTCCAAGGTGTGGGTGACGGCCAAATGAACGTTGTTCATTTCTCACTCGCTCACACCCTGTATCCGCATCGACTGAAACGAACACAAAGGATACACGCGACATGAAGCTGGACCTTCCATACCGAATCAGTCCGTTAGTTTACCTGACAACATTTGATACATGTGAATCAGCCGCAAAGCATCGGATATCTTAACTTTCTTTTTGAAACCCAAATCAGGCTTATTTAAGTGTTGGGTAATCATCTGTCAGTTCTCGGGTTATCCAAGGTAGTGCCAACAGTGTTCCTGTTCACTGAAACTGCTGAAAGCGCACTGGGTTTCGGACGGTAGTTACATCAGGTGAGTTCGATCGGTTCTGCTTACTTTGTTCCTTCTTTTACCTCTGCACTTCAGGGGTTATCCGGTACATGTGGGTCTCATTACCTGTTAATTTTTTTCACATATAGGATTTCTTCATAATTATGCCCTGAGTGTTGTGAAGCTTCCGTTATTCCCCCCCCCCCACACATAAGGTAAACACGCTTTCCCTTTTCTGCTCCAATGTCCAAGAGCCCGCGCTTTTTCGACCCTAACGCAGTTGAACTATATGCACCAGGCGCCGTTCCGCCCTATGATTCACTTTATGAACAGCATTGTCAGCACGGCTGAACATGCTGTTCTGACTGCTTCTTTTGTCATACGAATATCTAAACCAAGCATAGTTTTCGTGGTGGGATAGCAATACTGTTGGGAGAGAGCAGCTCCGAAACTCTCCACTTCGGATGCGGTCTCAGTGACCGGAATGGCAGAGGTTTGCCCGTAAAACAAATCATGCTCTCTCAATCGAGATTGCGTGTCGCAATCCCAGACACACGGTGAATGCTCCAAAATCCAACATTGAGCAATAACTCCAGTTCTGCAGCATTCGTAATGTGACAGCTTGCCATCAGTTGTATGAGGCTGCATATTATTTGGCTTCGCGTCGCTACTGGAATACTGTAAATTTCGAGCATCCATAACTAAATGTCCCTTTTTCCCCCACCTTTACCACTGTAATGCTTTGTGGGGTGCACTGTGGACCACGTACCAAAATCCGACTATCGGAGGCCGCTTGTGAGGTCCCCGATTCTTCCATTGGAACTCTTCGACTCTTAAGCTCTCTAGTTCACAACGCTTTATTGATTGGGATACTTTACCCTTTTGACCGCACTAAACAGCCGAAATGAGGATTCAAGCAAACGATAGTACGCTGTGCAAAAGTTTTTGGCCCTCTTTTTCACCTGGTTTATCTCTATGGTGGATGGATTTATGATGTTTCAATAGGCCTAACTAGAACCCGTTAGCTTGTTTCAATGTTTCTGTTTTACTGTCCACGTGTCAAGTCAGAAGTTCCATAAATAATCAAGAACATGGGTGAATGGTTTTTTATACCTATGAACTGGAGGACGCCGATATCACTGGAAATACCATAATGTTGCTCTGATTCCGTAGACGATCAATGTGAGAACTGTTCTTGTGAGTGAGACAATAGCTAATGATAGTGGACTGTTCGTTCGCTCTCAGCGACGTCTGCTAGAATGCTAGACTTATCACACTGGAGTAATTCTGTCGATTCTATGCACAACAATTGCCAATTGAGTCCTATAAATCCAGTGAACGTTGGTATAACAACTCACATTATGGATGAGATCCGACGCAAGCTGGTGCTACTAGAGGTGAATGATGCGCCTGACTCAGACGGCTTCTTCCATCATTGAGGAAATTCTGCAGCACTTGGTTTGTCCGAAACTATCTAGTACATTGGTGGTTGCCAACCGTTTCTCCTTTCTAATGAGGGTTGGTGGAACATCTTGTGAACATCGTAGTAGTGCCACGGTTACCGCTTCGGTATACGCTTCACACCATCTGTGTATGAAGCACTTTTAAGGCAGCGGGCTGACACTGGACCGGTTTTACTGTTATCAAGCACGCACTTGAAACGGTTTATCTGTTTGCTTATGCAGATCACTGTGCTACCTCTGGTAGTCACATCATCGAAGATGCTACTGCAAGCATTCGTATAGATTTTATGATTTAGTATAATCAATCATTCATGTAGGTGGCAGCGTATTAGCCTAGTTCTCAAGGGAATATAATACAATGATGCAGTGCGACCAGTATTACTTATCGACCATCGACATTGCCAAGTTGTGCTGCAGACCATAAGAGGCCGCCCCTATTTGACCACTGAAGTCTGCTAACTAAGCTCTTATCTGGTGGACGCACAGTGGGTAATACTGATGTTCGTTGTCTTGTCCTTGTTAGCCGACCATGTGGTGTCTCACTGGTTTCTTTGTTGAACCCCAACTCCTTACACCAACTAGATAATATTCCTTACCTGTCTACTAACTACCTGCTTTGGCGTTTGTTTTTGCCATCGTCGCACATAATTGTTTGGTGCAGTAACAGAAGATGGCGACACTAAAATTGTGAGTAGGATAGATGCTTGACGTCTTTACGGACAAGGCTCGCAGGATCGTCACGATCAGTGCTATCTACCTATGGAATACATCGTAGTCACGTACTTTGTGGTGCTACTGTGTTAGTTCCCATACCACCTACTCCTGACCATGTCATCTGAACGATTTGCATTTGCTGAATTCTTGTTTCATAGTTCACCTATATCAGCTACTTTGAACTGACTTTGGTGCGGTTAATGCGTTCTTGCGTGATCTGTTTTGTCTCGCATCCGGGTTCGGGTTCACGTTCCTGCAGGTGTTCGGGGGACCCCGCTTAAGGTTACGTGGTAGAGAACGACCACTGTGGTGTCCTGATGTACCTATTATATATCATTTACTCGGTGAAGTAAACAGCCTACCCACCTTAGCTATTCCTTGTTTATCCATAGAACACTGTCGATCTGGATCGATTTTCAAGCCTAGATCTTACTCTTGCCTTTTCCAAAAAATTTAAATCATTTTTCCCTATATTGCACGTCACAAGCTATTCCTGTTGCTCCCTAACCTAAGCTGCCCCATCACACCGTACTTGCTTTCGAAGGCAGATTCGTACCACTTGGTCGCTTCGACCTCTTTTACGCATCACCGATTCGGTCTTATGATTTTTGCGACGTCATATGCATAGGAAAGGTCAGCAACGCGAAATCTCAATTTTTGTATGTGCGTTATGTTAGCTTCCAAATGTCACTTTCGATCTCATTTGTATTAATTCACATTGAATTGGACTCAACTTTAAATCATTTTTCAGACAAAGCGCCCGTTCTGGTATTATTCACTCCCAACACTGCACTTCAGGTACGGTCCTAGTGATCAGAATGGCCGAGGTCCACTTCGAAGTAAACTTAAGTCCCAATAGAGATTACGTGTCGCAGTCTAAACACACCGTGTGGACTTCCAAAGCCAAAATTGAACTCTGTAGTTTGTCTATTTTGCCGTTTAGTTTAAATTACCCTGTGTTTAATGCCTATCAGTTAACCGTTGGGCCATTCCGGTCAGTCGCATCAATGTTACCAAGTGACCATCAATCACACATTGATTCGGACTGCTTTCTATCGCCCATATCTGGTTACGGGCTGGGAAGTCACTGAGATGGAAGACTCCTATAGTTTGCGTTTGTGGATTGAGCTACGTCCCTTTCTCTACGAATGAGCTAAGGATTCCACTCAAAAGTACTCATCATCGCAAACATACTTTCTCACGCAATTACGCTGACTCGGTGACATCATCATCATCATCATCAACAGCAGTACATCAGCCATTTGAACTGATGCTTCGCTGTCATACAACCGTGAGGTTCTGTGAAATAAAGAATAAGAAGAGGGAGAGAAGGGGGACTTACCTGAAAACCTTAATGCCCTAAGCAAACATTCAGGGTCAAGGCGCCTACACCTTGTGTAGACAACATTCCGTCACAAACAGCTGGCTATCGTGCAAAGATAAGGCGGCATCGGCGAGACAGCTTCCTTGCGGCTTTCACTGCCACGCATCATAATCAGCCATTACCCCGCAGATAACTCAGCACCAAACACACTTTAAACAGACAATCCGATTAGGAGACGGCAGCAGACGCGCCACTGGTGTCTAATGCGAGCCATGTCCTGTAAAGTCTCGAGCCAAGCACAAGGTGAGTCACGTGGACTCCAGCCCGGAAGGCGAGACGGACCAACGGCACCCAGTTTGGTTGTCAGTGACTTCATTTCCCGCTGCCAAGTCAACTTCTGTCCACCTCGAGACTTGCGCCATCCTACACCTGGTAGACTAAACAAGGCCCTCCTAGGTAAGCGGTGACCAGGCATGCGTAGCACGTGCCCGAGCCAACGCAACTTATTCAGTGCTATGTGTTGTTCTAGGGAGCTAGCATGATCATCACCACCTAGTACTCGCCTACGCACATTACCGTTGCGGACACGCTGGTGCCATCCGACACCAGCAATGCTTCGCAAACAACGATGATCAAAGAGTTGAAGGCGCCTCAGATCTTCAGACCGAAGGGGCCAAGTTTCACTACCATAGAGCAGAATGGCCCTCACTGTGGCCTTGTATACACGGCCTTTCAGACGGAGGGAAACTCCCTTCTGTCGCCAAAGATGACGCGGGTTCAAGAAGGCAGCTCTGGCCTTTGCAATGCGTGAGCTCACGTCAGTTTCTATGCGCCCATCATTGCTGATGCAGCTGCCAAGATAAGTGAATTGATCAACCACCTCGAGTTCCTCGTTAGCAAGCGTCAAGGGGTCATCGAGTGGCTGGTGGTCATGCAGCAACACTTTGCACTTTGAAGGTGCGAAGTGCATACCAAATAATGGGACCACTCTGGATAGGCTATTCAGGGTTGATTGTGCCGCCTTAACATCGTCCAAAAGCAAGACGATATCGTCCGCATAATCTAGATCAACTAACCGTTCACCAGGCAGCACTTCAACACCTACATCGTGAGATTGCGCAAGGGAACACTCCATGATAGAATCCACGACGAAATTGAACAAAAACGGGGAAATCGGACAACCCTGTCGAACGCCACTTGTAGTCGAAAAGCTATCCGATAAGGCACCATAGACCCTGACGCGGCCTCTAGTGTTCGAGTATAGAGCACGAAGGATGTTCACATATTTCGTGGGAACACCTTTTCGCGCAAGTAATTCGAACAGAATCGATCAATCGACTGAACCGAACGCACTCTTGAAATCGAGGAACACAGCTATTGCCGGTCTGCGGTATGCGTGGCGCTACTCTAGCACCTGCCGCAAAGTGAATATATGGTCTATACAGCCACGTCCTGGACGAAAACCGTCCTGCTCTTCCCTAATCCGAGATTCCCGTTCCGCAGTGAGGCGACGAACGAGAATCGAGGCCAGTAATTGTGTCACAACTGGCGTTAGGCTAATACCCCTGTGGTTAGAACAGTCTGTGCGACTGCCCTTTTTGTATATTGCCACTATAATCGATTCGCTCCAATTAGCCGGCACACTCTCTTCGTTCCAGATACGTTCGAATAGGGAGGTCAGTGCTTTGCAGAGGACCTCACCTCCATCCTTAAATACTGCAGGTGGTAGGGAATCCGGGCCAGCGGCACGAAAACGATTGAGGGCTGTGATCGCGTTTCGGACCTCGGCCTCCGACGGAGGCTCTAAACTAACCGTCCATGGCACGTCCTGAATCACCTGAGTAAGAAGAGGTCCGGGAGCAGGGGGCCAGCTGAACTGGTGTTCAAATGTTCAGCCCAATGAGCCATACGGCGCTCTTTATCGTGTATAAGCGCACCCGCGCTGTCCCTGATTGTCTCACTGACGCCTGGTTTTCTCGGACCAGTGGTGCGTATTAGCTGGAAGAGCTTCCGGTAATTGCCTACTGCTCCTGCCTCCTCCATTTCTTGAGCCCGACTGGTCCACCAGGCTTCCTTGTCAGCACGTAGGCTCCGCTTTACTTCACGCCTAATAGCCCGTCTGGTCACATTGTGTTCAGAACCAGCCGGGAGGTGCCTTCTAGCTTCCAAAAGGTTCACGGACCTCTCGGATATCCAGTGACTGGTGTGGTGACGACTGATAGTGCCACAAGCAGATGCTCCTGCGTCGTGCATAGCGGCCGAGATCCTATTCCACTGAAGTTCAGTGTCATTAGGACAAGACAGCGAGAGTTCGCTATGCAGTGCTTCTTGATAGGCTTGCCTGATAGAAGGCTGGGGCAATTTCTCCGTTGCCACTCGGGGGACACGCTTTGTACGCCTTCCGGTAAAGTTCATGGAGAAACGACAGCGCACCAAGGCATGATCAGAGTCGACACAGGTACTCCAGTACGAGCGGCAATCCAGAATGGAACCGCGCCACCTGTAACTTATGGCTATGTGGTCAATTTGGGTCCATCGCTTGCCAGCTACAAGAGGATGCCAAGTGACACTTCGGCGCCCACTGTGTCTAAAAGCAGTGCTAGTAAGAAACAACTGGTGCTCCGCACACAGTTGCAGCAGACGCTCGCCGTTGTCAGTCCGTTCAGAGTTAAGTCTATACTTACCACCCAGCTGAGCTTCTGAAGAGCTCAGACGTCCTACTTGTGCGTTCATATCCCCTGCAAGTACTATAATATCTGAACTAGTAGCACTGCGTAGCAGCGTGTTCAGTTCGTGATAGAAAGTGTCCTTGACTGCACTAGAACTGCAGTCGGTGGGACCATAAGCAGAAATCACAAACAAACAGCGTTTTGTTTTACTTCGTGAAGTTACCTTAGCTGATGTCGTCAAACGGGCTGCACATAAACGGCTGTTCACCGGAATCCAATCAACCAACGATGACTCAGCCTTGGAGTTGAGAAAGATACCTACACCAGCCTGACCCGTGAGTGGCGCATCGGCGTCTCCGGATGCGTGCAACCAATAACGAGAGGATAAGCCGGGTGCAGTCAATTCACTAACCTCGTTAGGGTCATTAATCCTAGGTTCGGACACACAACACACATCAACACCCAGTGTGTCCAAGGTGCGTGCGAGTGCAGCCTGCTGACCTGTTTGTCTTAGAGTGCGGACGTTGAATGTCGCCATGACAACGGGACAGCGTGGCCTTATAAGGAACTTTTGCCGATAGGCGTCCGATACATGCTGTGCGATGATGGCTGCAGATGGTTCTACTCCAGTAGCACTTCGGTTGCTGTCAATTAAGCTGGGAATTATAGAAGGAAGATTAGTAGTGGGGGCCGGGATGGGAGTAAGAGAAAAAGGTGGAAAAGAAAGAAGGGAGGCGCCAGCAGTAGCATGCTTTCGCTTATCCGCCCTACTGTATGCAGCAGATAAGGCGACCCTTGATAATCTGCGCGACGGCCGATGCAGGATGAAGTTAATGTTTGAAGAAAATGTCATGGTCGTATGTGGGCTGGGATACTGCCAGGGCGCCCAGACCTAGACAGGAGAACGATTAGGGTCCTCATCCAAAGCCTTTGGCTCAAAAGCCTGTCCGCAAGGCAGCGTTGTGGCAGTGATTTAGTTGTACAGAAATGGACGCCATCCCATTTCAAACCCCCAACCTGGAGGACCAGGAGACTGAGTTTGTCTGACCTCTCACCATTGACCAACCTCGTAGGAGTAGCTCTCAAGCTGCTCGGAGGCATCACCCAGTATAGCTCAATGGGTCAATGAGGTACGCAAACCGTCGCACCACGTTAAGGTCCAGTCTCGTTGCGACGGGTCTCGGTGACACTGTTCCAGCGATACAATTGATGTATTCATGGCTAAGAAAGTATCTTGTTTGGCGTACTGGGACACATCCTAATTCTCTCATTTGTACTAGAATGCCTTTTATTTAGTGGCATGTGTGAAGCCGGATGTGTTTCACTCATTTCCATAGAGGTTAGTTTGACTTGTTTGCATCCTCATCCAGTGGAACTTCTACCATTGTTCGAAATCCAAAGCTCCATTGTTCACTTTTCGATTGGTTACGCCCACTTCCTTGTTGTTCAGAGATCCGAAACTTGTCCGATCGATGAATTTCTCACTGTTCTCATTAATGGAGCCACCGTCCATTCTGCTCTCATATTTATCTAGTTAACCGGGTAGCACGTGCCTTTCTGGTCTCGGAAATCAACGAATCACATGAGACCGTCAGGTTAAGGTGGCAGGTAGCATAGTGGTGACTCGTCAAGTCTAGGGCTTCCATTAATAAATCTGTTTAAACCGGACCAGCGCATTCAATTTGCCGCTTGTTTGTTTTCATCCCAATGGCCTCGATTCGGCTACTTCTTTCTTCGGTGTGCATTACTGCAATCAATAATATCATAACCGTTCCGCATCCTGTTACGCTATGCAGCACTGCGTCAGAGGCACTCCATAATCTGTGTGCACCTGTCCTCTTTCCCAAGTCTTATGGTATTGGTCCTCGGTCCACTGCCAAGAAGTTATTATTGCTGTCTTAAAAATCGTTTTGCATTACTTTCAAAAATGAATGTCCAGTTCAGCTAGATTTGTCACACGCGCGGAGTGATCCATCCGTTTCGTTGTGAGCTGCTTTGAAGCACTCGTTTCTTGAATGGGTCGGTACAAACTATCTCAACTGGAAAAGTGAGTAAGGTTGAAATGGCTGTCGGCTAGCTCGGAAACTGGAGCTGCGTACAAGCCGCAGGTTTCTTGCACCATCCGATCCGGATTTGTCTGTCACTGGCACTGTGGACATCCACAGGAGGCCTGTGTCTACACCAAGAGTATGAGTGGCGTGCGCTACCACCCCAACATCTCCATGTACAATGTGTCCGATATCCTTGGATCTAACCCCGTAATTAAACCATGACTCGTACGTTTGGACGACGCAATGGCGCGCATCTACGGAACCCCAGAATCTGTAACGCTTGTCCGGCTATCCAATCGGCAAGTTGTGCTGCCTAGCAAATGCTCGCACACACGCGCCTGCGTTTGGTGGTGAGGGGCACACAGTCGCGTGCGAAGCCATGTATTTTGCTTATCCCTTGTTGGCATGAATGGTAGCACTACAACCTTCAGTTCGTCGAGAGGTGGGCACAGAAAGGCCACATGAGCCAGCCGAACGATCGGTAACTTCGGTCGCAGCGCGGCATGCTGAACATCCTCCGTTCGCGACAAACTAAGCCAGGGGACATGAGATGTTTATTTGGCAAGGAATGCGGACGGGCTGTCGTTGGGCCATACAGGTTGAAGCGAGAGATGACGCAGAAAATGCATTCACCCAACTGTGCAGATAAACGTAGTGTAAAAACAACCCACCTTGTTTCCGAGGTGAATAGTAAACTATTGGATGCAAAGCTGATCATACTTAAGCACTATGTCTCCTTTTCGAGCCACTGACACAATACCTTATCTCACTTATATACAGAATGAAAGCGTTCTCTGACCGTTATCCATAGTACCTATAGCATGCGAGGAAAATAAGATAATAGCCACTAGTTTACACCAACGTATATCCAGATCGCAGATGTTCGATCATTTTCAATGCTCTAGACAGAGATCCGTTGATATCTATGACGCGCGCCCTACTTGAGGTTTGCACCTTAACATAGATTAGTTGTAGCTTGATACGACTTCACAAGAGGTCTTAGGAGCGTGGCTGCCCAGTAGTAGTTAAATCCAACAAAAGCCATTCAGAGCAGTCCAATCATCTCCTCGTCTTCAGCATTCACACCCACCGTCGTTAGCCAAGATCATATTTTCAGTGTCCACGAACGACACCTTAGCTCAGTCATTGATAGTAGCTCAATGAACTCCACCCGAATACACTGAAAAGCAAACCGCTTACGCCTGAGCCACATCGCCAGCTTGACATGCGTGCACATAAGGTTAGTTCGACATGGCGTGTTTGTATGACAACCTCCTACTAGAATGGGGCGTTTCTGGCAAATTTGCTAAAGTAAGCCGAGGTAACTGGCACTCACAATGTTTTCGGTCAATAAAAGATCGCGGCAACGATAGTCTGGAGATTGATCTGTTTCCTTGAATTTCCTTAACAGAGCTTTGGATACAGTAAGTCTCCTGTGAAGTGAAGGTAGCCACGGTAACCCGTGTGAGCGAGCACTACACCAAATGCGAAAACGACTATGGGTTAGCAGTAGTTTTCATTTATTGTACGTTATTACAAGAGATAGTAAAGTAATTGACTTACGCCTTGCACAATGCGGACAGCTTCAACCCCTGCTCAAAGACGATAGCCACGCAACTCCGCATTATGCAAGCCGCCACTCAAATGCGACTGCGTACAGTGAGATCAGGTATTGTGACAGCGGCTCAGCCTTACATCCACTACTTTACTATTCACCTCGGAAACAATGTGGGTTGTTTTTACACTACATTTATCTGCACAGTTGGGTGAATGCATTTCCTGCGTCATCTCTCGCTTCAACCTGTATGGCCCAACGACAGCCCGTCCGCATTCTCTGCCCGTCGCAACGAGACTGGACCTTAACGTGGTGCGACGGTTTGCGTACCTCATTGACCCATTGAGCTATACTGGGTGATGCCTCCGAGCATCTTGAGAGCTACTCCTACGAGGTTGGTCAATGGCGAGAGGTCAGACAAACTCAGTCTCTGGTCCTCCAGGTTGAGGGTTTGAAAGGGATGGCGTCCATTTCTGTAAAACTAAATCACTGCCACCCCCCTGCCTTGCGGACAGGCTTTTGAGCCAAAGGCTTTGGATGAGGACCCTAATCGTTCTCCTGTCTAGGTCTGGGCGCCCTGGCAGTATCCCAGCCCACATACGACCATGACATTTTCTTCAAACATTAACTTCATCCTGCATCGGCCGTCGCGCAGATTATCAAGGGTCGCCTTATCTGCTGCATACAGCAGGGCGGATAAGCGAAAGCATGCTACTGCTGGCGCCTCCCTTCTTTCTTTTCCACCTTTTTCTCTTACTCCCATCCCGGCCCCCACTACTAATCTTCCTTCTATAATTCCCAGCTTAATTGACAGCAACCGAAGTGCTACTGGAGTAGAACCATCTGCAGCCATCATCGCACAGCATGTATCGGACGCCTATCGGCAAAAGTTCCTTATAAGGCCACGCTGTCCCGTTGCCATGGCGACATTCAACGTCCGCACTCTAAGACAAACAGGTCAGCAGGCTGCACTCGCACGCACCTTGGACACACTGGGTGTTGATGTGTGTTGTGTGTCCGAAACTAGGATTAATGACCCTAACGAGGTTATTGAATTGACTGCACCCGGCTTATCCTCTCGTTATTGGTTGCACGCATCCGGAGACGCCGATGCGCCACTCACGGGTCAGGCTGGTGTAGGTGTCTTTCTCAACTCCAAGGCTGAGTCATCGTTGGTTGATTGGATTCCGGTGAACAGCCGTTTATGTGCAGCCCGTTTGACGACATCAGCTAAGGTAACTTCACGAAGTAAAACAAAACGCTGTTTGTTTGTGATTTCTGCTTATGGTCCCACCGACTGCAGTTCTAGTGCAGTCAAGGACACTTTCTATCACGAACTGAACACGCTGCTACGCAGTGCTACTAGTTCAGATATTATAGTACTTGCAGGGGATATGAACGCACAAGTAGGGCGTCTGAGCTCTTCAGAAGCTCAGCTGGGTGGTAAGTATAGACTTAACTCTGAACGGACTGACAACGGCGAGCGTCTGCTGCAACTGTGTGCGGAGCACCAGTTGTTTCTTACTAGCACTGCTTTTAGACACAGTGGGCGCCGAAGTGCCACTTGGCGTCCTCCTGTAGCTGGCAAGCGATGGACCCAAATTGACCACATAGCCATAAGTTACAGGTGGCGCGGTTCCATTCTGGATTGCCGCTCGTACTGGAGTACCTGTGTCGACTCTGATCATGCCTTGGTGCGCTGTCGTTTCTCCATGAACTTTACCGGAAGGCGTACAAAGCGTGTCCCCCGAGTGGCAACGGAGAAATTGTCCCAGCCTTCTATCAGGCAAGCCTATCAAGAAGCACTGCATAGCGAACTCTCGCTGTCTTGTCCTAATGACACTGAACTTCAGTGGAATAGGATCTCGGCCGCTATGCACGACGCAGGAGCATCTGTTTGTGGCACTATCAGTCGTCACCACACCAGTCACTGGATATCCGAGAGGTCCGTGAACCTTTTGGAAGCTAGAAGGCACCTCCCGGCTGGTTCTGAACACAATGTGACCAGACGGGCTATTAGGCGTGAAGTAAAGCGGAGCCTACGTGCTGACAAGGAAGCCTGGTGGACCAGTCGGGCTCAAGAAATGGAGGAGGCAGGAGCAGTAGGCAATTACCGCAAGCTCTTCCAGCTAATACGCACCACTGGTCCGAGAAAACCAGGCGTCAGTGAGACAATCAGGGACAGCGCGGGTGCGCTGATACACAATAAGGAGCGCCGTATGGCTCGTTGGGCTGAACATTTGAACACCAGTTCAGCTGGCCCCCTGCTCCCGGACCTCTTCCTACTCAGGTGATTCAGGACGTGCCACTGACGGTTAGTTTAGAGCCTCCGTCGGAGGCCGAGGTCCGAAACGCGATCACAGCCCTCAATCGTTTTCGTGCCGCTGGCCCGGATTCCCTACCACCTGCAGTATTTAAGGATGGAGGTGAGGTCCTCTGCAAAGTACTGACCTCCCTATTCGAACGTATCTGGAACGAAGAGTGTGTCGGCTAATTGGAGCGAATCGATTATAGTGGCAATATACAAAAAGGGCAGTCGCACAGACTGTTCTAACCACAGGGGTATTAGCCTAACGCCAGTTGTGACACAATTACTGGCCTCGATTCTCGTTCGTCGCCTCACTGCGGAACGGGAATCTCGGATTAGGGAAGAGCAGGACGGTTTTCGTCCAGGACGTGGCTGTATAGACCATATATTCACTTTGCGGCAGGTGCTAGAGTAGCGCCACGCATACCGCAGACCGGCAATAGCTGTGTTCCTCGATTTCAAGAGGGCGTTCGGTTCAGTCGATTGATCGATTCTGTTTTGAATTACTTGCGCGAAAAGGTGTTCCCACGAAATATGTGAACATCCTTCGTGCTCTATACTCGAACACTAGAGGCCGCGTCAGGGTCTATGGTGCCTTATCAGATAGCTTTACGACTACAAGTGGCGTTCGACAGGGTTGTCCGATTTCCCCGTTTTTGTTCAATTTCGTCGTGGATTCTATCATGGAGTGTTCCCTTGCGCAATCTCACGATGTAGGTGTTGAAGTGCTGCCTGGTGAACGGTTAGTTGATCTAGATTATGCGGACGATATCGTCTTGCTTTTGGACGATGTTAAGGCGGCACAATCAACCCTGAATAGCCTATCCAGAGTGGTCCCATTATTTGGTATGCACTTCGCACCTTCAAAGTGCAAAGTGTTGCTGCATGACCACCAGCCACTCGATGACCCCTTGACGCTTGCTAACGAGGAACTCGAGGTGGTTGATCAATTCACTTATCTTGGCAGCTGCATCAGCAATGATGGGCGCATAGAAACTGACGTGAGCTCACGCATTGCAAAGGCCAGAGCTGCCTTCTTGAACCTGCGTCATCTTTGGCGACAGAAGGGAGTTTCCCTCCGTCTGAAAGGCCGTGTATACAAGGCCACAGTGAGGGCCATTCTGCTCTATGGTAGTGAAACTTGGCCCCTTCGGTCTGAAGATCTGAGGCGCCTTCAACTCTTTGATCATCGTTGTTTGCGAAGCATTGCTGGTGTCGGATGGCACCAGCGTGTCCGCAACGATGATGTGCGTAGGCGAGTACTAGGTGGTGATGATCATGCTAGCTCCCTAGAACAACACATAGCACTGAATAAGTTGCGTTGGCTCGGGCACGTGCTACGCATGCCTGGTCACCGCTTACCTAGGAGGGCCTTGTTTAGTCTACCAGGTGTAGGATGGCGCAAGTCTCGAGGTGGACAGAAGTTGACTTGGCAGCGGGAAATGAAGTCACTGACGACCAAACTGGGTGCCGTTGGTCCGTCTCGCCTTCCGGGTTGGAGTCCACGTGACTCACCTTGTGCTTGGCTCGAGACTTTACAGGACATGGCTCGCATTAGACACCAGTGGCGCGACTGCTGCCGTCTCCTAATCGGATTGTCTGTTTAAAGTGTGTTTGGTGCTGAGTTATCTGCGGGGTAATGGCTGATTATGATGCGTGGCAGTGAAAGCCGCAAGGAAGCTGTCTCGCCGATGCCGCCTTATCTTTGCACGATAGCCAGCTGTTTGTGACGGTATGTTGTCTACACATGGTGTAGGCGCCTTGACGCTGAATGTTTGCTTAGGGCATTAAGGTTTTCAGGTAAGTCCCCCTTCTCTCCCTCTTCTTATTCTTTATTTCACAGGTCCTCATGGTTGTATGACAGCGAAGCATCAGTTCAAATGGCTGATGTACTGCTGTTGATGATGATGATGATGCCAAATAAACGTCTCGTGTCCCCTGGCTTAGTTTGTCGCGAAAGGAGGATGTTCAGCTTACCAGGCTGCGACCGAGTCTATCGATCGTTCGGCTGGCTCATGTGGCCTTTCTGTGCCCACCTCTCGACGAACTGACGGTTGTAGTGCTGCCATGCATGCCAACTAGGGATAAAGCAAGGTAGATGGTTTCGCACGCGATTATGTGCCCTCATCATCAAACGCAGGCGCGTGTGTGTGAGCATTTGCTATGCAGCACAACTTGCCGATTGGATAGCCGGGCAAGCGTTACAGATTCTGGGGTTCCATAGATGCGCGCCATTACGTCGTCCAAACGTACGAGTCATGGTTGAATTACGGGGGTGGCTCGAAACTCCGATGACACTGTACATACCAAATGTCCAGTGTAAAGCCGAGGTAAAACGGCTGGGTTGCTTGTAAATATGAGCCAATCCTTCACATCCTTCATTTGAAAATAATCGAAACATGCATACTAGAGGTTCACCGGCTGTTGGCTAGGCCACAACCTATTCAAAACTGGATGGAGCCAATCTTTGGGGACTAGTACACTCATACAGAGTGACAGTCTTCTAGAGCCAGTAATCAAGTTGAAGGTTTTCGACAACTAGGCACCCTGTCAACACTTGCGTCAACCACAGTTGCACAGCAAATATCAATAAGCAAATGCCTAAAATGCGAGAAAATAAACCCACACGTACGGACCAACAACAGCGATGCTGTATCACACGTGCCACAATTCTCTGCATTATTGGCCTAGATTAGTAAATGGAAGCTGAAGCAGCGTACTTACCAAGTGCGGATGCTTACCTATCCAACTTACTCGTTACCTCTCCGACATTGACCCCTTGGGGCCACCTTGCGCTGAGACACACGACCATAAGTGCTATAGCACCAGGTGCTGTGTGTCCTTGGCCTAGGCTCCGTCTGCATCCAGTGCTTGCGTAACACGCATTGATGCAGCAGTCGTTTCTCGTTTACCTGGGCAAATACATTTCTGATGTGGTCGTGCTAGTAGCAGCGATCCACTGTCAAGTGCTCCCAACATCTCAGTGGAAGGTTGCTTCGATAAAACCATTGCTCATATCTTGTCAACTTGGCGTTGGTTTGCTGAAGTTAATTTCCTGAACGCAGTTAGTCACGCAGCAGGCGATTTGATATCCTAACCGGATCAATACCATGGATATGTCCCCGGCATCTCATGTGTCGTAGCATTAGCATGATATCCATTCGGCACATGTCGCTCCTTGTCAAGTCCGCAGCCAAACCGACGCACGTGCAAAATCCAAAGGAGGAACTGCCGACGGAACCGCTCTCTTTATTGTATCTCTTTCCCTCTAGGCGTCCAAGTTTCACTGTTGTAAAAGAATTGTTAGCACCACTAGTTTGTATACCTTTGCTTTTGTTACAAAGGTCAGCTGCTGATTCTTATATACCCGGTGTTCCAGCGTACCTACTACAGCACTTGCCTTGGATAAGCGGATGCTCAGCTTGCTGGTCATCTGAAGGTTGCTTGACAGCATACACACGTAGTAGCGAAATTTCAACGAATTCTCCCAAACGTCGTTAGCAATCTTGATTTATGAATAGCCCACGGATTACATTCTTAGTAGCGGCTGCGAAACGTGTGCCTTCGACGTGATCGAACTTGGCCGCAGTCGAAGTGGGCGCTGTGATCACAGGAAGCAACTCATTCTCCTGGTATGCAAACAACGCGCAGTTGTCGGAAAATAACAATATCCGAATGACTGTCTCATCTATTAGGGCCCTAACGTCGAGAAGATGAAGGTTAGACAAGCCACCATTGATGCGATGCTCGAGTCGGACACCATAATCACAGGCATGGGAAGGACAAGCTACCAAGTCAGTTAGGTAAATATTGAACAGGACAGGTGCTAGAACGCAGTCTTGCTTCACACCAACCATAACAGCAAAGTCATCCGTTGTTTGTCCACCCTCGCCCGCATAGAAAATGAAGAAGCGTATCCGTTCTTGTGGCACATTTGTGCACTCATGGTTATCTCGCAGTTACTCCTCCGCATTTTGCCGCTTGCCAATGGACCTAGACGTATTCCTTCGAAGTTTACGAGCACCACCTCGTGATGTGATTCCCTCAAGAATACCACCAGCGCAGCATTCATTTAGTCGTAACAGTTAATTCCTGGCGTTGTTTCACCCATACTTACACGCAAAACTTGCGTTATTCCAAATGGCAGAGACTTTTTGTATCACACGATAGAACACCACGGCGGCATATAATCGATCTAACACTTGCTCCAGTTCACGACTGGGTGGTGCAGCTACAGAGTAAGCTGCGTCTTCACTGCAACAAACTCCTCTAAGTCCATTGGAAAGTCTACCTTCTTATCGATCATAGTGGCTGTGGGCGATCAGTGGAACAAACAACCAAACTCCATTTGTCACGCCATCGTGCGATTGCAGCAAGGGCATAGAGCCGCAATCTGCCAACAAGCAAGACAAACACTCCATAGTCACAAGAGAAACAGGAACCGCGTAAACCTGCTCCAATGTGACAGCTGATCGCTGGCCTGACTCAACATCTGCGTACTTACATCCCGTTAAATAAGTAAATATTTTATTCTGGACAAAGCGATGCAGGACTACATAGATAAGATCATGAAAACAGGACAGAGTGATGGGGAAATGTACCAAAATACATGGTAGCCATTGCAGTGAATGTATATATTTACGAGTGAATATATAAACGTTGTACCCCATGCTGAGGCTGATGTTGCATTCTTGATGCTTCTTCACCGCAGCTGGGCTAAACCAGCTTACACTAGGTCTTATTAAGACAGATAAATTTTATTCCACGTTATTTGCTTTACTCCGCCTACCTGAATAATCTGCTATTAACTGGCCACGTTGCTTGCGCTAATTGTGCTTGTATTCGTTAAGTTTATTGTGTTTGTAGTATTTTTGGGTCACTTGTGGACATTTTGTACTTATCTCGGATTCGTTGATAAGTAACTTAATTCATATGCTAATTTCTCGAGGAGTTACATCGGTATAGCCGTATGCTTTAACAGATATATTTTATTTGATAATGTCATTTCAAGTGATTGGCTGTTGTTTGACATGCCCGGTGTGGTTGCGCTGGATGTGCATGTTGACAGGATGCCTACCTGTCTATTACCCACCACCTCGTCCATACTGTCTCCAGGAGCCAGTTGATCGTTGCTGGAGGGGACGGGGTGCACGGTTCTTGTGGCCGTGCTAGACTCGAAAAGCGGTTCCATGCACTCAGTGTGTAGCGGACTACGGTCCAGCCACCGCCTTGTGTGCGCTTGATTCCCAAATATAGTGTGCTTGTATTTCCCTGTGAAGAAGTGTGGGCCGGCTCCATTAATGAAACGTGTCTCTTATCCGCATGCCTCCCGATGTTATTCCTTCGGGTTTACACTGGATATGTGGTGTGTGGTTAGAGCTGTGTGTGGTGCAGCGCAAGCCACCCATGGTCCCTCTGTTAGCGCAGGCGTCCTGTGGCTGGCCACAATGACAGGCAAATCCGAAACCGGTTGCCACTAACCAAATAGACGTAGGTGTGTATGTGTGTGTAGTTATGTTGCTTTTGTTTTATGTGTTCCACTGCATTTTTATGGTTTGATCGCGTCACCAATGTGCGAAGAGATGATTGAGGTCCATGGATCGCATGTGCTTATCCGGTTACGCAGACGGTAGTGACTTTAGTTAGTGGCCGGTCTCATACGCCACGTCGCAGTGTTGGTAAACAGGCTGTTGTGGTTTTTATAAGGAGAACGCCAACCAGGCAAAAGCTTCTCATATCCTAGAACCAAGCCGTTGAACTATTTGCTGGAATGGGGTAAACCCGAACCACCCAGCTGGTACCACGGGGAGGTTGTTCTGCTTGCCGGCCAGTTCGGCTAGTCGGCCTGTTCGGCTGGCCAGCTAGCGCAGTAAACTAACTTGTGTCAGCCCCACTGCCTATTTGACCAACAGCGTTCGCGATCCGCCTGCTCCGATGGGCATAGCGACAAACGACATTAACTGGATGGAAGATCAAATGTCACGCACTTCTTGCTCGCGGAATGCTAAACCTAAAAATCCCAAGTAAACGTTAACTGTGGTTGTGCAGCGTGTTATCACGGTGTATGAATTTGAATAGAATGCTTCAGCTTTTGTAAAACTTCCATTCTAAATGTGTTCGTTTGAATTTAGGCGATCTAATGAAAAGTATTGGTGCGACCGATTCTGTACGGTTCTACATTGAGTGTACAGCTATTCAACTCATCAGATGTATAGCGTTGTCGGCGCAGTAGTTTGAGAGAGGGGCGCAGATTGTACAGTTGACAGCCGCTGTAAGAGCTGTCCTACTGGGACCAGACAAGCCAGTGCCCCGAAATCGATAGTCACCAACAAACTCCCCTTCAGAACAGAACAGTCTGGCTGAACGTAAGCGTAATGATGCAGAGTTAGGCACCCCGACACTAGGTGCTGCTCCTACTGATGCCTTCGTAGCACATGCTTCCTTAAAGTCAAGCGAGTAATGGAACACGGTTAGAGGACTGCAACATATGCGTCCGTTGTTACCGAGGCACAGTTCACCGTACTCTCGGCCGCCACCAAACCAGATGCAATCAGTACTGCTATCACTACTGCTGGACATAGGGCAACTCTTGTTTCCCCTATGAGAGAAAGCAGCCACGCCTTCCTCCGACATGGCAAAAACAAGGTACAATCAGAATGCCTCAACTATTATATGCTCTAATGTGCCTGTATATGAGGCAACACCATCAATGACTAGCTGCTAGACGATCGGAAACAGTGGGCTTTCTTCATCAATTGATAAAGTTCCAAGCTAAAGCGTCCAGTATGATACACTCGTCCGCCACCAAAACTCCGTACAATAAGGTGAACCGCGGTTAATCCAACTGACGCTTCAATCAAGAAATGTTGCATATGCAGTTCACTTGTCAGCCACTTGTCTCCGTACCACCCCATGCACTGTTCGAAATTTCCCAGATGTTCCTTGATACGAACGTCAGGAGTGCAAAATGTTAGGGTGATTTCCGTAAACAAGAAAACTTAAATTAGCCCCTTGTCCACCATGTCTCCGAGTCTTAGATATCAGGCGAGCTAAACGCAAGGCACTTAACTGGGATGATGAGTGATGAACAATGATTTATCACGGATAAAAAGCATGTGTTTGACAAGTCCCATATGAAGGTTGGAGTAAAAATTACAATCGAAAGGATCAACGAATAAGTAAGTCTTCATTTTAATCGTCTACCGACTTTAATGCACCACTGCATAACGATAGTTTGAAGTGTGAATGGGATGCGCACACACAAAATAGTATAGAGATCTGTAATGGGCAGGCAGTTTGAGCTGATGGCCTCTCCGGTTGGTATTTTGGCTAAGCTGCAACAGTTTGCAACATAGGTGAGTTAGGTTCGTCAGTACTAAATCAAGCGTGATTAGATCTCCTCGCGGACGTCGAGATACACCACTGCACAGTCTCAGGAACTGCACTCTGCCCTGGTAGGAGAGATGAAACAACCCACTAACGAGTTTGTTCGCTCTACGTTGTGGAGCTTCAAGTGCATTAATGTCGCGCTTGCGCCAGTGACACCAGGCGAGGATCGCATATTCAACGTGGGGCCTCACGTAGGCGTTCAACATTTGCGGAAAGCTTGATGGCTCGAAATTGCGGAAACCCCTTCTTAAGCGTCCAAAATGTTGATTGGCGCTTTCTCATGCATTTTCAGCCTGTGTCGAGCAACCAAGATCGTACTGCATTATCACCCCGAGGTCGTTTTCTTGCGAAGTACGTGGTAACTGCTAGTCCCCAAGTCGATATTCCTAGATAAGCTGATGGTGTATGCTTACGACTTTGCACTTAGTCACGTTGAACTGGAGCCGGTTTTCGGATGACCACGCATAAGCACCTGTCGAAATCGCTCTGCAATGCCATGTGATCATCCGCTGTCTTGATATTATGCAAACTTTTGACATCATCAGCAAATAGTAAAATTCGATTGCAGTGCACTGATAAGAACGTTATTAAATGTTAGGAAGAAACGTGGCCCCAGTATCGATCTTTGGGGCACGCCACACTCGACATCAATTGGGTGGGAAATGGAGCTGCGGCCTTTCACATTCAGCAGACGTTGAGCGATGTAGTTGCCGATCCAACCGAGCACATGTTCACCGATTCCATAGCTACGAAGCTTGTGGAGGAGAATGCGATGGTCCAAACGATCGAACGCTTTCGAGAAGTCCAGGTAGACAACGTCGACTCCCACTATGGCATCAGCTGATTCTGTCCAGCTTGCTCGGGCTAACAGCAAGTTTGTAGTGCAGGATCGATTTCGGCGGAATCCGTATTGCTAACAGTTGGATGTTGTTGCTCTCATGATATCCCATGAGTGCCTCTGCAGTTACGAGTTCCATTAGTTTGGATAAAACTGGGAGGAGCGTGATTGGACGGTAGTTCGACGAGTCCGCACGATTACCACTTTTGCAAATAGGAGTGATTGGTCCATGTTTCCATATTGTGGGAACCTGCATTTCTTTGAAAGAACCGAGCTAATGGTCCGGCAAGATCCATGGCCGATGTCCTCAAGGTCTTCGGTTTGATGTCCTTCACGCCAATTGAGCTGTGCAAGCGCAATTACGCCAACCCTTTCAGCACATTTGCTGCCGTGAACGATACGTGGTTTAACCCTGGTGGCGATGGTGGCTGGGTCAAAAGCGGATGAAATGATGATTCACTCCAGCAAGTATGGATGAAGGGTTGGCGAAGCACGTTGGTCGCATCTTGTGCGGTTTTCCAAAGACCATCTGTTGAGCGTAAAACCGGGATCCTGCGTTGCACTCTGCGGAGTTTGTTGACTTGTCTATACAGCAACTTGGGATTTGTACTAAAGTTCACCGCTAATTTTTGTTAGTGCTGCAGTTTGTCGTCACGCATCAAATTGACGCAGTGGTTTCGTTGAGTTGTGTAAGCACCCCATGTCAAGTTAATTGGACAGACTTTGTAAGCACGCCAGTCTGAATCCCTAAAAGTCGTGCATTTGCTAATACATCTCCTCAGGAACGAATTCACATGCTTTCGGCGAAAGATCTTGCTTTCTGACGCATTTGTCATTAGCTCAGTGAATTGGATGACATACATCATCCAGGCGATATCGTGCGGTTTCTCGACCAGGAAGGACCGGTCGGTTTCTTGAACGAGCTTGGACAGTATATCGTGATGCCTAACGACAGATTTCCACGTTGTTCTCACTGATGTACTCCGAGTAACAGATGTAAAAAAAGAGCCACATCGCGTGATCGCTTCGGCTAAGTGGTTCATCTATGGTCACGGTCTCGACCATTAGTTACGAGTTGGAGAGCACAAGGTCCAGAACAGAGGATGTGTCGCCCGTTTGGAATCGCGTGGGAGAGGTGACATGGTTGTACACAGATACATCGACAATCACCTCTTGTAAGTCAGCCTTGAATTGTTCGCTGAGCGATGATGGGACTTCGATCGCATGCAGTTTGAAGTCCCCCACCAGTAGGACGTGACTGTGTGGTCGTGCCAGGACTCGTTTCATCGCAGAAGCTAGACACTGATCCATTTTCAAGGTGAACATTGGATGGCGGTAAACTATTGCTAGTAAACACACATTACCACGTCTTAGATGCATACAACACCAAAGCGAATCGAGGACTATCGTTTCTGGGTTCTCAATGATATTAACATGCAGGTCCGATTGATAATACAGGAGCACCCCATCCTCTGTTAGGTCCATCGTCTCGTATGAAACTTATGCTGAGTAGTGCAATCTCAGCATCAGTGATTCTGCTTAGCCATGTTTCGGTGACCATAACTAGGTACCAAGGCGTGGAGACCTGACAAATACGAAGTTCGGTTAGCTTGCTGAGAAAACCTTGTGCATTGGTATGCAAGCAGGTGAGGGCATCGGTGGTCAGAAGCGAGTTTGGGTATGCTGGTTTCCAGTGAGGGTCTAAGCCGACCCTTGCGGGGTCGGTTGCCGACCATTTTTTGTGTAGGACTGATGACGCAGGCCCTAGGGCCACTTCAGGTAATTGTATAGAGTTCTCAGCACCAACAAGAGGGTGACCGTCCTATCCTCCTTCAGCTGCCTGTGTGTTTTCGCATTGTCTCCGTTCTGAGCTACACGGTAACAGAATTGGATTGGTAAGTTACTTGCTCAGTGTTACATTGTCTATCGGTGGCCCGGTGCCTATCGCCTTTATACGTATTTCGGACGGCAGCATTTTACTCTCTTTGTGCCACATTTTGATCACATGTTCTGCCATCAGTTCGGAGTGCAGTGCTACTTCCATCACTCGGGGACCATACACTTTCTAGTTAAGTGATGGCGATAACATCAATGTCGAATTAACGATAACATGTTCGAGTGTGAGCACTTCACGAATATAACGCCATTCATCCCAGTTATGAGCGTTCGCCTCTAGCTCAATTAATGTCTGGAGTTTGGAGACAGTGTGAACAAGGATGGAGATTGCGCCTTGTTGTTTACGGAAGTCATCCTGATTTTGTTTCCTTTTCTAACGTTCTCTTCAATGGACATCTCGAAATTTTTGAACAGTACATGTTGTGGTACGAAGGCGAGTAGCTGACAATAGAATTGCCTCTGCATCATTACCTGACTGAAGTGTTACCTCTAGTAACCGCCGTTCACCGTGGTGTACGGAATTTGGATGACGGACGAGGTGCCTCATATTGATTGGTAACGTTTAAACCCCTTTTAGTTGACACATTAGAGCCTATAACAGTCAGACAATTAGGGTATTTAAAGCATCGTGTTCCCTGCATCAGTCTGAACAAAACAATAAGAAGACGAGCACTGCAAGGTGGCACCATTTCGTGTTATCTGATCACTTGCAAACCAACAACATATATAGATCACGTAAGAGAAGGAAACGATCGTTTTGAATTAGTCAGAACAAATGCACACAAACACAAAACTAGCTGGTAGCGCTGGGGCAAAGGTCATCAAGCCTAAGATAGCTTAAGGGCTACTGTCAGTAGCTTTTGCACACAAGAGGTGGGACGGTAACGATTTAGGGCCACAGCCTCGGCAAACTTCAGCACCTTGACGTTTTCGTTTCGCTAGATAACCGTAAAAGTTGACCCAGGGTCAGCTTGATGACCTGTACTGACTAGGTGTCTAGCGATGGATGATGCCGGCAGCTCGTCTGCTGCTCCTTGTGGTATGGTATTGTTTCATGTTCTCCTTTTTGGAGGGACTAGTGGCTGCTTTCTTCAGTTGGACAAATGATGGGGTCTTGAGTCCCGTGGTGGCATTGGTAGTATTAACTTGGTTGGCAGCCAGTGGCGTTACGATGGGAAGTGCCTCCGTCATATAGGTAGCAGCAGTGGGCGCGTATGTTGTCGGCCCTTTAACAGTGTTCACTTTGACGGGTGATTCTGGTGAAGAATATGTGGCGAACGCATCTTTATGAGAAGCCGCTATTGTCGGGGTGGCCAACTCTTCATCGTTACCCATACGCTGTTTTGAATTGGAGCTTGATATTGAGCATCGAGTTTGAGGCACTGATTTGTCTGGTTCATGTGGAACGGCTTTCACGGCTGCAGCTTGATCTACATTATTTGTCAGCTTATCGCACTTCTGCGCCAACACAGTTATGCGTCTGACGAGTGGAAGAGACCTACACTCAGGAAGAGTCGTATGGTGCTTCATTCATGAAGGGCTCTACCTCTAGTAAGTTATCGCCAATTCGACATCAAGATTACCGTTATCATCCAAATACAATGGAGGGGTCCCAGAGTAATGCTAGTAACTTCGCAATCTTAACAGATTGGAGAAAAAATCATCGAAATAGAGCACAAAATGCGCAAGGTGCTGTCATCTGAAATGCCTACAAAGATGATAGACACCCAGCCACAAATAGACAAGATAACACTGAACAAACTGTTCACTTGTGCAACCCCAACACCATGCAGCTCAGAACCTGGACACTGCAAAACACCCCGGCAAGTATATCATCCACTTGTTGACACTGAGTATTCTACACAACGACCTGGAGTGGCCCTAGGGCCTGTGTCTGCGGTCCTACAGAATACAACCGGCAGCCGACCCCGCAAGGGTCTGCATAGACCCTCAATGGAAAGCAGCATCCACGAACACGCTCCTAATCTCCGATGTCCTTACCTGAGTGTATTCCGATGCACAAGGTCTTCTTCTCAGCAAGCTAACCGAACTTCATATTCATCAGGTCTCCACGCCTTGAGAGGTAGGCATGGTCACCGAAACATGGCTAAACAGGATCACTGATGCTAAGATTGCTGTATTCAGCGTGATTCCCCCACAAAACGATCGAGTCAGCAGTAGAAGCGGAGTGCTCCCATATTACCGAGCTGACCTGCCTGTTGATAGCATCGACCATCTAGATACACATTTGTTGATTCTCTCTGATGCCGCCTGCCCCTTAGGCGTGGTGTTGTGTGTTTACTAGCGATGGTTTACCGCCATCCATTGGCAATGAAAATGGACCCCCGTATGTCTTTTGCGATGAAAGGTGTTTTGGTGCGGCCAAACAAGTACGTCCTTCTGCTGGGGGACTTTAACTTTCACACAACCGAAATCCCATCATGGTTCAGCAAGAGGTAATCGCAGATGTATCACTGTTACAACCATGTCACCTCTCCTACATGATTCAGAACGGGTGGCAGACCATCTGTTTTGAACCTTATGCTCACCAACGAGGAAGTAATGGTCGATACCGTGCCCACAGTTGCCCCATTTGGCCGTAGCGTTCACGCGATGTTTCTCTTTCTTTACATCTGCTACGTGGGATACATCTGTGCGAACGAAGAAACCTACGTCGTTACCCATTACGACATTCTGTCTTACCGCGTTTAAGGAACCGACTGGTCCTTCTAACCGAGCAGCTGTCCGATGTCGGCTGGATGATGTTTGTCATCCAATTCACTGAGCTAGTGGCAAATGCTTTGCAGAGCAAGCTCATTGACGCAAAGCAAACAAAATCCTTTCTGAAGGGCGGGACTCGAAAAGGTATGGCCTCAAGTGATGCAGCCTGTCGCGCTTATACAGCCTGTCCGAGTACTCAGGTCTGGGAGGTCCACACAACTCAACGAAACCAATGTATCAACTTAATCCGTGAGGACAACTTCGGCACCAACGAAACTTATCGACAATACTCAATACTAATCCTAAAGTGCTGTACAGTCACGTCAACGAGCTTCGGAGAATGCAACGCGGGATCCCATTTCTATGTGCAACAGTTGGTCCGGCTTTAACTAAGTGGCGGCAAGTCCTCTTCGCCAACACTTCATCCCCACTTCCCTGAGTGAGTCATCATTTCACCCGCTTTTGATTTAGCTCCCACGGCCCAAAGGTTTTAACTACGTATCGCTCACGGTAACAAATGTTATGAAAATACTACTGTCCTTGCGCGTTCACAGTTCACCTGGCGAAGGCATTGAAGACAGTCGCCATGAACATCGTAGAACCATTAGCTTTGTTCATTCAACGAGATCTTCGTGCAATGCAAGTTCCCACAATGTGAAAACCTGGAATCGTCACTCCTATTTACACTAGTGGGAACCGTGCAGGGCCCTCGAACCACCGTCCAACCACTCCTCACGGTCTTTAGAAAATTACTAAAAGGTAGTACCGCAGAGGCGCTCATGGAATATATTGGGAGTAAAAACATCATAGTGTTTGAGCAGTACGGAATCCGTCAAAATTGGTCCTGCATGACAAATATGTTGCTAGCCCCAGCAAACTGGACAGAATCAATCGATGTCAGAGTAGCAGTTGTCCTCGTATACCTGGACTTATCTAAAGCGTTTGGCCGTCTGGACCACATTCTTCTTCACAAGCTCCGAAGCAATGGAGTCAGTAATCCTGTGCTCCGTTGGATAAGCAACTTTCTCATTCAACATCAGATGGATGTGAGAGTCCGCAGCTCCAATTACTATCCAAGCAAAGTTCAGTGCAGTGTGTCCCAAGGATCGCTACTGGGACTAGGTTTATTTGTATAAATAAATAAATAAATGGTTTATTCATCGCCGATGCGAGGTGCAGTCCAACTAGGTGGTCTGATCAATGGTGTTGTATACATCAATGAGCTTTCTAGTGTGCTCTAGTTTAACTTCTTAGTTGCTGACGATATCAAAAGGTGGAATGATATCAAGTCAGTGAGTGATCACACAGTACTGCAGAACAACCTCGACAAACCCTTTACGGGATCATCCAAAAGCTGGCTCCAAGTCAAGTTGACGAAATGCAAATTCGTGTGCCTACGTCGTCAGCTTACTCCTGAATATTGGCTTGGGGACCAGCAGTTACAACGTGCTTAACAGGAAATCACCTCTGGATGATCGTGTAGGACGATCTTGGCTACTCGAGATAGGCTGTAAAAGCATCGAAATGTGCCCGTCAACATATTGGACTTTTAGGGAGGGCTTTTGGAAATTTTGAGCTATCAGTCTTTATGCAAATACTGAACGCCTACATGAGGCCTCACACGAAATATACGATTCAGACTTGGTGTCCCTGGTGCAAGCGCGACATCGATGCACTTGAATCTCCACAACGTAGAGCGACGAAATTCGTGAAGGTTTTATTCCACGTCCCCTACCAGCATTGTCTGTAGGCCCTGAGATTGTACAGCGCTGAATATCGACGTCAGCGAGGAGGCCTCATTATGGTTTACTTAATACTGACCAAACCAAGTGACGCCTTTTGCGACCTGGTACAAATGAGCCAAGCTATCAAACTGAAAAGCCACCAGCTCAAACTTGCCACGCACTACAAGTCGACATTTTGCCGCCAAAATGTTTACTCCCTTCAGGGGTCCTCAACATGGTGCGCCATTCCAACTCATGACATCCTGGCCCATATATTAACGCTTTTCAAAAAAACACCTGATGACACACTTTCCCACTTTCATTACAATGGACAATGATTTATCACTCAAGAGCCGCCTTCTTTAGTTCATGTGACACATAAATTCTGTATAAGGGCGTGCTTGTCCTTATCCAAAATCGCATACTTTAGGTAGCAAAGTGTTGGGACCTAAGGTTAAGATCCAATAGTTGTTGGGAAATGTCCAAACTAACGAAGCATACAACAGGGACTGGGAGTGCGTTCCAGGGTTGGCAAACCCGAAGGAAAAATTAATTCCGTCTACACTAGATGGCTATAGTTTGCCTTTAATTGCAAACAGTTACCTCTGAGCTGCGTGTTGTGGCTAAGTTTCAGCAAATGGCAGCATACGTGGTTGGTTCACACAATATTTAGTACGCTAATATTATATCGCCGCGCAGCCTTCAGTAGCGTCCACTGAAAACTTCCAGGAACTTCAGCCATTGATGGTAAGAGTGATGGCGCAGGCCCTTTACCTTGTTTGTTGCTCTTCCTTGTGGTGCATCTAATGCCTCTAGGCCGCGCTTTAAACAAGGTTACCAAGCTTAGATAGCGTATTCAACCTGTGGGCGCACGTAGGCAGTATGCATCATTGGGAAGATTGATGGATCAAATCTGAATGCCCTTCGCAGTATGCCGACGTGCTGATTGCCTTTTCACATCTACATCAGCCTATTTCGAACAGCTGAGTTCCTTCTGTACGAACACACTAAGGTCACGTTCCTGGGAGGTGGCCTGAAATCCGTGTGCCCCAAGCAAATATGTGTATTCATGTCTATGGCGTAATTGCGCAGTGTGACATTTGTCTACGTTGAAAGAGCATTTTGAACTCACCAGTTCGACTCAGTGTTAAGATCGCACTGCAGCCGTTCGTGATTGTCCGGTCCTCTGATCATTCGCCGTATCTTGAGATCATGCGCAAAAAATAGGTAATCGTCAGCAATTGCTCTCTCAAATCGTTAATGAACGCCAAGAATAGACGAGGCCCAAGCACCTAGTGTTGTGGTACATCACACTTCATATAAAGTGCATAGGACAGGGATTCCCGGAATCTCATCTCCGACCGGCGTTCGTGCAGAAAATTGCTAATGCAACTCAGGATTGGGGCGCTAATACCGTAGTTCTGAAGCTTATGAAGGAGGATTCGATGGTCTAAGTCAGGGGTGTCCAAAACTTTTGCAAGGAGGGCCACAATTTTTAAGTAAAAACATGTCGGGCAGTATTCAGTCTGACATTAAGATAATACTAAAGATTACACATGCACGAAAGAAGCCGAAGCCTGACTTTATTATTTCATCATGAGGCCGCGGGCCAGTTGGAATGTTAACGTGGACTACATTTGGTCCGCGGGCCGGACTTTGGACACCCATGGTCTAAGCGATCAAACGCTGTTGAGAAGTCCAGGTAGATGACCTCAACTCCTGCTTCATCTGCAACGGCTTCAGTCCAGCTATTACGTGCAATTAATAGGTTAATAGTACATGCAAGCTTTTGACCGAACCCATGTTGCTCTGGGATTATTAAGTTGTGGCCTTCCAGACACTGCATCAGCGCATCTGCGATGATTGATTTCATGACTTTGGATAACACAGGAAGTAGCGCTGTTGGACGGTAGTTGGTAGGGTCAGTGCGGCTACCTTTATGAATAGCAGTGATGACTGTTTGCTTCCATACTGATGGAATATGGTTCTCCTCTAGACATCGTTGATAGAAAACGGCCAGAGGTTCTGCTTGATCATTAGCTACTGCTTGCAGAGCCTTCGGTCGGATGTTGTTGACTCCAGAAGAATTGTGGATACTCAAGGATAACAACTTCTCCAGGACAGCTTCCACAGTGAAGTTGCTGTTGTATAAACCTGACAGTGGAGTAATGGAAATGAGGAGAATATCTGGGCTGGTTATCTGCCTGAAAGCTTGGGAGTACTGAAGCGCAGGAGACTGGCTGCTTTCATTGCTGACCGCATGCATCCATCAGTAGAGGCCAGTGCTAGAATTCCGCGGTTCATATTACGAAGGCGTTCAAGGTGCCTGTACAGAATTATACGGTTCGTGCAGAATCGCTTCAGTAACTCCTGCTGATGAGTGAATTTGTCCTCGCGGATCAAGTTCACACACTCGGGTTCACTGGGATGACGAAAGAATGCGGAAGGAACCTTGTGCTCAACTGCCCTCTCCGCTACAAAGCGGTTAGCAAGTCTGCAGCAACGATCATGTGAATGGCTTGGATTTACCCATAGTGGACGTACGTCGCACATCGGCAACTGAAGCGGCACATGCGTGAGTGCTATCATTTCCCTTTTTAGATCTTCACCCAGAGTACGCGAAATAGAACTGCTGCACACAATAATTTGCATGTGCACATTCAATTCCCATTTCAAAACATGGTTTCGCCGCGATATATATATATATATATATATATATATATATATATATATATATAGCCTATGGTGCGCTGAGGCTGGTAGTGGCTAGATCCTGACAGATGGTCTACCCACTGCTGCTACTGTTGCGCCATTTGCTCATGTCCTGGACGCCTCCTCGTGACGACCGCTGGGTGGGAGTTGGGTTTCGCCCTTCTCCCTGCTAAAATCCAGGACACCAATCCGCATGAGTCAATGAAATGACCATGTGCTAGACCCGCTGCCTTTCGGGTGTTCATTTAATCGAAGGCTTTGGCTGAGGACCCGAGTCATTCTCCTGTCAGGAGTGGACCCCCTGCCAGTATCCTAGTCCATCCTCTTCGGAGGTTAGGAAGTGGTCAATGGCCCACTTCCCGTAAAACCTAGCCATGGGAGACAACAGGTCTACGGGTTATAAGCTCACAGCTCGATTGGCGTAGAGCACGAGCGCCACGCATTGTCTCTGACGGTGGGAGGGCACCTACGGATGTTCAATGGTTTACTACTGCCCGCCTCAAGCCAGGCAGCCCCTGGTCAAATTGGTGCAAACCCGCCAAAAACCCACCTGCGTCTGGCCGTGGTCGAAGGTGTATATCCTACTACGGTCCCAAACTATATGTAAATCGTTCCAGTACATCCAAAGCTGCGTGTGACGGCCGTCAAGCAGATCTCAATCTGACTCTGCAATTACATTCCCGAGCTGGATCTGCTCCCCACTGCCTTGTGGGTCAGGCTATTGAGCCAAAGGCTCCGGGCGGAGAACCTCAAGCAAACCTCCAAATCACCCACTGCCTTGTGGGTCAGACTATTGAGCCAAAGGTTCCGGGTGGAGTCAATCAAACAAATCTCCGAAGCGCAACGACCATCTCGCGCGCGATTGCCCATCAATGCAATCGTATGTCTACGCGCTAAGCACTCAGCATCGGGAGCTAGAACGAGCGCCCGGAGCGACGCACTGCACTGGTCGCGACGGAACTGGCGCGCTACCACATGGATATTGCGGCGCTCAGTGAAACTCGGCTCACTGAGCAAGGTAAGTTTCAAGAAGCAGGTGCTGGTTACACATTCTACTGGGTGGGCAACGCCGCCTCAGCACCACGTGATCATGGGATGGTATTTGCAATATCCGATCGCCTCCATGGCCAGCTGGTGGGCGAGCTAACGAGCATCAGCGCGCGACTGATGACTGTTCGCCTACGACTCGGAATCGGTAAGTTTGCCACCTTTATAAGCACGTGCGGTCCGGCCATGTGTTATCCTGATGACAGGCGTGATCAATTCTACACTCAGCTATCCTCCGTAATACGGTCTGTGCCGAGGAGCGACCGACTATTTCTGCTGGGTGATTTCAACGCGCGCGTTGGGCTTGATGCATCGGTGTGGACAGATGTTATCGGTTCGCATGGCATTGGCTCAGCGAATGCGAACGGTGACAGGCTGCTCTCACTGTGTGCCACTCACGGCCTGACGAGCACGAACACTCGGTTTGCACTGAGTGCGAATGATATAGCAACTTGGACGCACCCACGGAGTGGTCACGCTCACCTGCTCAACTATGTCATCGTACGTCAGCGTGATATGCGCGAAGTGCGCATGACATGTGTACTGCGTGGAGCTGAGTTTGGCACTGATCACAAATTGGTGCAGACCAAACTGTACATATATTTTCATAAATCTATGTATTGCACTCCCGCCGTGAATCGGAGTAAATTTAACATTCTCTCCCTTGGTACTGTGGCGAAACGTACTGAGCTGGAGAAGGCGATGGCTGCACGCCTGTGTGATGTAGACTGCATAGCCACAGTGGACGACCTGTGGCACCACATTCGCGACCAGGTGATAGCTGCTGCCGAGGAGATCATCGGGCGCGCAAACTGTAAGCGGCCTGATTGGTTTGATAAGAACAATGCGACGATCAGCGCATTGGTGTCGGAGAAGAATGCAGCATTTGCTGCACATGTGGCAGACCCCAGTGACTTGGGGAAGAAGAGTCAGTATCGCAAACTTCGACGGCGACTGACCCGACAGCTCCGTCGCAAAAAAAGCATGGTGGAGGGAGAAGGCGAAGCAGATGGAATGCTACGCCGAACGCCGCCAACACAAGGAATTCTTTGACTCCTTGAAGGCGGTGTATGAACCGAGATGGAGTCGTTAAAGTAGCTGATCGATGGTAGTTCAGGCGCTACCTGCACACAGCCTGCAGACATAATGCAGATCTGGCGAAAACACTTTGTCTGTCTCTTGAACAACCGTTCAGAGATCGACTGGCCTACATTGAACTGCCTGAAGCAGCACGATGTGAAGACGAGTCTGGCGGACACGCTGACACTGGATGAGACGCAGACAGCACTTGCTCAGCTGCGAAACGGCAAGTGTGCTGGGGCCGACGGGATCCCGTTTGAAGTGTTGAAACATGGCGGACCCGCGTTGTTGACTGTGCTGCACCACTTGGTGCAACGTGTATGGATTGAGGAGGAGGTGCCTCCTGAGCCGAAGGATGCCCTTGTGCTACCACTGTACAAAGGCAGAGGTAGCAAGCAATGTTGCACGAATTATCGTGGCATCAACTTGCTGAGTTGTGTGGGCAAGGTTATTGCTCGAATCCTGCTCAACCGCTTCGTCAGTCAGGTTGTGGAACCGAACGTGGCGGAAGAGCAATGTGGATTCCGTTCGGGTCGCAGCACTATAGATATGGTGTTTGAGGCTCGTCAGTTGCAGGAGAAGTGTAGAGAACGACACCAGCCATTGTACTCGCTTTTTGTTGATTTCACCGAGACATTTGATACGGTGAACCGCGAAGCATTGTGGCTGGTGTTGGGTAAGTTTGGTTGCCCGCGTAAGTTTGGAAGTTTAATTGAATGTCTGCACGGTGGTATGCGAGTGAGGGTGCAGCTGAGTGGAGAAACCTCGGATGACTTTGCAGTTGTCACTGATGTGAAACAAGGCTGTGTCTTAGCTCCTGCCCTGTTTAATACATATCTTCATGCAATGTTGTCCTGTGCTTTTGATGCGGCTTGTGTTTACGGTGTTCATGTGGAACACGGTATTGCTGGTGGGTTGCTGAACATCCGTCGTTTCGGTGCGAAAACTCTAGTCTGTGAGACAACTATCCGTATGTTGCTGTTTGCTGACGATTGCGCGTTGTTTGCACACAACGCGGACGAGTTGCAGCACACGACTAATGCTCTGGCTTCGACAGCGGCCAAATTCGGGCTCACCATCAACACAAGCAAAACTGTCTGTCTCTTTCAGCCTTCACCGGAGGTGCAACCTTCAATATTGCCGCGAATCAGCATTGGTGCTGAAGTATTGGAAACCACCTCCCGCTTCTACTACTTTGGGAGTGTGATGTCCACTGATCAGCAGATACACAGTGAGCTTCGTATCCGCGTGTCGAAGGCAGCGGCGGCATTCGGGAAGCTAGAGTGCCGAGTGTGGAACAACCATCAGCTTACCATTGGCACGAAGCTGCTGGTGTACAAATCCACGGTGCTGTCCTTTCTTCTATACGGCAGTGAAACGTGGACGATGTACCATCGGGATATGCGATATCTCGAGCGGTTCCGTCAGCAGTGTCTGCGACGAATTTTGCGGATCGGCTGGGGCGACAGAGTTGCAGACACGGAAGTTTTGCGCCGAAGTGGGATGTATGCAGTGGACTGCATACTTTTATTGTGACACCTGAGATGGCTCGGTCATGTGAGCCGTATGGATTCGACGCGGATACCGAAACAACTCTTATACGGTCAGCTGAGTATTGGGAAGCGGCATGTGGGGAAACCAAAGTTACGTTACCAGGACATGATCAAAGTGAGCCTCTCACGTTCTAATCTTGATTGCAGATCATGGGAATCGAAGGCGGTTGATCGGCGTGCATGGCGCGATCTGATCACGAAGGCAGCTACCGAGGTGCAGTATAAAGCCCTCATGCATGCAGAGAAGAAGCGGCAAGTGCTGAAGCGGCAAGCACCAATGGGTTGTTCTCCATCGACATCAAGCGCATGGTGCTGTAGCACATGCGGTCGCGACTGCCTGAGTCAGGCAGGCCTAGTGAGCCATGAGCGAGGCCACTATGGGACCACTACCAAAGTGACGACGGGTCCTGCAGAGAACGTAGGCAGAACCGGCGCAGCGTTTGTAGGTACGCTGCATTCCATTTACTAACCACGTGCTTCATGCTAAGTCTCTTTATTTCAGGTGGTGGGTTTTCAATTTTGTCCTAATGCTTTTATTTCTCAAATAAATGTCCACCTGTACGCTCTTCTATAAACCTGCACAACTCGCTTAAGCCAATTGTAGTTAATTTCGATAACATTTTCGCGTTTGTGTCATTTCCGCAAAATATACTTTCTGACCTCTTGAACTTATCTCGGATCCTTTGTTAACAATTTATTTCATATGCTCATTAATTTAAGATTTATGTCACCGCTTCCTTATGCATTACTCGATTTCTTTTCTTTGTTAGCTTTCTCTCAAGTGTTTGGCTGCTGCTTGATATCCCCGGTGTGGCTGCGCTTGATGTGCATGTTGACAAGGTGCCTACCTGTCTATTACCCACTACCTCGTCCATACTGGCTCTAGGAGACAGTTGGTCGTTGCTGGAGGGGATGGGGTGCACGGTCCTTGTGGCCGTGCTAGACTCGAAAAGCGGTTCCCTGCACTCAGTGTGGAGCGGACTACGGTCCAGCCACCGCATTGTGTGCGATCGATTCCCAAATGCAGAGTGCTTGTGTTTGCCCGTGAAGGAGTGTGGGCCGACTTGATTGATGAAACGTGGCTCCCATCCACATGCCTCCTGGTCTTATTCCTTCGGGTTTACACTGGATATGGGGTGTGTGGTTGGAGCTGTGGGTGGTGCAGCGCAAGCCTCCCATGGTCCCTCTGTAGGCGCAGATATTTGGCATCGAACTATGGCGGAATGGGAATTCAGTTATTGATGAAATATACTGGTAATCAAACGGTTCTTTTGTCCATTTTTCCGCTAAATTTTTTGGGTTTTTTATATTTTTTGTTTAGGGTGTGGTGGGAATGATCCATCCATGTTTCGTCAGTTTGCGAAATACTACCAGGTTGCCCAGTCCGAAGTAGGATGTCATCTTAGGTGGCTCCACCCCGAGCCTTTGATTCACTATCCAACCTACAAGGTAGAATCGCGATATGAAAGTATCGCAGCCCGTTGGGATCCGGTGGCCAAACAAGTGGTTCATGCGCCTTTAAGTCCCCATGGGACCATGGGCCCAACACACCGTTGAATTACAATGCCACTCAGGCAGTGTCATTATTTATTTGCGAGCCACATCCGCCACGTCACTGTGTTTTTATACGGACATATGTGACTTTTTATAGGGAGAACGCTTGCCAGGCGAAAACCCACCACGTCTTGGAACACTGCCACCGAACCATTCGCTGGTACCGGATAATGCCGAACCACCCATATGGCACTATGAAGAGTCTGTTCAGCAAGCCAGCCGTTTCGCCGCTATAAAGAATTGTTGAAAATTGATGGGCCTGGACTAGGCGATGCAGGTCAGGTGCGCCTTCTATTGAGGAAATCCGGTCTACAAGAGTAAGAAAAGTACTCTACTTACATCCTACTGAAGAACCCACGAGGCATATCATTGAGCGAAAGTGTGAAGTACTTGACCAGGGTTCTCGGCCCTAAAACGTCGCTTTTCCAAGCACGTTTCCGATGGTATGCAGCTGTCGTTAACAGAAATCGTGAATGTTTTCGGCTTATCACTTTCACAAATGATCAGTTTAAAGCGCGCATATTTTTGCAAATTACGTTCGCCAAAATATGCAAAAATTCGAACACGTTGGTTATCTAGCTTAATGTCTAATCCAAAAGTCTCACTACAAGAACTCGTACATGAATGTGAACCTTTGTTGACATTGAAGCATGACACAGAAATGATCCAACGGTCTTGTGTGGCAGATGTTCATACTATTCCTACACGCCCCAGGCCATCCCACAATTCAGTAAATCTGTCCGAATTTGCACGCCAAGGCCACCCATCTAGCACTTGTTGGTACTGTGATCAGTGGCGTTTCGCTCTATTTTGTGCATCCAAACGATAACTTTGCAAGCATTGTGTTAATATGGGACATAAGGAAACCAGAGTTTTGCAGGGAGCCTCTGGAGCACCGTCACGAAACTTCGTCATAACCACAAGTTTTCAACTTTGCATTTCGAATGTGGTGTTTGCAACCACTAGACCGAACTATCAGCCACTACGGAAGTAGGTTACACTTATGAGAAAAGGTCTTTCTATTCTTCTTCATCTGGATAGGGCTTTCGATATTTCAGTAATCTCTGAGTCGACATAAAACATGCTCGGTAAATCCACCTGTTCCATGTTTACACGTCGCTCACCACGCGTCCGGTATGAAATTATCTTTTGTTGGACAGTTCAAGTGCGAGTTTGCACTTCGCAATTTACATACGAATGGTGTTTGTTATGTTACACATGATGGAGATTTGAGCTTGTTATGCATTGATTGGATAGACAAACCTAATTTATTGAACGCACCTCTGAACAGTATTCGTGAAAACACAGTTCGTTTTTCACTGTGTCCCCCCGATTTTCAGTGTTCGGTTGCATCTGTAAAGTTTAAAGACAGTGCAGAAGCTTTAACACATCTTGTAGCTTAGCACAACAATGCTTTTGCATTGGGACTTGGAATGTGTTCCCGAGTAAAAGCTTTGTTATATCTGTGTGTTTGTGTTTGCGTATTTTATACCAAAAGACCAGCATCATACGCTGTCATTGAGACAATGGATGCCGAAATTAGCCGACTGATTTATGAGCGTCATCGGTCCTGTGACCCACTCAGCGTGGGTCGTCAAAAAGGCTAGTGGCAGTTTGTATGTTTGTGCTGATTTTTTAGGATTAGGTAACACATTAGAAACGCATCAATATCTCTTACCGGTTCCGGAGGATTTACTCACAAAGCTTAATGGAGGGAAGATTTTCGCTGAAATGGATGTTTCTGAGGCGTACTTGCAGCTAGTAATCGAGGAGCGCTCAGCAGAACTACTCACTATCAATACACATTGAGGCTTGTACCGTTACAATCGGTTACCATTAGGAGTAAAATTTGATGGAGCGATATTTCAGCAATTGACGGATGCTACGCCATCCGCATTACAACGTGCCATGGCTTACTTGGATGACACAATCACCCTAAGCTCCACCGCTGAAGTGCATTACACCCACCTTAACTAAGTATTCACCAGGATAGATTAAAATGTGTTTCGTGTACGTCCAGAGAACTGCGAGCTCATAGTGTCCAGTATCACATGGCTCCATTATCTATAGTTCCGGTCGTCGGATAAACCCGAACCTAATAAAAGCCATCAAGTTAATGCTACACCCCACGAACAATGTTTCTTTGTGGTCCTTCTTGGATCAAGTTACCACAACTTTGTCTCCCAGATGCAAGACCGCCGAGCCCTACCAATTGCGCTTCGGTGAGCCACTCAGTGTGACATTGCTCATCCTTGTGCCACAAAGACTTTGATGACATTAAACAAATATTGCCCTCCGATCTCCCTTTAACTCATAACGACCCAGTATTACCAATAATTTTCGCTGCCGATGCATCTCAAAGCTGTATCGGTGGCGTCTTGTTGCATCAGTTCCCAAATGGACATCGAAAGACTGGTATGCATGTTTCCTGTGCGTTGACATCAACAGAAAAAGACTAGAGTCTAATAGGGAAAGAAGGATTAGCTCTCGTTTTCGCAGTCAAGAAATTTCATACGAAGATAGATACAAAGACACAAATACACCTTGTACACAAACCATAAACCATATCTATCCTTTTTAGCATCAAACAAGGTAACCCGGTTCCCACGGCGAACTGAGTACAACGTTGAGCCACCACCATATTAGCATACGAGTTTTATTTGCGTTTTAAAAGTACTTCTTCGCTTGGTCACGCTGGCGCATTATCCAGACTGATTGCCGATTTCACTTCCAAGACAACAGATGAAGACATCTTTGTACCAAGCATTACTTTAGACTCCGAGATTAAGTGTTTCAAACATCTTTTCGCCAACTTTCAGTAAAAGCCGATGCAGTCCGAGTAAAAACAGCGAAAACGCTCTGTTACAATGTATTATTAGGTACCTTAGCACTGGTTGGCCTGCATGCCCCTTGGACACCTATGATGAGCAGTTCCATAACAGGAAGTTCGACTTGACCACCATTGATGGCTGCTTGATGTTAGCTAAACGAGTTGTGATCCCCAAGACTCTACAGAAGTGGGCTCTTAGTCAGTTGCATGAAGGCTATCCGGGAACCAGTCACATGAAACCCATAGTCCGCAGCCATGCCTACTGGCCATCCATGGACCAGGATATTGAAAATATTGTTCGTTCTTGCAACGGCTGTACGATGGCAGCAAAACAACCTGGCAACTGTGAGTTTTATTCTTGACAAATCCCTAATGGACCATGGTCTCGCATTCATTTAGCTTTTGCTGGACTATTGGAAGAATTCCAGTGTCTGGCAATTGTTGACGCTTAATCCAAGTGAATCGAAGATTTTCAAATGACAACCACTTCTGTTGTTCTGTTATACCTACGCCATCTTATCTCGGAATTCGGTGTCCTCCAAACGATTGTTTCGAAAGACGGTTCTCAATTCACTTCCCAATGAATTTGCGTACTTTTGCAACACATATGGCATCGAAAACATGCGCACTCCAGCGTATCCTCCACAGTTAAACGGGCAGGCTAAAACGTTTTGTTGATACATTTAAATGAGTATTGATTATAATGAAGTGAGCTTTGGTTTTCCAGGAAATTAGTGACAAATTTTTGCAGATTTACCGTGGGACGCCAAATCCAGCAGTACTACAAAATGCATCTTCATTCGAAGCGTTTCTCATTAGGCTTGTCAGAACTGTCCATGATGCTTTGAGACTATCGCTAAACAACGAAGCACGAAATGTTCAGATAGAACTAGCATTTAACCTCCATCATGGTGCGCACCCCCGGCATTTTGTGCCTAGTGATAATGTGTACTTAAAGAATTTTCGTGACGGAATATCAAGCTGGATTCCCGCTCCTGTTTTTGAACGGAATTCATCTGTTTTGTACAGAATATGAGTGGATTCCATCATATGGAGTAGGCGTGTAAACCACATTAGATCCCGTTTTGAAGTGCAAGAGCAGTCCAAAAACAGGAGGATTCATATCCGTTGAACCTGTTATTGGATACATATCAACTTACGTCTTCTGAAGAACTCGCTGTCTAAGCAGAAACCGGAACAACAGATCGACGATACAGAAAAGAATCAGAGCCCCAGTGCTGAGACTCGAGATTAACCTAAGACGTAAGGCATACGAATTAAACCTGCCGCGCTATTCAGTTCAGTTTAAAGGAGAGAGGTGTTAGATGGACTCATGCATGATGGCTGTTCTTAGTTAGACAGTTTGCTAAGCGGACTGTTTGCTGCTTCCCAGCCTACAGAGACGCTTGCATCGATTGGCCAAACATTTTCATTCCCAGTTCAATTGGCTCTCATCGTCCACTTTTATCCCCTGCGAGCCCAGCTGCCCGCATTGGGTCGTCACCCTTGATCCACCCAACGAAGTGAAAGTTTGTCTTACTATTCGACACTTGAAACAATTCTAGGCTGCCGGCTCAAATGCACTTCCTTCGGAGCTGTGCAAGTATGGGGCGCAATTATCCTCAGCCATATAACCACATTGTTCTACAAAAGCTGGTATAAGAAAACGTGCCTTCTTCCTGGGGCAAATCAGTTATTGTCCCGCTTTTTAAAAAGGGTGCTTGCACTTCATGCACCAATCACCAGGGGATTAGTCTAATTTTTGTTGCCTTCAAGTTACTGCCATCCATTCTACTGCGTAGTCTACTCCGAGTAGACTATCTTCCATTCGTGAATCGCAGTGCGGCGAAGAACAAGCTGGCTTCCGACCTGGCCGCAGGCGTCCGAATCAAATATTTATGCTCCGCCAAATCCTGGAACGCCGCCACCTTTATCAGAGGACTACCAGCGTTGTATCCATAGACATCCGTGCTGCATTCGACTCGGTTGTTCGGCCTGCGCTATGATGTTTTTGTTAAAGAACGGGGTCCTAGAATAGTACACAACTATCATACGCGCATTCTACCTCCACCGCTCCGGTAGAGTGAGGGTCTATGTCAGACTTTCGCTGTCCTTCGCGGTTAATAACGGTGTGCGACAGGGCTGCCCGATGTCACCTTTCCTCTTCAATTTTCCAATTGAGGATGTCCTGTTGAGAACTCTAGACGGTTACCAAACTTTTGGTCTATAACTACTACAGGGCAAGCGAGCGACCGACTTAGATTATGCCGATGATATCATCGTACTTGGTGATTACTCAGAGCATGCAAACCACCCTAGACCGTTTGGCAATTGTGTCATCAACGTACGGAATGAACTTTACCCCGTCAATGTGTAAACTACTGCTTCAGGATTGGCACTCACTAGTTCCACTGCTCACTATTGAATGTACACAGCTTGAACAAGTGGATAGCTTTGTCTACTTAGCCAGCTGTGTGTCTGATAATGGTACCATTGAGAAGGAAGTTTCTCTTCTCATCACCAAAGCTTGACCGGCATTTGTCAAGTTAAAACACTTTTGGCATCGTCAGTATGTCTCACTCTCGGTAAAGCGTCGTGTTTACAATGCCACCGTTCTGGAGGTGTTGCTATATACAAGCTAGTCATGGTCAGTTTGCGTAGACAACATGTGCCGGCTGTCGGCCTTTGACAACGAGTGCTTGAGGAGGTTAACTCGTGGGTGGTGGCAACACATCTGCTACAGTAAAAGCAGACGTCGTGTCTTAGGTAATGCAAGTGTTCCCTTCAATAAGTTGACTTTGCTGCACCAGTTATGATGGCTCAGTCACGTCCTGCACATGTCAACTAAGCGTTTGCCCCACTGCGTCCCTTTCTCTCGTGCAGGAGTTAGATGGAAAGGACCACATGGCTGTCAGCGGTCCACCTGGCTGCAACATATGAAATCGTTGACTTCACGTCTTGCCACCGTTGGGTCTTCACGTCTGCCCGGTTGGGGACCATAGCAGGAAGAGTGCCGATGGCTGGAAGCAATTCAGGATATGGCACGCAGTCAAAACCAGCGGAGGATCTGTGTACATAATTGTTTAGCTTAAAATTCCTAATGCTTAACAATTGAAAAAAGACAAGAAATGAAAATATGACGTATGCAAAATAAAAAAGGCTCAGGTTTTTCTTTTATTGCAGCATGATAGCTGAATTGTTTTGCTGACCTCAGCTAATGTGCTATGATGTTGAGGGGTTGAGTAGACCTGTCTTCTTCTAGTGCTTTCATGGTTTTGGTTGGCTCTATGTTTATCCAACAGACTGCTGCTTATACATAGCTTATACGTTCGTTGTCTATGTCCTTTCATGTGATTTATTGATTGATCCATCGATGTTTGTATATTCTGTTAGCTCACGCATGCCAGTTTTCAGAACAGTTCTCCGCGCGTGTTTCGTTCTTTGTTCCGTTCGGAGTGCTTTGCATTTGGCATTGTCAGACGTCATAATATGGGGTTATGTATATATTATATGCTTTTTCTGCGCATGGATGATGCGTGTTTTTGTGAACATGGGGCTGCGTCCATTTACTCAAGGCAGGTGGCCAATCAAGGGAACACTTCCGCTTATTTTCTGCCAAAGATTGTTTATCAGTTCGACTCACACTTTTCCGTTGCATACAACCACAGACTGTTTGGTGTTTCACCATCAGATCACGAAAGAATCCCTCGAATGCGCCCCAGAGCGATCGTAACTTGTCAAACATAGCTTGGAAGACTATCGGAAGGAATCCGTAGATATAACCATCTTGGTTCACTTTGTCCTCGAAGCCGGAGGGCATAGTGATGGCGGAAAAACAACCCACAACTAGAGGCAACAAAGTTAAATTTCTGCTACGCTGTCGCAGGTCAACCGACCTCGAAATCGCTTAGTTCACCGATTTCCAAAAGATGATGCCAAGAGATAAGGAAATTCCAGTTTCAACCCGGAGAGATGTTAGCGAAAGTTTTTGAATGGGGGTATGTGTTCACAGCGTACCATCCTCTCCGCTCTGCTTAAGACGGCTCTGTCCAAACGAACAAGCGAAACGGGGCTTATGTTTAAACCATCTGCCAACTGAGGGTCGGATAACATTATTCTACCAGCTTCCGAAGGAGGTGACCACACTCCTTACGTCACATACAAGGAGCTACTCGAGGGGCCACTTACGGGATCGCTAGCTTTGGCACATAGCAATTCGTCAGTGCTCTAGTTAATAAGTAATTCGTGGCGGACGGTATGTCGGTCCGTATGTATTTAACACTTGGCCTATAAACAACTAGCAGTGTGCCACAACACATGAGTAAAAACAACAAAAAGGAGGAAAAGGAACAGTCGGCGAAAAGGTTATGAGGGCTCATGTGTTGCGTGGGCAGCCAGCTTCCCGGTTGCTCAGGTCGAGGAAGTTGTCGGTCGGTGCAATTTTGCAACCAAAACACCTACACTTTAACTCAATATTGTGACATGAGGAATTCCTACGCGCTTTCCCAACAAGCTTGATAAACTTCTTGTGTGATGGCTTACCGATTTACAAAATCTTAGGGATCTTCGTGTTTCTTTACATTTGTCCGGGGCCCTTTTGAAAACTTGTCGGCTTTTGACTACGTCAGGTTGAAGGTACATTAGGTCACATTTTTACCAATTAAGCCTGGCTGCATCCAGAGAGTGCTGATGCTAAAAGTTGGGATAGTAGATAATCACTTATCTGAGAGTGACCGTCTTAGAAAGGAAGGTGGGGTCCTCCTATAATGTCGCAGCGACCTGCACCGTCAGCAGCTGAACGATCCGGTCTTAGACTCACTCTGGTGTGGTCTCCGGTTAATGCTTGTCATTTATCGCTTCTAGCTTCCACTAGCGTCAAACGGATTTTCGTTTGACCTGCGAATGTCCGTGAGGAAAAGTTACCAATCAGAAGGGCCTAGCTAAATGTTTCAGGCCAGCGACAAGCTACTGCAGACCAATAGCAACAGCTTACTTAAGCTAAAGCGTTGTATTCCTCTACTAGTCATTACAAACGGCAAGACAAAAGAGCCTACAAGGTAGCCAATGCTACGCGGATACATTACTCCCCGACGCTCGAACGTGCAACTTCGTGCCCCTACCAACAATTATACTGACTCAAAAATTTGCAAGTTTTCCTCAGTACAGTAATGGTGAAGGATTTGCTTTTGCTGCCTACTCACAATGCCACTGGAGCAAATGATAGTTACCCAAAAGCACTAGACATTGTTGCTACAAAGCTCACCGCGATGCAATCGCTATTCTTCCGAAGGTGCGTAAATGAGTAAAACGTTCCGACTATGTAATGGCAGGATACTATTGCCCCTGTTTTCATGGTGGCAGTTGTGCGGACGCTGTGAACTATCACCCATTAGCTCTCCAAATTGTGCCCTCGAATGTGACGGCAGCAATTTTCACAGAGGTCTTGATAAACTGCCTGGAAAAGTGCAGCTTTAGGTCACCTGAGCTGCACGGCTGGTTTCACCACCCGTTATGCACCACCAAACTACTGATGGCACGAAGTAGTTGAATGGAAACTTGCGATGGGTAGATTTGGATCAATGTCATCAAGCTGGACTTTTCCAAAACCTTAGACCTCCTAGACCACGGTATCTTGCTTCGCAGGTTGCAGAATTACGGAATCGAAACCATACCCCTAGCTGGATTGGTAAATTAGTTCACCAGCAGAGGCTGCATGTGTATGAGTTCAAATCGAGGTCAGAGTGATGTTCTACAGGGTTCGGTACTGGTAACACACTTATACTTAATCTTCATCAAGGATATTGCAAAGCGCTATGGTCTCGAACTTTTTGCCTCTCGCTAGTTATTTCAACATACGCCGAGTGAATAGTACCAATAAAGCCAATGATTTAATCCAACATGACCTGGATTGTGTTCGTGGGTGGTCAGCGAGAAACCTACATCATTTTAACCTAGCAATGGGTAACATTGCTCATTTATTTCATCGGCCGACTTTACACTGCCAATGAACCTGCATTCTCAATTTTTGACCAGCTGGATTTGTAATTGTTTTCATGAAAAACTCTTGTGTTCAACAACACGCACTTAATATAACTGACGCGTATTTCATTGGTTTTACTATGGCCACCTCGACTATGCTATAGGCTTGTTAAGCATTGAATCATTTGCTCGTATAATTTTTCCATTGAGTATGCACGTATTGTCGACCAACTGCTATAAACTCGCCATTCTATAAGATTTCCACACCGGAAACCACGTATTTTTCACCTTAAACGCCCGAGGTTAACACGAGGATACAGTTAACGTCATCTAACCACGGGTGCACCGGTTGAAGCGTCTGCTTACCTCTTGTAATTTTCTGTACAACCCCTTTAAGTATTAATTCATAAATTCAACATAGTTCGAAGACCGTGAAAAACATCGAGCATGAGGTAACTTATTATAATCCAATGTATCCCCTCGTTTTGTCCACATATTGCGGTAGTGTAGGAAATGATAAACTCGAGGGTCACAGCAGAAGTTATTCAAATTCGCTAGTAAACTACGTATCGTTAAATGTTGCGGTGGATGTTTCGTTTGAATTTGTTGCGTTTCTCGGAGTTAGAACTAAACGGTCTCCTACTGTTGCGAATTGAGTTCATAGAAGTAAATGTCCCGGAACGATGTACATTGACGCAATAAACACACGATCCGACGGAATAGGTAAAACAACACCACCACACCAGTGAATGCTAAAGTCCTTGCCAAATTCCTAAACAACTTTTGAATCACGGACACTTTGATGCTCCGGATTAGGTTTAATCCAATCCAATCCAAATCAATGAACAATGAATTTATACGGGTTAAGAAGCGTTGCTTTACAAGTCCGGTTGGATAGTTGCAGGGGATATCAACATAACAATAATGATGATGAGGATAGTAAAACAGTTAATACTATAAAAATGAAAATAAGGACTTATTGTTTGCTTCGCTGCAGTCCTACGATCCTCTTAGATTCACAGCATCCACAGTTAACAACAAATAATTCCATGGTAAACTCCAGGTGTAGGATGGAGACATAGTGTTAAGTAACAAAGTGTAAGTGGATGAGTACATCGTCCAACCGTCTTTTAAATACTGTTAGTGTCGGTGCAGAGATGACCGATTCTGGGAGAGCATTCCACTGGTGACAGACACGAATGGAAAAGAAATCTCTGCGGCACGCCAGACGACTGTATTGTTCCGCGAGTTTTAATGAGTGGCCCCTCAGGTTTGTATTGCTGCTGAGTAGCAGTAAAGAGCGGCACACATGATGTGGGTCTCGCAGAATCAAGTATACCATAATAAGGTCGCCTCGTAGTCTGCGATAGCTTCCACTGAACAATCCCAGTCGTCGCAGCCTCTCCTGGTAGGAAAGATTGCGCATTCCAATTGCGTTTTTAAATGCCCGGCGTTGTGGCTGCTCCAGTGCAATAAGATCGGGTTTCAGCTATGGATGCATATGTAGGTAGGACCAGTGTCACCTACCGAATAGGAAACCAAGATTCATAATAAATGAGTCATTACTACTGCCCAATTCCTTTTATCTGTGTCTACCGATTTTCGTCTCAAGATGATGTCTACTGCTTATGGTATAAATAAATAAATAAATACTCAGCCACTCATTAGCATCCATTACTCGAACTATCCTACAGCAGTAGGTCTATGTGTTTGTTTTTCACATTTGTGATGAATTTCCATTTCACACACTTGATTTTGCTGTGGCACTCATGGAAGCTTTCCTTGACTTACTCTGGTGCGTCAATCCAGGTTGCCCTTCAAACCATGATGCGTGTGCTGCTCTCCACTTTTTCTCGCTGGACCTTGAACCGCTACGTTTGTTCGATTCTTCTGTTGGTCCCGTTCGATGTTTTACGTCTAGTCCGATGGAAACATTCGACCATCCTCATGGCTGAAGGGCAGCTGAGTCTCTGGGCTGATCAACACTTGATCATGCGCATCGTTGAATCAATGCCTTTAGGTAAAAATTCTCCAGAGAGTCTACGGTGTCCTCGATTGCGCCCAGACATACAAAAGAACAGTAAGTTGAAATCGTTTCTCTTCACATTTATGTCTACTTATACTGAATTCAGACCTAAACAAACAGCAAAAAGTTCAAAGTAATAGTTTATATGTAACAGAGTTACCTGTCACATGTACCAAGTTGATAATTAACGTTTGTTGATACACTTCAACTATCTTTCGCCACCACAATTATAATTGAGATAATTATCTCCGATCTGCATATTTAAGCTTAATCTGTACACGTACTACTACTTAATTCGTCTCATCCAGCCGACACAAATAAAGCTATACTGTGTGGGCTTTTTGGCATGTGCATGCCCTTGTGGAAAGAAGGTCCCGTCCTAGTATACATGAAATGTTCACCTATACATTCACACTGGTAACCTGTTGTGTGGGTCAGGCCCCAGTCGTTGGACTGCTTTGCTCCGTATGCAAATTCAATATTTCTATGTTATTCCCTGGCACGCTGTAACTGACAATCTTTTGGCAAAAGCTTGAACTGACGACTTGATAGCATTTTGACCGACACCGATAGGTGGAATGTAAACATGTATGTTTCAGTTTAAAGTTTGAATATTCTTGTTTTTCTGAAGCGATTTACTCTTATTCAAGGGCTTCCGTGTTTACGGTTCGGTTATCACCAATATTACTATGGACATCCACAGCGTTCCACTTAGTTTGGTGGGTTTAAACGAAGGACTGCGTATCGAAGTAAAGGGGTGATGTATAGTAATAGGTATATTCTCAACGTGGTGTGACACAACTCAGCGGCATTAGTCCGACACAAGTTACGAAGAAAATTCTAACTGAAATGATAACGACTGTTGTAAAGACTGCATGTAATTCACTTCTACCGATTCTTTCATCACTAATGTCGTTCCAACTTTCTACGGAATGGATGATAGCCAGGAAGCGTTCATCTCCTATCAGGTGGTGTAAATGGTGGTGTAAATGGAGAAAACTGCCAGTGATTCGGGGAGTTAAGGAACCATAATCTTATAGAAACCTGATTAAAGATATTTTAATGTTAGAAACATAAGTCATTGTTATAATAAAGGTACAATAATAAAGCTCGACACTTTCCGTAGGATGGTCTGTGTGAAATGGATACGTAGAGCGAAAAAACGCGCTGGCAATATAGATCGCACATCTATGAAATCATGATATTCATGTTGACACACATGTAAATTAGTCAACCTCAGACAAGTTGGGGGGGGGGGTGGTGAGCACAGCTTTTGTTTGCGTTTCATCACTACCCGATGGATGGGAGTCCTCGCACACAATGTAAAGGTTATAATCCAACACCATCATTTTTAAACCGATAAAGTGGGTGCAGAAATGGTGTGATTTCGGACAGCGTGCCACGGTGTCTTTACAACCGACTGTATTGGACAGCGTTCCAACTGTTCGCTCCTTAGTTGCTTGCTGCGGCCAAGTTTTAGGTGGTAGTGAGAAATATGACAGTTTATCACTGTTTGATACGTCCGGATGAGGTTGGCTCGTAGAAGACAAAAACTCGCTATACAATCCTAAGGCTTTCATATGGCAGATGGAACAACTTACCCACATTTTTTGCTCTTCACTGTGGATTCATGGGTCCAGCCAGATCACGTTTAATCTTGCCGTGTCAGGCCTGAATGGCATCCTCTAAATAGGGACTTACATCCGCGTTAAGCATCCGTGGAAACATGGAAGGGTCAAAACACAGGAATGTCCTCCATAACAGAAACGGTTGTTCGCTTCGACTTCTGGACACCACTGATTTCTCTGAACAGCAGAGGACAGTTTAAATCACCACCCCAGTGTTGCGTTCCTGTGAGGCAGTCAACAAGTCGTAGACTTCCACCCTACATTTGTTTCCCGGATTATGACGTACATGAACAATTTTATAAATATCCGGTTTGACTACTCACAGACGCACACCGGTCGCTCAGGGTTAATTTAGATTTATGCATCCAGACTTTGCGCTACATCTTCGGTAATGCGCTCAGTGTATTCACTTGTTGATTGCTGTGTAACGGGATGTGTGTTTTTGAAGTAAGTCCAACAACTCGCTGGTACGCCACAAGGAGGTTGTCGGCAATTCATTCGCTAAGACACATGAGCACAAGCTTAATCTTTGAGTTCCCTCAGTGCCTTTGAGGTACCGATCGACGGAGCTGTTTCGAGTCTTTTAGACTGTCTTGGTTTCCGCTGATTGTACGAATAACCTGCTGCTAGTGTGCAAGCTGACTGGCCGATTTTCTAGCTTAGAAAACGAAGGCCTAACGGGGAAAGTGTATTACGCACCCGGCAAGCAGAATAAGCAAATCACATAATGAGATCGAAGCAATGCTCAATAAGAGAATGGCCTGGCGCTCATTGGCGGGCCTCAAGCTAGACCGAGCTAATTGACAGCATTCAAAGTGAAGTGACATCATTAGCCCGCTCTCATTGGTTGAGCAATAAGCTTCTGCCTGCATCATAGTCAACTGTTCCGGGCTGCTAACAGAGGAGTGCCTGCCCCGTTAACACCTTCCCCGCGAAAATTAACATACGATTTCCTTCTTGGATCCAGTGGCATTTTGATGATGGATCTTCTTACTCGGTCAGTTCGGCGCAGTGGTTGCATTTCCGACTCTTCTGCAACTTCTGTGTGCGGTGCATCCGAGGCCTTCTGAATATTTGATGGCCTATCAAAATTCTCCAGTGGAATATCTAGCACTAGCAGTCGATTCCTAAGGCTTGCTGGCATACTAGTTGGTCGCAGCTGATTAGCATCCCTGATCCGAATTAAAGTACCAACTCTGACCTCATGGAGTACTCGACCCAACCTTCTCCGGATCTATCCTATTACCCACTGAGGACTTCCCATGCGATAGTCTTTGACCAAGATGCGTTACCCTGGGGAAAATTGACTTGCTTGTGTTCTGTGTCGCTCATGGTGATACTTTTCTACTTGAGGGTGCCCTGGTTGTGGGATAGTGCGTCTCGGGGGAAGCAAGGCATTTATAGCATGGAGTTTATGGGGCTGAGCTCTTGTACAAATCTGGTTAATGGGAACATTCAGAAAGTTGAAAGGTTCTATCCAATCTGGCCCAAGTAGGTTCAAGTTCTCATGAATTGTGGCGGAAATGTCCCCCAAGCGGTGAGGTCGGCCAAGCGACATACACATTCAATCTGACCGAATAAATTCAATTTGGTGCTTGGTGTGATTGTCGCTTGTTGGCCGGTCGGTTTAATGTCAGGCGCACCAACAGTCTTCCACAAGTTTTCAGAGATGACAGTGATGGCCGATGCCTTTGATACTGATAATGACAAAATTCCTCCTATCCTTCATCATCATTATCATTACACGTTAGCTGGAGGTGGAAAACACCTCAGCTATTGTGCCTGCTTGTAGACGTACTGCGATCTTGTCTTCGGGCAGTGTATGCTGGTCTGAATGATACTTTGGACGTGCAGTGGGTCTCCTTGTGTCCGTGTTTATGGCACTTCTGGCGGACATGTTTCTGAAAGGGCATCATCTCACATAGTGTAAATCTCCGCATTGCCAGCAAGTTGATGGGGTTTAGCTTGTGGACTTCTCTTGTGCTCATTTGATGGGGTGTTGCCCCTGAAAACTTGTCAGACTGTTATATCAATGGTCCATGGTATATTGTGGATAAAAAAAAGTCGAAGCTTGATATGTCCCACCGAATGGTGAGTTAGGGGTGGGCAAAATAAAGACAAAAATGGCAATAGGAAATAGTGAACAACTGCAAATTGCGAACTTACCAACTACAGCGTTCCAGTCCGTTTTATGTACTATCCAAAGTTATCGTCTATGGTTTCCGTGCAAAAATGGAGGTGGATTGGTTTGTTTTTGGTTTTCTGCTGTTTGTACGGGTCTTTTGGATTACGTGAAAATGGGTAGTGTGACCAGTGCACTATCGACACATGCTTTGAACACGGTTAACGTGGGGGCTGAAATAACAGCTTCTGAGAGGGTATTCCACGTGTGGCAAACACGCAGTGAGAAAATGTTTCTTCGACGCTCCAACCGACTGCATTGTTCTGCCAAGTTGAGATGATGACCTCTCATTTGGCTGTTGTGGATCAGCTTCAATAGGTGATGGCACGGGTGCTTAGTGTTCTCTAATATTTGGTATACCATGGTTAGGCCGCCAAGCAAAAGGCGATAACGTCCGCTGTAAATGTCAAGCACTCTGAGGCGCTGTTCGTATAATACGTGACGCAGCCCCTAGACATTTTTGGTCCCCCGTAGTTGTGGATGTTCCAAGACCGTGAGATCCCGCTTTAGCCTTGGGGGCCATGCTTGAATTGCATATTTAACGTGTGAGCGTATATAAGCGGCCAGTATTTGGTGGAAAATCCTGGGTTCGAATTATCCAGAAGCTCTCCGTAAAAGCCCCACCATTTGGATCCCCTTCTTCGATGCCTTTTTGGACTGCTCCGAGCAGCCGAGATCTTCCCGAACCAACACACCGAGATCCTTTTCGAGAGAACAGTGTTGCAAATCCTGGTCCCCCAGCTTTTATGTGTGTACCATTCGGCGTCTTAAATGGGGCACTCGACATTTAGCCACATTGAAGGAAAGGTGATTTTTGACCGACCATCCATAAATCTTGTCAAGATCGATTTGAAGCTGGATACGGTCTTCTGGAGCTCTGATCACTCACCAAACTTTGATTTCATCGGCGTAGGGTAAACAGTTTGACACAAGTTGAGTCACTAAATCGTTTATGAAGACCAAAAACAGACGGGGCTCAATATCGAACCATGTGGCACTCCGCATTCGATGCGGATCGGATCTGACATGGATTCACGTACTCTCATCACTAGACTTATGTGAGAGAAAAAAATTAGAAATCCACCGTAAAAGAGGGTCCCTAATGCCACATCCTTGAAATTTGGCGAGAAGGATACGATGGTCCAACTGGTCGAATGCCTTAGAGAAATCAAGGTAAGCCACATCAACTTCTGCACCAGCGTCCACAGTTTCGGTCCGGCTGTCTCGTGCTAACAATAGATTGGTTGTGCACGACTGATTCTGGCGGAAGCCGCGTTGCTGCTGAGCAATTTAACCAAAGCCGTTCAGATAAGGCATGAGTGTGTCCGCAATGATAGCCTCCATAACTTTTAAAAGAACCGGCAGTAGAGTCAGTGGTCGCTAATTATTTGGTTCGGAACGACTACCCCTTTGTAAATGTGTGTTATTATTCCGTGTTTCCACATTGTAGGAACGTGCTGCTCGTCAAGGTAGTGCTGGAACAGCCGCGCCAAACGTTCAGCCAAAATAGTAGCCGCCACAGCAAGCATCTTTGGCCGCATGTCCTCAATTCCCGGACAAACGTGCAGACGCATGGATAACATCTTTCTCATCATGATGTCTGTCGTAAAACTGATATGAGTGAGTCGTGATGTGGGCACCATAGATACCAAAGATTCAGGAGACCACGGGATGCAATGAAACGTTGGTGCATATTGTTGTTGCAGAACATTCGACGCC
>OX104064.1:67769700-67958002 GCA_944474145.2 Dicrocoelium dendriticum
ACACACAAGGACTGAGGAGTAAGGGCGTACGATGAGTCCTGCTGGTCGAATGCCTTAGAGAAATCAAGTTAAGCCACATCAACTCCAGCACCAACGTCCACAGTTTCGGTCCGGCTGTCTCGTGCTAACAATAGATTGGTTGAGCACGACTGATTCTGGCGGAAGCCGCGTTGCTGCTGAGCAATTTAACCAAAGCCGTTCAGATAAGGCATGAGTGTGTCCGCAATGATAGCCTCCATAACTTTTAAAAGAACCGGCAGTAGAGTCAGTGATCGCTAATTATTTGGTTCGGAACGACTACCCCTTTGTAAATGTGTGTTATTATTCCGTGTTTCCACATTGTAGGAACGTGCTGCTCGTCAAGGTAGTGCTGGAACAGCCGCGCCAAACGTTCAGCCAAAATAGTAGCCGCCACAGCAAGCGTCTTTGGCCGGATGTCCTCGATTCCCGGACAAACGTGCAGACGCATGGATAACATCTTTCTCATCATGATGTCTGTCGTAAAACTGATATGAGTGAGTCGTGATGTGGGCACCATAGATACCAAAGATTCAGGAGCCAACGGGATGCAATCAAACGTTGGTGCATATTGTTATTGAAGAGAATTCGATGCTTCTTTAGCAGTCCGAGTTAGACCATCCTCTGGTTGAAGAGGGGAAATCCACATTTCACCCTGCGGAGGCTTTTCATGTGCTTTTACAAAAGTTTAGGATTTGCAGTTAATCGTTTGGCTAAAGCACTTTGATAAGCTAGTTTGTCCTCGCTCACTAATTGGGTACAGTGGTTGCGGTGGACAACATATGCCTTCCAGGGACTCGGACTCGGATCGGTTTTGTGGGTATGCCACGCCACATTGCGCATCACCATGAGTTTGCGTGTTCTACTCCGTATAAACGACGTCATGTTTCTGGAACTGATATTCTTGGTTTCCGATGCTCCACTGAGCAGGCTGTTAAACTTACTGACGCAACTTTCCCAGGTAATATTGGGTGCATCCTCGGTTAGGAAACTCCAGTCGGTCGCCTCAACGAGTTGGGCTAACTTGTCGTAACTGGTTACGGTTCACATTGCTTGAGTTCGGTCCTCTGGATATTCAACATAGCAAGTGCACATGAAATGCAAAGTCTCATGATCACTGTGGCCTAGAGCAGTATCGATTATGACTCGCTCGACCATTAGTTCTGCATTAGTGAATATTCGGTCCAATATGGATAGTCTGTTATTTCCCCTGAATCTGGTGGGCGAAGTGACGTGGCCATAAAGCGGAAAATCTGAGACAAGGGTTTGCAGGTCAAATTTGAATTCCTTTCCTAGTGTGGCCTGGGATTTTAGAACATATAAGTTGAAATCGCCGACGACTAGAACGTGACTGTATTTCCTGTTTATCATCTGCCTCAATGCAGCCACCAATTAGCAGTCCATCTCAGGTGCAGACGATGGTGGTCGGTCAACAACAACCACTAGGCCAAAATCGTTCCCTCTCAGCCGGAAGCTGTACCAAATAGAGACAGGTACATCGGTTTCCGAATCGTGCATGGCTTCGCACTGCAGATTGTTACGAAAGTAGATGGCTACCCCACCAACTTTGATTGCTCGATCATTCCAGACAACAGACATGCCTGTTAACGCGATTTCGGCATCCATTATCTCACAGCGCAACCACGTTTCGGTGACAGCGAAGAGGTCCCAAGCTGCTGACGTGTGTCGAAGTCTTAATTCAGCCAATTTGCTGACTAGACCTTGAGAATTTGTATACATGCATGAGAGATTCTCGGAGACTAAAACTAAATTCGGCTGGATGGATGTGTTATTTTCACATACAAGTGCAGGTCCGTTTCCTCTCATAGGTGTAACCCTGACGCACACCAGTTGCTCGACTGCTTCTGTTAGTATTTCACACTTCTTCAGTAGCACAGTTAGACAGCTAACAACTGGGATAGCACTGCATACTGGGCAGAATCAAAACGCGTCTGTCGTATTATTGTACCGTCTGAATTTGATCGACTCCTTCCCAAGGCATTTTGTGTGATAGGTTTTCAAACAACTGCTGTAAACCAGCCCACTCTTCACCAATTTAACACACAACTCACACTTGCTTTTAACGTGAGGCATGTTCGCCGAGGGCTGAGGTTTTAAAATCACGAGTGTGTCGGATGATCAGTTAGTGCAGCTTCCCGCGTCAATGATAAGCGTGAGTCAGCGTGGCGCGCCCGTTGTCAGCGCTGATCCCTTGTAAGCACACGTTGCAGTGTTGGTCGGTTGCTCGATGGATGTTAGACCTGGCTGGTTTGGGACCTGGTAAATGAATCTAAACACAACGCTGAACACAGTTTAAGAGATTACAAATTCCTTCACAGATGTTTTGAGAAACACCCGAATAGAATAAGCTTAAGCTTTTCGGACTGGATCGAGAATTCTGTATCGAACGGTGGCACACAGGAAGGCAATCGGCTGAATGTAATTAGGTTACCCACTTGCACTTAATAACGGATGCCAGTGAAAAAGGTTAGTGATGGCACGGACTTTAATCAGAGAAGATAATTCCACGTATGATGGATCGTTGTGTAGGGCTGGTAAATCCGGTTCGAAGCGGCGTACAGTGACAACGCATGCAGTAGTATTCAGGACAGTGAACCGTATGCACCATTAAATTCTCCACCATGGTTGCGTTATGCTTTAAATTCATGATCCTCTGGGTTACAGCAACGACATTTTGTAATGGGACACCTGGGTCGCGTTCCAACATCCAAGTATTCTGGTCCGGATTTTGACATCTTTGGGAGACTGCAAACCGCATACTAATATCAGGCACTCGAACTGATCTTCGGTAAGCGACTTTAGTTTAAATTTCTGACATTCACGCTTCACTGTCGCTGCATGAGCAATAAGACTTTCACTGTCTTTCTTGCAAATCTCCAAAGCATGGTCCGATTATTAAAAACGACGACTGGTCTCAAAACCTTTCTGTGAGCCAGGCAACTGTGTCATCAAAGCTGAAATCACGGGCGCTCTTTGGCAAAATGTAATTGAGATATCTATCATGCTCGACCGTTCCTAGTTTTCGCAACAGCAAGCGAACTTTTGATGCATCATCTAGACTTGACAACTCTATCCTGAAAACATCTTCATAGCGCCTGAACCAATCATTGAATATTAGTCCTGAATCCGGATCAAAAATGAACTCACTGAAGCTTCTGATCACTGCGTCTGCCGAAGGCTTCCCATTGTTCTGGATGGGTGTGGACTGAAAAGATAACGTTCGGGTGAGAACCTCAAGCATTCGCAGCTGTGCGGCTTCAAATTGCTGTTGTAACAAAATAGCCTTCAGGTCTTCTGATGAGATTGACATCCTGATTTAGTTCACCTCTGTCGTCAAAATCTTTTGTGTTTTCCGTTGATTGCACGGATAACCTGCTGCTAGTGTGCAAGCTGACTGACCGAATTTCGAGATTAGAAGACGAAGGCCTCAGGTGGAAATGTATTGAGTACCCGGCAAGCAGTGTAAACAAATCAACTAATGGGGTCGAATCAATAGTTAATAAGTGAATGGACTAGCGCTCATTGGCGGGCTTCTAGGTAGACCATCCATCTTGGCAGTGGTCAAAGTGAAGCGTCATAATTAGCCCGCTCTCATTCGTTGACCGATAAGCTTCAGGCTACGTCATGGTCAACTGTTCCGAGCTGCTGGGAACGGGGTGCCTGCCCCGTTAACACAGACAACATGTAGTTTAATACTGTACATCATGGCTACAGGTTTTTTGGCGTCCCCACTCTAACATTGCATTTTTTTCGTGCAATAGTGTATGATGGGATAATAAAGCAATAGATTTACACGAGCCATAGAATGGAACATGCAAAAGACACTCAAAAGTAAAATGGTTCGGTGTGGAATGTGAAGTACCAATAATCTATACGCGGCACCTCCTCAAACGGTTGTGTAGCGTTCAGCACTTAAATGGCAGTTCAATAGTCTTTCGAAGTTCGGATTGGCTGTTGCATTCACCATATATATATATATATATATATATATATATATATATATATATATATATATATATATATATATATATATGCCGGCAGTGCACTCCAGTGTGAACAGCTACGAAGAGAGCATAAGGACCTACTATAATCCAAACCGGAGTGTTAAGTTGCTCGGCATAGTTTGTAAAGGCCTTAGGTCATAGTGATTTACATAGATGATCGCTTTCTGTTAGTATCCGGTATGGGAGGATGATCACTGCGAAGCCGTCGGTATTCTGAGGAGAACACACTGGTTATTCGAAGACGCAGTTCATTACTGAGACCGGATAGTCCACGTGTTGCCTTGGTGGCTCTTCTTCGAGGCTGCACACGAAGTCGAATGTCTCGTTTTAAAAAGGGACGTAAGACCTGAACCGCATATTAAACATGGGACGAATATTCGAGTTAAACAGCAGCGGTACTGACCGTCACTCAGCCGCACCAAGAGCTCATTCCGAAAGGCTTAAGTTCAGGGTCGCCACGTTCGCTGCCCTTGGATACTGGAGCGAATTGCCAAGACTTTCTTGCGCGATGCTACTTAAATTTTTCGTTGGTCACTTGCTGTAATAACTCGACACTCCCGTTTAGATTGTATAAAGTCCTCCTACGCTCTTTGCATCAGTTCACACTGGAATACCTTGCCAGCACATGTGGGGGAACACATGAAACATCGCAACACTCGTATGACAATTAGACTTTCATACAAGTGCTAAATGCTGCACAACCGTTTGAGAAAGTGCTATGTTCAGACTACGGAGAATTCACGTCCCACGCCGTAACATTTCAATGTTGATTTTCTTTTTGCATTTTCCATCCTGTGGGTCGTGCAAAGCTATTGCTTTATTATCTCATCATACACTGTCGAAACATTGCAAAGCGTGTCCAGGCCTCTCGGCAGCGGATTATGACCCTCCTGATTACCAGTCACTCGCCATACCTTGATGTCATCCGCAAAAGCAACACATTTGACCAATTGATACCCGCGAGATTGGTAGGCGCGGACCTAACACGAATCGCTGTAGAACGCCACAATCCACCTCCATATGATGATGGAAGAAGGGAGGAAGTTTCCGGTCCATCCAACCACAAAGTTCTTATTTCCGTAGTTTCGCAGACTATAAAGAAGGACGCAGTGATCTAAGCGATCGAAGACATTAATCAAACCTAGGTAGATGACATTGATTCCGGTCCCAGTGTCCGTTGTTTCGGTCCACCTACCCCGCACAATCACTAGACTGGTGATACATGACGGATGTTGACGGAACAATGGAATTATGGTTTACTAGGGGTAGAAAAGCTATTGCTTAACAGGTCTTGAAGGGTGGTCAGGATTAACATCGCAAAGTATTGAAAAGGTGCCAGCGAGAAGGAAGTTCACACCGCTCGACTCACTTAGATACACGCCTTTAATACTGTAAATGCACTTTTAATCCATGTGGGATGACGACAAGTGGACGATTGGATAAGCCATGTCACCTCCTGTTAATCATGTGCAAGAGGTCAATTAGGTGGAACCTATTCTGCGAGATAACCGGTAGTGTAATCTCCAGCAGATACTCGTGTTTGACAATGGACAAGCAGTCAGGTGACATGGAACGCGGTCAACTCGGACTTTAAACTTTACCAGAGCTGGAGCGAAGATGACAGGTTCATCCCCATCACCGTCAACATACTTTAGCCGATTTTGAGAAACATACCTCAGCTAACGTGCTGCAATGCGAACCAAATAACATTTTAATCAGTACAGACTACAAAAGCTAAAAACTTAACATAGCGCTGATATCACATTATGTACTGAGGGGAGAGACAGACATAGAACACAAGCGCCATTGGGGTCGGGTCCTCGCCATGTTAACCAGTGTATCCAACCAAACGTGTTCATCGTCTTTTGGACCCCAGCCCGGCAGTCGAAATACCAACCGACGGCAACTTCAAACTGTGGAACTTTATTCCTCTTGACCAATTCATTGCTTGTCCACCCCACGTCTTCCATCCAGACGGCGGGCAATAAAATAACGCACGATGTGGGATTCGGTGTGCAGGCACGCGCAACACGTGGCCCAGCCATTGGAGTCAGGTGCGTGATATAATGGTGCTAAGCAGCTCACTCGCTCTTCCTGCACCAAATACGCTAAGCCGAACATGCTCATTGCTCACACGGTGTTCCCACCAGATATGAGCCAAACTGCGAACGCAGCGATAGCCGAATGTAATTAGCCTTTTTATATCTGTCGACTTCATAGGTCAGGTTCCGCAACCGCACAGAGGGTGTTGCACAACTCAGTCCTTCAGGAACAAGCATTTATTTGGCAAAGCCGTCTGCGAAAATTACAGCACATTTGGTAAGCCAAACTCCTCGATATAAGTTCACGTTCAAGTCCATAACTAACGACCCTCCTGAGTCGATGAGGTTCCTCCTTTGCTTCAGTTAAACAAATGGTGAAGCACTCACACGAACGTAGTCCAATCCGAGTCCACTAAGCGAATCCGTCACGTCCGCCTCCCACTGGCTGTCTGGCTTGCTCGATTGATCCATCTGCTCACTCTGTTTTGATACTCCCATCATATACATTTTTCGTGTTCTTGTGCCTCCATATTGCTATCCAAACCGTATACTTTGCCACTCCGCATCGTCTTCGCTGTATCTGCCGCTGTGGTCTCCTTGCCCCACGCTATCTGCCATTTAACTCCCAATACCCATTGTTATCTCCAGTGTCGTCGCGAATGCACTCGATTTCTTCTGAAAGCTTGCCTTCCAACATTTATTTTGTGTGACCTGCCACCGACCCTCGTAGTCACCACACCTTTTTTCACCGCTCTTGACTATCGGGTAATGGTTGAACCCACACTTCCCCACTGTCAGCTCAGGTAGTACCCATGCAGCGTGGTCATAGTACAATTTCTGAGTAGTCACACGTCGTCTCAGATTGTTCTTTAACCCTTCGTGCTGTGGCAAAACTGGCCGCAAAAATGTGGCAGGTGCTGGTATCAGAATTCTAATCCTTCGGCTGTATAGGCGCTGTACTGGGCTCAAACCGATAGTCGTTGAAAAGTGTTGCGGTTCTCCAGTAGCATGAGGTACGGGTCCTCGCCAGTTGCTCTAGGTTTTGATAACAGTCGAATGGCCTGCTTCACTGCCGACTCCGCCTTTCCATTCGACTGACTGTGATATGGGCTGATTTGCTGGTGCACGAATTCCCACTTAGTTGCGAAGGCCTGGAACGCAGAGCTGGTAGACTGGGGCCCATTGTCGGAGACCAGGTTCTCCGGTATACCGTGCCGCGCGAACCGACATCTGCGCTTGTTGATTACTGCCTCTGTGGTCGTAGTGGTGAGTAGATCGATTTCAAAACAATCACTAGAGTAATCCACCGCGAGGAAGTAATCTTTCCCGTTATCAATGAATAAATCCACTGGCGCTTTTTGCCACGGTCGGTCAGGGACATAAAGCAGCATCATTGATTTCTTCGTCTGACAGATTTCGCGTGAACGGCACGCCTCACAATTCGATACATGATCTCATATTTGACTTATTATTCCTGGCCAAAAGATCAAGTATCTTGCTCAGTTAGTAGTATAGTTGGCACCCAGATGAGCACGATGAACGTATTTCAGCATTTCTCATCGGAGCGATGGCGGAATCAGAATACGGCTTCTCTTGAACAGCAAACCATCGTAGACAGAGTTCATCCAGAAAATTGAAGTAGGGTGTTAGTTCCTTCGGCAGCTGCTTCTTTGTCTCTGGCCACCCATTTAAAATAACATCTCGCCAAACTGAAAGCGTTGCATCTTCCTCTGTGTTGCGCCTTATTTCCTTTAGGCGATCTGTCACTGCCAGGTGCTATACTAATTTCACTGCTTCGACCTCTCCCGGATTATGCTCGGGTACCGGCAGATGAGCTCTTGACAGCGTATCCGTGATGAACATCTGTGCACCAGGTGTATACACCATATCTGCGTCGTACTTTTGAAACAGGATAAGTATACGCTGAAGGCGACGAGGAAGGACGTGCAGCGGTTTACTGGCTATTGACACAAGCGGTTTATGGTCAGTATACAACGTTGTCTTTCCGAAAGTATAATCGTTGAAACGCTCCATGGCATAGACTACCGCATGCAGCACCTTCTCAATCTGCGCATAGCATTGCTTGGTCACACGGAGCGCTCGACTGCGGAAATCCAAAGGTTTTTAATTCTATAGGAGAACAGCACTTATTCCATCTAGGCTACTGTCACACTGTACCTCCAAAGGCTGCCCAGGATCGTAATACCCGAGTACAGGCGGGTTGTTGATGAGGTGATTAATAGTTTCAAAAGCGGTTTCCTATTCTTTTCCTCAACTTTACTTTGGTCCTTTGTGAGTTAACTTCCTGATCGGCGTCATGATTTCAGCGAGTCTTGGTATCAAACGGTTAGAGTAACTCACCATACCGTTTAAGCAATGGAGATTCCCTTCACGTTATTAGAAGGCCGCATCACTCAAATTGAGATCTTTCCTGGATCGAACCTAACCCCTTGTGTTGTTGGCAAATGTCCACTGGAAATCACCTCGTCTTTCCAAAGTTCAATTTTTTCACGTTTAAGCTTGATATTCTTTTGCATACAACGCTGTAAGAAAGGGTGTAGATTAGCGTCATGCTCTTCCTCTGTCGAGCCAAAGATCAAAACTTCGTCTGTCACGCATGTCACACCATGTAAATCGTCTACCGCATGCAGCAAACGCTTTTGAAAATTTCATCCGACATCTTTAAACCAAACGGTAAACACAGACACCCGATCGGTGTTGAAAAGGTAGTAAGGAAACTGGATGCTTCAGATAAAACCACGTGCCAGAATGCAGAAGATAGGTCCACCTTCGTGAAACACTTAGCTTCGGTCAAACACTGTACTATGTCTTCTAAGATAGATAGCTCGTAACGCAAGGCCTCATTCAACGGTTTTGGGTCCATACACACATGCAGTTCGCCCGTCTTCTTAGTAATGATTGCGATCTGACTAACCCAGTCGGTTGGCTCGTCAACTTTGGTAATCACACGCACTCTCACTAATTTGCTCAATTCAACGGAGAACCTGTCACGCAGTGCAAATGGAACTCTCCTAGCCGGTAGCGCTGTCAATCGTATCAAAGGATCTAATGACAAGTGAGCGGTTCCCTCAAACTTTCCCAAACCTGGGCTAAACACAGACTGCTACTGGCCCCTAATATTGGATTCTCTTTGGCAAACATGCATAAAACGATCATAATTAAAAACAACGAAACCGAGAAAATGGATCGAATCAATGCCGAGAATCGGCGTGAGCTCCTACACAACGATTACAAATGTCAGTTGATGTGAGGCTTCGTCACTTGGGTTAACGACTTCGATTGTAGCTGAGCCCTTTGGATGAAGTCTGGAACTATTCCACATGCGCAAGCAACCCTGATCGGATCGAATCCACACCCAAAAACAGTGCTTGCTTGGTAGGATGTTGACAATAGCTCCCATGTCTAAGTGGGATCGTACGGCTTTGCCTCAGACCAAAAGACTTGCGTAGACACATTTTTGCGACACTCTTCGAGACACGTTGTCAACTGAATGTTCAGCATCTGCGGGTAACTTGTCACGAACGACCGCACTCACAATGGTTGATCGGTAGCAACGAGCAAACTGGACCCTTTCTTCACATCTGGCGCATTTCCGTCCCCACGCCGGACACTGTTCGCAGTTGCTCTGGTGTGGCGCAGCGCAAAATGTGCAGATCTGTCTCACATTAATAACCTTCGCTGCGTCGTATCCGGAAACGACACACAACTCTGCATCAGTTGAGGGTTTCATTTGTTGGTACTGATAGGTGGTAAAGAACTCACTGTTGCAGATACTGATGCACCGCTGGAATGATAAACTGCGCTGTCGTAAAAGCCGCTTTGTCGTACTTTCATCATTGATTCCTAGAACGATCCGATCGTGTATGAGTATCGACCAAGCATTTACAGAAATTGCAGGACCGGGCAAAAATTTTCAACTCAGTGATGTACACCTCGACAGATTCCATTGGACCTCTGGTGCACGAAAAGAAAAGAAAGTGCTGGTAGGTCTCGTTGGTTTGGACGTCGCAAAATTCACTGAACTTGTCAATGACCGTCTCCAAATTATTGGGATCTTCGTCTTTGTTGGAATGCAATGTCCCTATCACTCGGCGCGCGTCATCTCCGGATGTGTGTCGAAACATGGCCAGACGATACGCCCTCGGTTGCTCGTCCAAACATACTAAGGTGTAGAAATCCATCCACTTGCTTCTCCATAGACACTAATTATTTGTCAAGTTCCCTTCATCCATGTTCAGTGGGGCAGGTATCTGGATAGACGGTGGTGATCCAAACAGCATCCGAGCGCCGCCGTTGGGGTTCGCCTTTGTCTTCTCTCGGACACCCCGTTGCAGAACTCAGTTTTTCAGAGACAAGCGTTTATTCAGCCAAGTCAACTAAGCGAAAATTACAGCACGTTTGGTAAGCCAAACTCCTCGATATAAGTTGCACGTTCAAGTCCATAAGTAACAATCCTCCTGAGTCGATGAGGTTCCTCCTTTGCTTCAGTTAAACAAACGGTGAATCACTCACACGAATACCGGCCAATCCTAGTCCAGTAAGCGAATCCGTTACAACCGCCTCCCATTGGCTGTCTGGCTGGCTCGGTTGGTCCATCCACTCCCTCTCTCCTGGCACTCCCATCACAGGACGGTTGAACAAACAGCTGCATCGCAAAGACTATCCTTCAGAGCGAGATTGATGTCGCGCCAGGTCCATAGATGGCGGAGATTGACAAAAACAGATCCAGCTTTCCAGTACGTTTCGTGATCTTATCTTCAATCCCGAGGGCGCTATTATAGCTGCCCAGATACTTAAATTCCCGTTCCACTTCTAGCCGATCACTACGAAGCGTCAGCGCAGGTCTTTCCCTGCCAATCTTGGAGAAGGACTTTTCATTTCGACAGTCCAAAGCATAGCGTGAAGCGACTGACAGCCAGAGTTGATTTACCTCGTGTTACTTGGGCAGTTCAGGAGCTGTCACAGGTGAGCACAGTGTCGTCAGCATACTCCAATTCAAAAAGTCGATCACCTGGGAGCAGCTCCACACCTCCTAAGTCGTACTCGGCGAACGCCGTTTTCATGGCTTCTTTAGTGGCGAAATTAAAGAGGACAGGTGGCAGCGGGCAACTTTGTTTCACACAGCTGGAGACATTGAAGGGCGGGGAAATTTTGCTGTAAACTCTCACTCTGCCTGAACTATGCGAGTACATCGCTCTTATGATATTTACATATTTCTCGGGCACATCTTTCCTGAGCGGACAGTCCTAAAGTGCACATCGATCAAACGAATCGAAAGCCCCTTCATTGTCTACGAACAGGACTACGGTGGGTCGCAAATAAACGTGGCGGTGCTCCAACAATTGACGTCAGGTGAAGATGTAGACAATGCAGCCACGATTTCAATGCAACCGAGCTTGCTCCTCGTACAGCTGGCTTTCAAGAGTGCCAGTCAATCTACGGAGGACGTCAGAGGCAAGTGAGTTGGAAGCCGTTGAGATCAGATTGTTTCCCCAATAACTATCGCCTTTGGAACGGCAGCCTTCCTTGAAAACTGGAACCATAACGGAGAGGCACCAGTCTATTGGGACAGTCTCCTGTTCCCACAGCTCCCGTAGTAAGTCATGTAAAGCGCCCAGAAGAGCAGGTCCCTCGAATTCGAAGAGGGTTGGAAGAAGTCCATCTGCTCCGGCGGTCTTGTTCAGTTCCAGTAGTCTGATCTCACGTTCAATTTCTGCGCCTGATGGTGAATCCAGTGTGACAGTCCAGGGAGTAGGGCGATCATTGGCCGACAGAGAAGTTGCAAAATTTTGAGTCAAGGGTGGATTCAAGTGTTCTGCTCAACTATCCAAGCGCTTGGACAAGCTATGGATCGGCTGTCCACTCTCGTCGCATGTGGTCTTGCTAACACCATGTCTCCTTCTGCCCGTCTCTCGGATCAGACGGATGGTTACCAAGGGCAGTGGCTGTCTTCTTCTCCGATACAAGTGAGACCAAAAAGCTTCCCGTTCTCTCATTAGGCCATCAAGCAGTTTTGTTTTGAGATATTTGCGAGTCTTAATGTTTTGGTTTCCATCGGGAACACATCGGAGAACATCCGTAAGTGCCAGAGACTGCGTAGAGACCCAATGTCCAGATTAACAATTTGATTTGCTACATGAAGATATGCTTACTGCTAATAACGTCTGGCAGATATGCAACTAGGGATTTTCAACCCTGTTCAGTGAGCGCCTAATCGACTCGGATGCCGGCATACTTTGATACTCATTCAGCACATCTGAATTCGTAGGCTGGCAGGTGTCTATGCGCTCACAACGCCGTTGCGGACTTCCGCTGAAACGCACCTGCAGGTCGGCGTAAACAAGCGCGGGGTCAGAGTCCTCGATGGTAATCCAAGTCGGGCGACAGTTTTGAACACATCCACTCCAGTGGTAACGGATCGCGAGGTGATCGATTTGCGTCCGTGGCTGGTCCGATGCTGGTGGGCGCCATGTCATACTTCTGTGGATGCTGTGTCGGACGTTAGTGCACGCGAGACAGAGACAAGCATCTTCACACAGGTGTAGCAACCGCTCATCGTTATCATTACGGGAGCCTATACCAAGTTGGCTGCCCAGATACAGGTCATTAGTGGACAGTTTTCCAACATGGGCGTTCAAATCACCAGCCAGCACCACAATATCTGTGCTTTTCTTCAACGGAGTGCGCGGTCACTTGGTGATACAAGTCGCCTTTTACTGAGTCAACGGTACAATTTTTGGGCTTGTAGACCGCAATGACAAACAAGCACCGTTTGTTTCCACGGGACTTCGATGCTTTGTACTACCCATCCAACCTGACAGCGCACCTCCGACTGTTCAATGGGATCCAGTAGATCACGGCAGCCTCAACCTGGGGGCTAAGTGCAATGCCAACATCAGCTTGACCAGCATTTTAAGCCGCGTCGTCTCCGGACAAGCGCGGTGAGAAAACACCGCCAGTGCCGCACGTTGTGGATGGCAGGCTAATCACAAAACTCGAATCTTTCAGGGGAGATTTTTGATAAGCAGCATTTATCAATGGATGGGGTCTCTAGTGTTCGGGCAAGTGCTGCCTGTTGACCAAGCTGCAACAGATTGCGCATCGTGAGGCATACCAGTCTTCGGGAGAGTCGGTGACTGGACGGTGGCTGGACGTGGACTTGTTGAGCGGACCAGAGCGACGCCCTGCGATTGCGTGTGAGTCGAAAATAGAAGAAAAGTGATTATCGGATATCAGTGACTGACGTGTACTGTGTAGCATCGACGGTTTTTCGTTCTGATGGCTTGATGAGTTGATCGCTAGACCTCTGTAGGAGGTGCACTGTTTGACTGCTTTCGCAGTCGCAGCGTGTTTTCTGGCGCTGGTGACAGCTTGTAGCACAGAGGTCCGAGGTTCGTGAGCATAATCTTTCAATGTGTCTTTGATGATCACACCTTGGCGAATGCGCTGGAGGATGAAAGCCTCTCGAATCGCCGGTGGCTCGTTACCAAACGCTTGAGAAGCCAAGTAAAAGTCATCCACTGACTCGTCCGGTGTTTGGGAACGTGACCAGAATAGAACCTGGGCTTCTGCGTCAGCAATGCTCGATCGAAAAACCTTCAGTTTGGTCCACACCACATTGGTTGGTGAATTCGACGGAAACTCCTGGGCTATGGGAAGCCTCTTTGTATGGTCGTCCGTGATATAGGGAACAACGGACCACTTACATTCGCTCAGATTGGTCAAACGTGTAAAACATGGTGGCGCCTTGTAAGGAGGAAGGCTCGCCGGAGTTCTAGCGGGTTTGAGAATAGGCGGTTCGTATTTATCCTCGTCATGGGAATCGTAAAGCACCTCTGTCACCATTTGTCTAACGTGCAATGGTCCTAATAGGAGCAGAAGTAGATCCAATGTGCCGAAAGTAAGGAATACACCATTCCAAGTTATCACACAATGAATAGTAACACCCAGTGGGTCGAACTCAATCTCAGTGAGAACGAGAAAAGTGCACGTCACAGGAAGAAAGTGTACAGCGTGGGAAAACAAAAGGAAGTTACAAGCGGTGTACGAACAGTATATTTTAATCACTGTTCTTCTGCTGCTGCATGCAACTGGTCACCATGACACGCGTTTGAAACTAGAGAAAATACAGAAGTGTGATCAAAGTCAGTTATAGGCCCCACCGCTGCCGTTACAGCCCATGTTTGACTGGCACAAAATGCTTCCTTTTGGGTTACCAGTGTTGTGGTCGTAATAGCCGAATGGCCGCTACTTATTTTCCGTTTAATTGTCGCGTCGTCGTCGGCCAGCGTTTGGTCGCCGATGACTGGCTCATCGTGCTTTGTGTTCCGCCCGTGAATCACACCATCTCGGGTTAGGCGTCTGTGTAGACATTTATCGTGCTGGGCAGGCTGGTTAATGGCACCGGCTGAAATCAGGAGCGGCGAAAGTTGACGGTTTCTTCACTGAGAGAGTTTCGCCATGAGAGCGCATTTGCTGTGCAGCAGTAACACACGGTAATGGGATGAGACGATGAAAATTTGATCGAACGCTGGGAGACATCTATCGAAAGAGGTCAAAATCCTGCTTGTGCGATAATAAATGGTAGAAATTTCACGATAGAACGAGGGTGAAAAATTACCCAAAGTTATAAATCCGGTAGAAAAAATCTCCACTGTAAATATTCCACAGAAAATGTTTTCAATAGAAAGAGCTCGTCTAACCGAGACAAAAAAGTGTCAATCCGCCTACATGCGACAAAATGTCACAGGCAAATTGCAAACATATGTGGAGCGTGATATGGAGCCGTCACGACACCAGCGTCCGACCAGCGCATGGTGAATGTCCGATGAACGCCTCTGGAGTGACGGATGGGCGCTCGAGTGGCAAAAAATTGTATCACTCATCAATCACTAGGCGAGAAAATTGTACACGATCTCTTCGAACGCCCAGTTTGTCCCAGATTTTGTCCTCTGTATGAATAAACAAGACACATTAAATACCCCGTCCACCCACGCCGACTACACGTTCTTAGAACTCCACACATCTGGAGATATGTCGTGACGGAAGTGATGTTAATCGGGGTCACCAATGTAGCCAGAGTGGCCGGCTCACGCCAACAGATTACAGTCGCGTACAGTTCCCAGTGATTAAAAAGAGAGAACACGGAAGTGACGGGACGAAAATGTATTGTGGCACACGCTGTTCCCGTGTATTAGCTAAAATGGCGACTCCGAAAGACGCAACCAACTAGGGAGGGACGTGAGGGACCGCGCGATGGAGCCGCGTGCTCAATCCAACCGTGGCGCCGTGTGTGCATCTCGCGTGTGTGTTGGGTCAGACAAACAAATACAACATACATCTCCTCAATCTTCAAACATCCTCTAGGTGTAGAATAAGGTAACTTTTACAGCATTTTACACAACATACACAGGCAATCTGGGGGAATCTCCCGACTGTTACACAGCCCTCCCGCAGAAGGAACTGTGTAAACAGTCCTTCGATCTACGTGAGGAATGTCCGTCGCCGGCCAGCCTACTGCGAGACGAGGTGGTGAAACCTGATGCATCTACTGGGTGAGAACTAGGCAATCGGATGCTAGCGGGCTCCCACCCTTGTCCTCGCTAACGGTGTCGAAAGGAAAAATGTTTACAAAAGCGGGGCGTAGGGGGTAGCATTTCGAGGGGAAATGTTCAATGCACAGGTTGAGGCGTCCGGCTCCAACGTAAACCTGCGACCGAGTTGCCAGGCGTACATGGAAAGCAAACGAAAAACAGCAGGGGCAATAGTGCATAGCAATAACAAATGCTATAATAAAATAACCAGAACCGATTTGTATAGGTTTTCAAAACGTGTTAATCGTTTTTGGTGGTTTCCAATCATTTTACTATTTTTGTTATTTTCAGCAAATGGTAATGAGGATTCAAGCACAAAAATACACTGTCTGAACAAAATGACGAGGGCAATATACCTGTCAGCCAGACTTAGTCATTCTCGGTGCACTAGACGATGTTGAAGGAATATCAGCGGCCGTCGCTGATTTACCTGGACTATATGTTGTTGGTGGAGGTAAAGACGTCTTTGTAGAGACATAGTCTTTGTCGATATGGGTGACTTTTGAGCGAATAATCGATAATGATTCACGCTTCACATTGTGATCGATGACAAATTATCCTTCAGTCGAAGGACTCTAAATTTTCCGACAAATGGCGCAGTCAGGGATCGCTTGACGCCGTCAACTCGTACGAAGACCTGCTTACAAGTCTGAAACTCCGGCAGTACAAAAGCTTGCTGGCTCTGGACACGATTGTGAGTAGATGCGAAATGTCGCATGCGTGACCCGAGTTGTCTTGTAAGAGAAGGTTTACATGCAGGTGGTGAAACTGGTCGGACGCAGAGGGAATTGGGCTTGCGAAGTTGACCAACCTCAGGATCGGTCTGTAGTGCAGCGGCCATTGCTGTTAGATCGTTATTGTGACCATGTGTAATTGAATTGGCTGGATAAGGCGTCTGCGACGAAGTTTTGCGCACTTGAGAGGTGATGTATATCTGACGTGAACTGTGAGAGATAGTCTAGGTGGCGGATTTCTCTACGAGTGTATTTGTCGGAGAATGAACCTATTGTAACTTTACTAAACATGGACTTACCGCTTAAGATCATGAATGTGCGGAACAGCGTACTTGTCGGGGCAGGTACACTTGTTCAGTGCCCGATAATAGCTACACGATCGCCAGTCGCCAATCTTCTTCTGCACTATGTGAAGAAGTGAAGTCTACTGACTTTCGGATGGACGGATAATACCAAGTTCGAGCATATACTCGAATTCCGTTTTTGCCAACCTTCAATTTATCAGGGGCAACGCGTCGTGTTGGACCATGGCTTCGTGTGTGGTGCGTTAGATCAGTTGTCACAGGAAGAATGGCGTTAGAATGGCAAACCCACCATGAGAACTACGCGAACAGTTCTAGGAAGTCATTGTCAGCTTGTGGCTGGGGACAAATGGGAGTGATAGTTTCGGATAACATCTCGATTCCGCAAGTAGAAAGACGTGTTTGTCTGTCAATTAGCTTTCGATGACGAGTATCGGCCATTAGATCGAAATGATGCAGGAAATCGATTCCGAGGATGGCAAACGGGACAACAGCTACTGTAAAAGTCCAACGGAATTTCAGTCTGAGACCAAGATCGATGGTGAGGAAACGCTGGCCGAAACTTGCTACGGGCGTTCCGCTGGCGGCACGTGGGTTTGTTGTCCTCCGCTTAGTCGATTCGTTTGGGCTTGGTGGGATCACGCTGACTTATGCCGCAGTGTCGACTAGGAACATGATCATTGAGATTATATCGGCTGTCTTGAATCGATGACTTGCGGTATCTTGTGTACTCACGTTAGTCGCCAGTACTTGTCGGTCAGTTTGTTCTAAACCACCGTTGGTGGGCATCGGATGACCATTGTTTTGGTCTTTATCAGACTGTGAATCTGACGTCGTCTGTCAAGGCTTTGTTCAGCCACCTTCTTCTTTTTCGAAATAAAAGTGCAAGTTTTCATGCAATTTCTAGCATCGCTATCGAAACGCGCATAGTAAAGGCATATAGAGCGCCGCGTGGTACTACGAGCGCGATTACGCGAACGGTGTGTGTGTGTCTACGCTGCTGCGGGTTTAGTCTCAAACGTTCGACTTCTCGTTTGAGTGAGGCTGTTTCATCCACAAAGGCCTGTGTTGGAGGCAGGTTGTTTGCGTTGTTGTTTAATGGAGCAACTGTCTGTACCAGGTGAGGCACTTCAAATGGTCAGGCGATGCTAGACGAAGCGCAAACTTGTTCTGCGTGACGCTCCAGTACGCTGTCTGCAAATTCGGTGATTCCTGACAACGGCTTAGACTTGGCGAGGCATAAGACATCATGCACGTGCTCAGGAAAAATTGTAGCTATAGTACTTGAAGCAAAGATTCGCCCATGCGTAAACCTCTTAGGAAACGACGCATCTGCAGTAAAAGTGACGATGGGTCTTGCCTCCTAATGACAAACCGGAAAAGAGTTGATGCAGATGAAATCTGTCTGCTGGCGTGCATCGTTTTATTACGGCCTCTTTCAGAGTGTTATAACGATTACTCTGGTCAGCTGTCACAATCAGGTCAGCGAGTTGAACGGGGATCCAAGGGGAGACGAGATGACAGGTTAGTGAACTTACCTGTCATGTGTGACACGTTCAGTGGAAAGATCGTGAACCATAAATCAGTGCTATCTCCATAAACGGAGGAACTACCAGTGACTGAATGAACAGCCTTCTCGTCTTCAGTATACTTAGAGACTGGGTCCATGGTTCAGAAACCAATAAGCACTTAATAAAAGTGGATGAAAAATGTCACGAAATGGACCAGGACAAATTGGAACTGGTTCACCAGAAAAGACGAATATAAATCCAATTGAGATCTCTAATTTAGTGGGAAATGATTCGGAACGGCGTCACCAATGCAGTGACGAAATTGATTATTGCCGGGGTTACCAATGTAATACCGAAGTGAACTTTATCGGGGTCACCGATGTAGCGATGATTCTTGTCGGGGTCATCAATATAGTGACGAAGTGACCTTAATCGGAGTCACCAATGTAGCGAGAATGGCCGGCTCACGCTAACAGACTTTTGACGAGTACCGTCACCAGTGATTAAAAAGAGAATATATATATATTTGCAACGGTCTACGATTAGACATAAAGTCATCAGAAACCATGGGGTGCAGAAATAGTAAAAGAAAACACAACACCGAAGTGACAGGACGAAAGTGTATTGTGGTACACACTGTTCTCGTATATTGGCTAAAATTGCGCCTCCGAAAGACGCGATGGAGCCGCGTGCTCAATCCAACCGTGACGTCATGTGTGCATCTCGCATGTGTATTGGGTCAGACAAATAAATGCAACGTACATTCCATCAATCTTCAAACATCCTTTAGGTGTAGAATGAGGTAACTTTTTTAGCATTTTACCCAACATACACAGGCAATCCGGGGGAATCTCCAGACTGCTACATATATACCCAACAGGTAGCGACAACGTTGTAGACTAAAGTGTAAGTAATTGTCCGATCAGGATCTTGCTGCGCAAACCATTCGGTCTCATGTGCTAGCCACGTTTACGACCTTTAAATCCTGTGTTTGTATCTTACTGCATCTATACATAAAATGATACATGTTGCGACCACCCAATGACTGTCCGGCGTCGGGCGCTGGAGTGACTGATGTTAATAATAGGGAGTGTGGACATAGAAAACACGATGTGTTGCTGCCGATGTTATGAACCTTGGAAACGGTAACGACACCCAAGAATGACTGCAGTTGGTGGACATTTTTGGGTGTTGACGCTTCAGGTAGCGCTCTTCTCTTTTCTTTTAATGGGCACAGTCCTTCTCGTGATAACCGATACCCAAGGTACTGTACACACAGCACAATAATTTCACACTTATTGTAAACCAACCTGGCTTCTGTGATCGTTTCAGGGTGACATTCAAAGTATGCAAAGTGTTCGATGATAGTACGTCCAGTAACCAGGATGTCATCGAAGTATGCAACTGTGTTTGTTATTTCCTTCAATGGTGTGTCATTACTAGGCTGAAAGATAGCCAGAGCCGAGCTTATCTCAAATGGCATGTGTGCGCAGCGGAATAATCCAAGGTGAGTGCTAATAGTGGTGTATACACGTGATTCCTCATCGAGTTCAATGTGTTGGTATGACTCAGATCTAGTTTGGTGAAAGCTCGACAGAGGAGTGAGAAGCGTAAATGTCTTCAATCTTTGGCAGCGGATATCGGTTTATCTGTAATGCCTGGTTGATCGTAACTTTATAGTTCCCGCAGATTCTTATGGCACAATCGCTCTTCAATATTGACACGATAGAGGCTGCTAGTCCGAATATTGAACAGGTTCGATCGTACCTTCCAGCTGGAGTCGTCGCAGCTCGCTCTCGACCTTATCACGAAAAGCAAAGGGAACAGCTCGAGCTTTCGAAAACCTCAGTATCGCCTGCAGTTTCAACACTAGATGAAACAGCGGAACAGTGGTATATTACAAGCAAAAAGGTGGATGCTTAGCAAGTCCTGTAGGATGGCAAAAAAGAGAAATACTACGTGATGAATAGAAAACATAGGGATAAAATGAAAAGAGTTTTTGTGGACTCACCACAGTGTTAATACAGAGACACGCAGAAAGAGCCAAACTCGGTTGTGTAGGTTGATACTGGTTGTACATTTTTCATCGCATTTTATCGTTTGTCGAGACACACAGGCTAAATCTCGTGGTGTAGGTGGGTTAGGGCAACGTCAAGACCCTTTTAAACACAGATATAGTGGGGGCGGAAACAACGTAATTTGTGAGGACGTTCCATGGCTGACACACGAAGAGAGTAAAAGTGCCGTTGAAATTCTGACCGACTGTATGGCGTGGCTAACACTGAACTGGTAGCCTGTCAAATTCGTGTTGAAGCTCAGTTGTAGTATGTGACGGCGGATGTGGTTGGGGTTCCTTAGAATCTGGTAGGCCATAATAAGGTCGCCACGTAGGCGCTGGTACCGGCCACTACATAACTTTAGGGTCCACAGTCTAAGTTGATAAGAAAGATTGAACAACCCTTTGACGTACTTTGTGGCTCGTCGCTATGGAGTCACGAGCGCTGCAAGGTCATGCTTGTGCCAGGGCTGCCACGCCTGAATCGCGTATTCCGCATGAGGCGGTACGTAGGCGTTAAGCAACTACAAACAAACAGAGGGATCAAACCGCCCAAGTGCCCTCCGCAGCATGCCAACGTGTTGGTTCCCAGTCTTTGACGTCTTCTCAGGTCGTTCTTAACAGCACAGACCAGCCTGAACTGGTACCCCAAAGTCACGCTCCCGAGTGACTGCTTGCAGGACATGATGTCTTAGCTTGTATGTGATGTTCGGCTGGTGGTGAATCAGAACCACCTTACACTTCCCCGAATTGAACTTGAGCAGATTCTAGAGTGACCATCTATACGCCCTGTCCAGGTCTCGCTGAAACTCATCGTGATCTGCTGGGTCGGCGATCGTCCCCAACATCCTAACATCATCACCAAACAGCAAGAAATCTGAAGTGATCAAAAGCGTAAGCTCGTTAATGAACACGAGAAACAGACGCGGCCCCAGAATTGATCCTTGTGGAATTCCACGTTCGACCTAAATCGGATTGGACAGCACACTTCGAACTCTTACCTGCAGTTGCCGATCCTGCAGGAAATTCCTGATCCACCCAAGGACCGGATCCCCAAATCCATAGCTTTCGAGCCTGTGAAACAGAATGCGGTGATCCAGTCAGTTGAAGGCTTTGGAGATCGAGGTAACTGACGTCTGTACCTCGGCCTTCATTGGCTGCTTCCCACCAACTACTGTGTGCAATCAGTAGGTTGGTGCTGGTGGTGCTGACGGAAATCGGATTGCTCAGGTGCTATGATGTTTGGCATTCTAGTTGGTCTACTAAAACCTCAGCGATGATTACCTCCATCACATTTGAGAGCACAGGGAGGTGGATCACTGGGCGATAGTTGGCGAGTTCCGAGCGATTACCGTTTTTGAAAATTGGACTGCTTAGACCATGTTTCCACTTGGTAGACACAAATTGCTTAACCAAGCACGTTTGGAAGAAATGCGATAATGGCCGGCTAGCGTTGTTGCTGCTGCGTTCAGCGCCCTTGGGTGAATATAGTCGATGCCAGGAGAGCTGTAGTTGCGTAGTGAGAGCAGTTCTTTCAACACAGCTGTGGCAGTAAAATCGGTTAGTGAGTGTTGAAGTTGGGGCTAGGGATGTGGGTATGTTACACTGGCGGACGACTCTTTGGAAGGTTGGGGCATACTGCATTCGTAGGATGTTGGCTGCCTCTTCGGCACTCCAATGGAAAAATGGAACAATGGTATATGACGGGTAAAAAAGCATACACTTAACGAGTCCCGCAGGTTGGCAATAAAAATACTAACAAATTGGCAAACCACATAAGTGGTTGAAGTAAGGAGTGTCAGTGAGATAAAAGGTAGAAGTATAACAGTTTTAGGGGGATAAAGTGGTACGACGCAAAACCGGCTAAAAAATTGTTATCGCTGGTGATGGTAGCAAATAAAAATGGAGTACTCACCGGTTCGCATAGATTTACGACCAAGAATTTGGGGTATAAATCCAAAGAGGCTGGTCAGCCTAAATATATACAAGCGTTTTCGTTTATAAAACAAAGCGCAGGGCGCTCAGTGCGACGTCCAATCGTTTTTTAAACGTATCTAATGTGGGGGCACAAACAACTGAGTTTGGAAGGGCGTTCCAGGACCCGCAGACCCGGAGGGAAAAATAGGTTCTCCGACAGTCTAGACGACTGTACTGTTGGCTCAGCTTTAAACTGTTACCGCGAAGGTTAGTGTTCGGGCTGAGCTTCAAGAGGTGGCGGCATACGTGACTGGGATCGCTCAATATTTGGTACACTAGCATGAGGTCCCCACGAAGTCGCCGGTACCGTCCGCTGAACACTCCGAGTATCTCCAGTCGTTCCTGGTAAGGAGTATGGCGCAAGCCCTTGACTATTTTCGTTGCTCGACGCTGTGGGGTCTCAAGCGCTGCAAGGTCACGTTTTAGCCAGGGTTGCCAGGCCTGGATTGCATATTCGACGTGAGGACGCACGTAGGCATTCAGGATCAAAGAGAAGATGGATGGATCCAAAATTCCGAATGCTCTTCGCAGGAGTCCAACATGCTGGTTGCCCCTTTTAGAAGCGGAATCTGACTGTTTGGAACACCCGAGATCTTCCTGTACCAGCACACCCAAGTCGCGTTCCTGAGTGGTGGTCTTCAGATCGTGTGCCCCAAGCTTGTAGACGTGGACTTGTCGATGGCGGATATGAACAACGCGACATTTGTTCACATTAAACGGCAGGGCGTTTCTCACCGACCAATTCCAGGCCTCATTCAAGTCACGCTGTAGGACTTCATGGTCGTCCGATCGTTTTATCGCCCGCCAAACCTTGAGGTCGTCCGAGAAGAGTAAGAATTTCGACGTAGTAACTCTTACTAGATCGTTAATGAAAAGCAGGAACAAACGAGGCCCAAGTACCGAACCCTGCGGTACGCCGCATCCCACTCGAATCGGATCGGAAAAGGATGATCGAACTCTAACTTCTAACTGCCGTTCAGAGAGAAAGTTACCGATCCATCCTAACAACGGGTCTCCGATACCGTACTGTTGGAGTTTAATGAGCAGGATTCGATAATCCAAGCGATCGAAGGCTTTCGAAAAGTCCAAGAATGCAACATCGACTCCTGTTCCCTCATCGACAGTCTCGGTCCAGTTGTCACGAGCTATCAGCAGATTCGTCGTACATGAACGATGTTGACGAAACCCATGCTGTTCTGGCGCAATTATGCCGTAGTTTTCCAAGTATCCCATTAACGCATCTGCTATCACCGCTTCCATGACTTTGGCGACCACAGGCAGAAGCGTTACGGGGCGGTAATTGGCAGGATCCGACCAACTTCCTGCCTTGTATATGGGCGTTATTACACCTTGTTTCCACCTCGAAGGTACGATGTTCTCATCGAAACAGCGCTGAAAAAATGCAGCTAGTGGTTCGGCCAAGTGGATGGCAGCTACCTGTAATGTTTTCGGATGAATGTTATCGGCCCCGGGAGAGCTGTGTGGACGCAAGGATAGCAGCTTTTGCGGCACCATTTCTGCAGTGAACGTGAAGTTGGATAAAACGGACGGTGGGGTAACTAGTGGCGGAATATACGTCGAGGCTTGTACACCTTGGAAGATTGGGGAGTACTGGGCCCGTAATGCGTTGGCCGCCTCTTTCGCAGTATGTGTATACCCATTGGTCGTATTAAGTGGTGGGATTTCCCGTTGCACCTTGCGTAGTCCATTCACATGTTTGTAAAGAAGCTTTTTGTTCGAACAGAATCGTTTGGCTAGCTCCTGCTGATGCGTTCTCTTGTCTTCGCGAACCAAAAGCACACAGTAGTTGCGATGCGAAACGTATTCCGTCCAGTTTTCTGCGCTGGGGTTGCTTTTATACGTGCGCCATGCCCGATCCCTTAGAGTCATGCATTTTCGCGTCCGGCTTCGCAAGAATGATTTCGCTGTGCGGGGATGTTGGGAAACTTTTGGTGTTGAGGCTTCTATGACTAGTGACGTGATGGTGTTCGCAAATGTCTCCCAGGCTAGTTCTGGGGTGCAGTTAGCTAGAAACGTCCAACTGGTATTCTCAACTAGAGCAGACAGAATGTGGTAATGGATAACAGATTCCTTCGTTTCGAGCTCCGCAGCTGGATATTCGGCGTAGCAGATGTAATCAAACTGCAAAGTCACGTGATCGCTACGGCCCAAAGGACTGCACATCTTTAGTCCATCGACCATGAGCTCTTCGTTAGTGAGCCCTAGATCTAATATCGATGGGTTGTTTCCTGTTCTGAACCTGGTTGGAACGGTGACGTGGTTATACAAGAAGGTGCTAGAGAGTAGCTCTTGCAAATATGCCTTGAACACTTCTGTCTCGGATGCTGGATTTTCCAAGTCATGGGTGTTGAAATCTCCTGCAACGAGGATGTGGCTGTACTTCTGATTAAGCACGGAGCGAAAAGCGAAGATAAGTCTGTTGTCCCTTTCCGGAGTGGATTTCGGTGGTCGGTAAACCACAGAGAGAAGGCATACGTCGTTGCGTTCCAATCACAGTTTGCACCAAAGGACGTCGGTGACACAAGTCTGGGGATCGTCTATGAGCTCACAACGAAGGTTCGTTCGGAAATAAATGAGCACGCCACCGCTCTTGCCCGTTCTGTCGTTCCGGAGAAGTGACATACCCGGTATGGCAATCTCAGCGTCTGTGATTTCGCCGCTCAGCCAGGTTTCAGCGATCATTATGATGTCTCGAGGCTCCGAAGCCAAACGGTGACGGAGTTCTACCAACTTACTTATGAGGCCTTGTGCATTAGTATACATGCAGGATAGTGCTTTTGTAACCAAGAGTGAGCTAGCACAGGTTGTGGTAGAAATGGAGTTTGTGCCGACCGTTAACGGGTCGGCCATTAACCGTTTTTTGTGGTGACGTTTGCCTTTGAGTTTGCTTTCGGTTAGACGACTGATCGCGGCCTTCCGGGCCCTGCTGGTCCCCCGTGTTCAGCAGTGTTTCGTGGGATATTGCGGTTGTCGATAAATCCATGCCTTCACAAAGTTGCATGAGTGGATGGTTCAACAATTTGATCGCTCCCCGTGAGTCGTTGGTAATCCGTGGCAGCGTACCTGATGCCTTTAACCGAATTTCCGCTGGCAGCTTCATGCGGAATTTGGACCAGTTTTCCAAGGCGAGCGGTAACATAAACTCAGATTGAAGCACCACCTTCATAAGTCTGGGACCGTTCCCTTTGTAGTTGGGTGAAAATGGAATCCTGGTCAACCGCTTAGCGATGATATTATTGAGGGAGATTTCGTGGCGGATGTAACTCCATTGCTCCCGGTCATGTGCATCCGCTGCATCAGAGGTTGAGTTTTGGAGCTCAGGAACCCCGTACACAATTATCGTCCGTTTCGCCTCGGCTTTACGAACTTCCTCACGGTTGCTCATCTTTTTCGGACGTTTGTTTCAGGGGATATCAGGAAGTATGCGCGCCTCGAGTGATGAATGACGAAGCCTGTTGGACGATAGTAGAACTGCCTCTGTGTCCTTGGTGGAGTTTAGTGTCACCCGGAGAAGTCGGGGTTCACCGTAGTGCGCTGAATTTGGATGACGTGTGACTCGTCTCAGCATTGCAGGTTCAACCGAAATGCCAATCGCAGTACATATAGACTTCCACTGATTACGATCATCCAACAGCTTCCCCTTTATTGTACTCGCCTGTGATTCAGGAACATTCGTACACACAACGGTTAACGCGCCTTGGCTCCTTGCGTTGGATGCAGATTTGCCATGACTTAAAGACATGGTGTTAAACGGATTGTTTGGTTGTTGGAGTCTGGTCAACTTACTGTTGCTTGGTGAGGCCACCGGTTGGCTTGCTAAGTGGGGTGACACCGAGCTTCAGTTTCCCAATGGCGGTAACATTGTTGTACAGGAGCGTTTTGTTGCTGACAAATTTACAGGCCAAATGTTGTTGCTGAGCCAGTTTGTCCTCACGGACAAGCATGTTACTGTGGTTGCACCGGGTCAAGTAACTACTCCAGGTTTCGGGACTAGGATGAGCTCTATCTGTGTACCAAGCTACATTACTGATTGATATGCGCTTGCGGGTTCTACTTCTGATGAAAGAGGAGGGATTGATGAAGCGAACCCTCTTCCTTCCTGAAGCAGCTGCGATTAGATTGCTGAAACGCCCAACAAACTGCATCCATGCGCTATCAGGTGAGCCACCTTTCAAGAGCTCCAGTTGGTCGCCTCAACAAGGTTGTTCGAGATTTTGCAATGTGTGATAGTACGTGTTACTTCTGTGTGTTCCTCAGGATATTCAGCGTAACACACATAGTTATAAAGTGTGCTGATTTGATCGCTTAACCCTAGTGGGGTGTCTATAAATGGACTGTCGAGCAGTTCCTCATTTGTGAGTATGAGGTTAAGTAGTGATGGTTTGTTACCAGCTCTTTATGTGGTAGGTGAGCTGATATGATTGTAGAGCGGGATAGTTGCGATAAGTTCTTGTAGCTCGGCCTTGTATGTTTCTCTGGGGATGCCGAGTTTGCCAAGTCCTGCATGTTGACATCGCCGGAGATACGAACGTGGCCGTAAGTTGGGAGTAAGCATTTCATCACTGATGATTTTAGGTGGGAATCCAACTCTAAAGTGGACGATGGTGAGCGATATACTACTGCCACGAAGCAGTTGTCGTTGTGTCTGAGACGCAAACGGTACCACAACGAATCAGTGACCCGCGTCTCCGGATCATCCAGCGGTTAGCATTGTAAGTCGTTACGACAGTATAGGATGGCACCACTTTCGCTGCTGAGAGGATCGTATCGGAACAACGATATACCATGAATCGCGATCTCGGCATCCGTATTCCTTGGGTGTAACCGAGTCTCGAGTATGGAGATGTGATCCCAAGCGTTTGTTGTCTGGTGCAAACGAAGCTCAGCAATTTCGCTGAGGAGGATTTGGGCGTGTGTGTACATGCAGGAACGTATTTCGGTTCTCAGCAACGATCCGAGACACTTGTGGCTAGGATGAGATGTTGTGCCGACCGTTGTATGGTCGGCCGCTAGCCGTTTTCTGTGGTATTATCGTTGAGTGGCATGAAATTGGGTTCAGTGGCATTGTGATTAGCCCCTTTGACAACTCAGTTTGCACAATGCTTGGGGAGTGGATGCAGGATTGCACAGGAAGATGCTCATTTCCTTCAAACGTGCTTCTAGTGTGAATTTCGGATAAAATCAAATATGCGTTTGCCTGCTGTGGCGGTGCTTTAACTGGGACGACAGTTTCTGTCTCCACTTTGCACCGGAGCTCGGATGGCAGTCGGTTCCGAAGTGAATGCCAGTGTTCCAATAACGTAACTGCCATCTGCCTAGTTTGTAATACAGTCTTAATTATTCCTGGGCCGCACCCTTTGTAGCTTTCTGGTTTTGGCAGTCTCGAGAGAGAAGTAGCAACAACGTCATTCAAGAGTGCGGTCTCAAGAATACAGCGCCACTGCTCCTGGTCATGTATCTTTGCTTCGAATTCGTCGTGCTCTTAAGACCGGGAAACACCGGGGACAAAAACGGTTCTGGCTGCGGCGTTTAGCCGGAATTCTTCTAAGCTCCGCCCAGCTCGCTTGGGTTCGCTCCAGGGAACGTCTGAAAAGAAGCGGACCAGACCGATTTCATTCTGGAAACGAGCAGTCGTAAGTAACACTGCTTCCACATCCTCGACGGAGTTTAGCAAAAGGCGAAAAAGCTTGGCTTCGCAATAATGTTTAGAATTCCGGTGGAGAGTGATCCTCGTCAAGTTGGAAGCTTCAGCCAGAATACCGAGGGCAACAGTTATGGTATTCCATTGGTTTAGATCATCCACCAGTTTCCCCATCAAAGAATTCGATCATGATTCAGGAACCTTGGTACGTTTTATAGATAGGGCATCCAATTCGAAAAGCACGGTTAGAAGACAAAAACTGGTGGACGCATACATTTATAATTGTATCCTCAGTACCATTGACAATAACCGGTATGCAACTATATGCTTAAATATGTGTGTGACCGAATAAGCATAAGGTGTAAAATGAATGACGGAAGTTCCACCCCTATGTCCACGGCAGTCTTACGCTGATAAATAATTGCTTTTGAACACACAAGGCCGGCTTCATCCGGCTTATCGCTACAGCCTCGGCGAAACGCAGGAAGCGGGGATTAGGGTGACGTAATACAAGTGTGAACGCTGATCCGAGCTCTATCCGGTGACGCGTAGTCAATAGGTGTTTACCTATTGAGGAAGCTGGCGGCTTGCGCAAGCACGGAACTTCAGTGGGACAGGGATGCTGGTCAATTTCACGTTGAACCCACCTTGGCACGTGTTCCTTTATTCGGGAAGTCAAAGACCGATTGGTTCTGCCCATGTAACTGTCTCCGCAGTCGCACACGAATTTGTATATGCAGTGTGAGTTGGCCCCTATCGGTTGAGCTTCCTTCGTTGGAGGCACCGGCAAGTTACAGGTTCAATTGATGACCACAACCTGAGCAGCCCAGTAAGTTCTCTGCGTAGCAGAGATTAAACGTTTCGTGGTTTTCAATACAGTAAAGTCACCCTTGAATGGCAACTCGATATAGATCTTTTTCTTGGCTGCCGTATGCACCAAGTCTTTCGGGCCTCGCTGTTGACTGTGTCTCTCTATAAATCTACGTGGATAACCATTCGCAACGAGTGTTGTTGTAATTAGCTCTAGCTCATCGGCTAGACAACCAGGCGAGCAAATGCGTCTAGCACGACTAACTGAAGTTTTCACAAGGTCCGCTTGTACCGCACTGGTGTGAAGCTGGTGAAGTGCAGGTATTGGCCGGACCAGGTTGCTTTTCTGTAGATAGACCTTTTAATCAGCCCGTCATCCCTGCGACTGATGAGGATGTCTAAGAATGGGAGACAGTTCTTCTGTTCCACTTCGCAGGTGACCCGCAAGTTGGTATGTGCGCAGTTGAGTTGCTGCATCAACTGGACAATCTGCTGCTCCGATGAACAAAAGGCCAATATGTCATCCACATAACGCTTATAGTATGGTAACTGGGCTATTTCTGCGGATATGCCTTATTCTATCATCAGCATGACGAAATCTGCAAGTACAGGGCCTAGTGGGCTACCCATTGCCACACCATCGATTTGACGATATGGGGTGTTCTGAAAGTGGAAGCCAACATTTGCTGTACACAGAAGTAAGGATTCCTTTAGAAATTCGACCGGAATTGGTAACGAATAACTAGATTGCTCAGCTAGCTCACATATGTAATCAACAGTTTGTTGTAGTGGGACGTTGGTGAATAGAGATTCCACATCCAAGGAACACATGATCTTATCGGAGAGGTTGATGTTATCTAAATCATCGTTAAGTTGAAAAGAATCTTTAAGACTAAATGGATTGGACAGTTGTCGCAAAGGCGAAAGTATCTTCACTAGTCAGCGAGACAATTTATGCTGCGGCGCATTTACCATTGATAAAATCGGCCTGTGGTACTCCACTTTTGTGCGTCTTCGGTGACCCGTATAGCTGCGGAGAAGTGCTTCCACTTGGCTTCAAACAATTATAGGTGTCACTATCAATCACGCGATGAAGGAGAAGCATTTCAAGATGGGCAACTATGCTAGCTTCAACGTCGGCTACGTTCTCCATCTTATTAAGTCGTTCAAATTTGCTCGTATCGTTGAGTATGCTACTCATTTTCTGAGCGTACTCGGCCTTGTTCATGACCACCACTCCAGAGCCCTTATCCGGTTTCATCACAACTACGTTCTTAGTACGCAGTTCACGCAGCGCCTGAAGATGTCGGCCTGTAAGTGCGCATTTTGCAGTCACTGGCACAGCCTTAACTTCGTGGGCAATGTCGGTCAATTTCTTTCTAAACCAAACAACACTCTCAGCACTGGATGGTTGAAGCTCCTTAAATTGATCAAAAAAGTTCTCAAACTGAGCTTCTATAAACCACCCGTTCAGTCTTCTAGGAGGAATTTTGTAATCAAGCCCACATGACAAAGCTTCTAACTGCAAAGCGTCTAGTTGTACTTCTGATAACTTCACCACTTACTTACTAGGATCACGAACGATTGGCTCCTCATCCTGGCTGTTCGTAAGCGAGCTCTCCAACCGAGTATTTCGATTTCGCCTTGTACGATCGACAGTCGATTTGCAAAAGTTAGCGAACACAACACGACAACACAACGATAGATCCTCTACCACATGTAGTAGGCGTGCGTGAGTTTCCAGTAAACTCAGAAGTTTGGACTCGGTCGTCTCTAAGTGAGCGGATGCCACACGTTTGAGGTTAGCCACAGATGGTTTGAGTTTATTTCTACGCAGCAGTGTGAGAACCGAGCGGGGGTATCTACGCAGGAGAATACATTTCCTAAGAAAGGATACTTCCACACGTGCGCACACATGGCGGTGCTCCAACAATTGCCACAGGCTGAAGATGTGGTCGATGCAGCCCCGACTTTGACGAAACCCAACTTGCTCCTCATGAATCTGGCTTCCAGTCAATCTGTGGAGAATGACAGAAGCAAGCAATTTAGAGACAATTGAAATCAGACTGATCCATGAATGCCGCATTCCGAACGGGAGCCTCCCTTGCAAACTGGGACTATAACAGAGCGGCTCCAGTCTGTCGAGACAATCTCCTGCTCCCAAAGGTTCCCTAGCAATTCTTGTACATCATCTGCTAGAGCAGGTCCCCCAAATATGAAGAGGTCTGGAGATGCTATCTGCCCCTGCGGCCTTATGCAAATTCAACAGCCTGATCTCACGTTCGACTTTTGCGCGTGAGGGCGCATCCAAGGAGACTGCCCAGGGAGAAGAGCGCTCAATGCTTGAAACAGTAAGCGATAACTCAGGTTGGTTAAATTGCCTTGCAAATTGTTCGGCCGAACGCTTCAAGCATTTTGACAGACTGTGGATCGGCTGCCCACTCTCGTCGCGTATGGTCTCGCTAACATCAGGTCTCTTGTTTCACAACTACGTCTGAGTTTTTCTTACTTCTGGGACAGTGCAATTGCGATTTTAACTATTCGGAGAGTATTACAGTTCGTACAGAACCAAAAGGTGTCAAACCTGTTACTGATCAGCTTGCACTCGTGTGGTGGGATTTTCCCGCATTTTGCATGGAATTTGCCGAACCAATTTCCACTGAAAACCCCTATTTTGACCATCTTATTGCTCGTTCCACAGGCGCCTTAAGGCACCTGGGCTCGGTTATTGGCACTCATCAGGGCACCTGAACGTTTGATGGTTAGTCCTACCCAGGACCCTGGATTGATTGATTCGGCGTCAAGGTCAGCCCCCTAGACAGTGGCTATCTCAATGTCTCACGATTGCGGCCGCGCACAGATAGTCGGATTCAACGGTGTGCACACAAGCACACGAGGGCGCAGCGGGTATTGATAGGGTCGCGTTACACAACGACGCAAGCGAGACGTTTGTAAACTTGCCTGTCTCTGAAGCGATGTTTAGTAGATGGACGACGCAAAATGTCTCGTAACTTTGTTATATTTCCGTTTGTAGAGATGATTAGAGGGTCGTTTGACAGTCCTCAGAACTCGACGAAGAATGCGCCGAAACAGAGAACGGGAGTAACAGTACTATCCACACAAGTTAGATCTAAGAGATGGAAGGCACTTAATAGCTTTCGTCGAACTGGTTCCGACGAGCACACGCCCAAAAACGCGTATGGCGCCCTGGAGTGACTATAGAGTTAAAGTGCGGCCATACGGCTGTTGGCGTAACTTTTCGAAAGGCCTTGTCTATAGACTCATTGTAAAAGCCGCATGTTTTGGCAAGATAAACAGTAACTGTGCATGGGATTCCACCAAGTTTACGTTAAACATGATACGGAGAGAAGTTTATTTTCTTCACGACCAAGTATGTTTGCGCCAGGCCGTCCAGAAACATAACCACACATATGATTTATTGTTATGTTAGGAGACGCGTGCAATAACGGCCCAGCAGATTTACCGTCTGTCCCGTGTAAGATCGTAATTATATGTTCCGTGGATATAACTGGGAGTTGTGAGATGGCGTTTGGTTGTATCAGGGTAACTTTGGGACCGCTGTCAATATCAAAATTCACAGGCTGCCCGTTTACATTGACAGACACGACAAATGGCTTTTCTGACCTTATGTTGCGATTAAAAACAGTTGTGGTATTAATCCAGTTCTGGTGTAAGGTCTCGGTGATACAGTTTGTAGCTTTATGTTGCTCAGGTGCAAATGATTTCCTTCTGGAAAGATACTTTCTGATTATCGTTTTACTGGCAGATCTGCGCACTGAATGAAGGCGCTGACAGTCAGTTGGGGATGAATGACGTTCACTGCAGCTATAACAACGAAACTCTCTACTCTGCACAAGTTGAGTTGCGGTTTGATCACAGTTAGTCTAGGAGATTTTGCTTACGTCCAGTGAGATCAACTGATTGGAGGAAGAAAATGTACTTAGTTACCGAACGAGGTTTGCACGCTGTCTGACTATAACAAAGGCATTTCCTCAAGTCAAGAGTGTTTCGTCTTCGGATAGCAGCCGCTCTCGTGCCTCCTCAACGAGAACACCCCCAACTAACGTCGGTAACAGCATCGCTTCTTCAAACTGGTTTGGTAGCATCTGATCACAGGCACAATCGCAGAGGGCAGTAAGAAGTCGAGATAAACTCATTTAGGATCTCATTCGTTATTGTCGCATGGCATTGTATTTGTAGCGGGCTATGAGCCCATGCGGCTTTCCCCCGCCCCCCCCCCCCAAAGTTGATCCAGGGATTAGCACACAGATCGTGACTATTTTTTATGTAATCGCCAACTGTCGTAATGTCGCTGACCCTACTTATCTAGATGGTGGCTTATTAGTTTGCTTCGTGCCTCATCGTCTAGCATGTTGTTGCCACCAAGAAGCAAAAGTAAATCACCGTAATTGATGAAAGCAGGTTTCCTGTGCGTCCATTGCTGCTTGGTAGGCCTGTCAGTAGGAGGATTCCAAAGCGGTAGAGGTGTCTTAATCGAATTTGCCAGGAGTACTCCGAATAACTTCCGTCGCTAATATAATAAGAATAAGAATAATAAGAATATAATAAGAGTACTAATACGTATATTTCTCGATTGTACGAGGGCTGTTCCGGGATTGTGGACAGAGCATGGGTATAATAATTATCATGCTCATGCATGAGTGAGATATGCATTCTGGGGTGTATGATATCAAAATAATTTGGAATCACCTGCCTTTTGTTGTTGCTGAGTTTTGTGTACCATCTTTCATCATTGGTTATATATTCTTTGGTCCATCCTGGAAGAACTCGTGCAGTGATTTACCCGATGGAAACGCGGTCATCGTCGAGTTCTGGTCTAGGAATTTACTAAGCTGAATGTGGAAGGTTCTTGCATTTATGTAAGACTTACTTGTAGCTGGTGGGCTATTCCACACGAAGGCGTATCTGACTGGGAAGATGTTGGATCTGATAGCTGTCCTGGTTTTTGCCACACTTAATTTGCCTGCTTTGTTGCGTATATTCCGAGTGAACTTATGTTGCAACTTAAGTGTAGGCAGATTAGAGTACGGCTTTTGGTTGAGATGACTGTGTACCAGCATCAGGTTATGTTTCAGTCGTCGCAATCAAAGGGGCGCGAGCTTAAGCTGCTGGTAGCTCTCCTGATAACTCAAGGTGGTTGATTTACTAAACAAGCGTTTAGTGAATGATCTTTGTAGGTTTTCCAAAGCTATCCTGTCACCCACTCGCATGTTCCCATAGATAGTGCTGCAGTATTCAAGGACAACACGTGTAAGTATTTTGAAAAGCCCAATTCTGGTAGGGGTTGTATAGATTTTGTGGCATGTGTTAGCCACAGATCCTTTGGCTTGTGCTGTTTGATCCTCAGCTTGCTCTGAGAAATTAACGTTTGAAGAGTATCGTATGCCTAGATCACAGATGGATAGTTGCACACAGATATGTTCATTGTTCAGTTTAACAGACTCTTCAGGGATCAAACATCCGTGTGACAAAATGCATGATTTACTAGCTGAGAACTATATCACCCATGTGTTACACCATTTGTCAAGTGAATCGAGGTCTTCTTGAACGAGCAGCATTGCGTCATTGAGTTCATGTCGTCGAACTTTATAAACAATCTTTAAGTCATCGGCGAACAAAAATGCCCTGCCATGTTTTATGAACACCGTGATATCGTTAATATAAAATGGGAAAAGGGAAGGACCAAGTATACTTCCTTGGATGACACCACTAGTGATTGGACGTGAGGAGGGGTTATGATTACCCGGAGTGACCATCTGGTAACGCCCATTTAGGTATGGTGTCAACCAACCAAATAATGGGTCTCTCATTCCAAATGACTCGATTCTTTTCGGTAACCGTTTGTAAGGCACTCTGTCGAAAGCTTTTCGCATATCCAGGAACAGTATTACAATTGCATATTTCGAGTCAATGGCTTATGTGAGGTAATCCAGGTAGTGCAACTGGCACGTTGTACAGGAACGTTTATCGAGTAACCCATGCTAGGATTTGTTAAGCAGCCAATGATGATGGATAAAATCCAGGATTCCACTTTTAATTAATTTTTGGAGTAATATACCGATGACTGGATCATGATGGATTGGTCGATAATTAGTCACGACGTTTTCCACTGATCCGGAAATTAGCTAGATTCTGAGGACAAGATGAAAATGTTCAGCAAAAGCAGTGGTATTTCAAGTCCACCGAGTTTAATAACTGATGGTGGGGTGCCATCGGATTCTGGTTTGAGCGATGGTTTGATGGACTTTGAAGCCTGTTGGATGGTCGAAAGAGAAATCTCGAGATTATTTATGGCGCTTGTTGTAAGTTCCGCGCAGCAAGGTATGGGGTCGATTTCCACGTTCATGGAAGCAGCTAAAAAAAGAGCTAAACGCTTCAGAAATAGCAGGTGGGTCGTTAAGGTGGCGACCCTCCTCATCAGTCAGTTCTGTGATCAAAGACATTCGATCGTTAGTCCTATGACGGAGTCATTTGATCAGTTCCTTCCCTTTTCATGTTATGCGCATGGCGTTCTCCTCCTCCTTCTCCTCATTTTCAATCCGTTTCATTTGTAAGCACTTAATTTAGATGATGGATTCGTGTAACTATAATACTAGTGAGAAGTCTTTAGTTTTTCTGAATTGCCCGATTAGTTTTCTCGTTTACAGGTCACTCAGAGTGTCACTTACATTCTTAGGACCAAGAATGGCACGTTTACAACGTGGAACAAGCACCGTTATGATGAAATTAATGTGGTAGTAGAACTGTTCCCCTGAAAGCGGGGCTACAGTGGAGAGAAAAATGTCATCTCAGTTAGAAGACTGGATCAGCTTTCCGAAATGCTCCCGGTCAATCCTTTGTATATTATGCTGGGTAGGTGAGTCGAGTTTGGTATTCAATTCCAAGTGGGTGGAAAGGCATAGCATATTGTGGTCACTACTCGAAAAGTTGTCTAACATGTAAATTTGTGCATCGAGGATCCCAAGGGTGAAGATTAAATCCATTCCGTTGGATGGCCTAGTTGGTATGGTGGGCCACTGAGTCCAACCCCCAACTCTGGTAGTCCATAAGAAAGATCTGTGCAATGATGAGGATGTTTATGGTGACCAAGTTATATTCGGTAGATTGAAATCGCCAGCGATTATCTTTAGATCATGAGGCGATACCGATGCGAAATCAAAATACGAGATAACTGCGATATTCGTGGCTGTCACTTTCGGAGGTTTGTAGATGAAACCGAGAAGTATTGTAGAGAAGGCTGCAGCGACTGATAGTCATAGAGATTCTGGGACCTTGTTTAACTGTGAGTCATCAATGAACTCAGCTCTGAAGTTCTGATAGAAAAATACGATGCCCCCGTCTCCCTTCTTTGTGTTGCGATCTTTTCTAACTATTTGGTAGTTAGGAATAGCTAAAGTAGTATCCGATGTATCAAGGGAGCACCATCTTTCAGTGAGGAAGATTACATGTGGGGTGCTCAGCTGAGTGAGCATGCTTACAAAACGCAACTTGTTTGTTATGGATCTTGCGTTAATTAGTATAAGTGAAAGTGTGGTGTGCACAAAAACTTTTTTCTGTGAGTATTGTAGAAGATTGGGAATCAGAAATTACAGCGCTATAGTTAACTAAGGGGGTGGTGGGAACAAACCCATCGGTGGAATGCTCAGGTGTAAGGGCATTGTTCGTGTCCGGTTAGGCGGAAAAGTTTGATGTCCCGAGGCTTGGTTAAAATTTATCTGATACTGAGCTAACCGTAACATGTGGGTGGACTGCCAGAAAACAGCGCCATGGTAGTAGGAAAACTTTAGTAGTAAGCGTAAAGCGGTACACTCTACTCAGCACATGTGAGCACGTGAAAACTGTCTGCCACGACAGTCACGTGAACGCGCGAACCACTTCCAGTTCGAAGCGAATCAATGGCGGCCACTGATCGGTTAGCACGCAACCACGCATGTACTCATGTACGAGCGCTCCTAAGCAGCATCCTTTGCGGCTGGATGGATTTGGCATGATCACTGGCCGTATCAGCTCCTTATTCATCTCTTTGTGGGTTACGTATACGAGCTTATCACCAATTTGGGCTGTTAGCTGAGTTACCTTTCCTGGACCGTTATCGGTACGTCGTTCGACTACATGGTCGATGTCGTGTGTTTGTTTAGAGGACACCGCGTTGAGCTGGAGAACAGAAGATAGTCGGTTGCGATGTGCATATCAACACTCTAATACCCTTGTCTAAATCTGTCTGGATTGAAGCACCAACTTTACGATCCTTAGGTCACGTCTTTTATAGCAGCGATCTAGGTCGTCTAGAGATTTGCTGAACCACGACGTCTTCCAATAACTGGGTCTTGCCAGTTAAGTGCTTCGCTGGCCGTGGTTTATCATTTCGCCTAACCATGTCCGCCAACCTCTGGTGGTGGCCATGAAAAAGGATGGTCCTGGCTACTTATTGTGTCCGGTCGTGCTTCGCTTGTTAACGCTCGCTCCGCGGAATATTCGGGAAGACGCGGACGGAACAGGGCCAGTTCTGAAGAACTACTGTCTATAGCAGAACTTCATCTGATTTCTATGGAGAATTTAGGACATACATATGAGGTACCACTAACTCAGGTCGTCAAGCCGCATTATGTTTCAGGAATTTGGTGTTGTTTCGGTAAAATTGTTGCAGCTTCCTGACGTTACACCGTTGGGTCTCAAAATGACCGTCTGCACAAGCTGGGTTGAGGTCGACTGCCCGGAAGATTCGCATGCAAGCAGTGGAGGCTGTGTACGTTCAAATTCACTTCCTTCAGTTAAGTTGGATCCAGTGTGTAACTAAAGACCTAACTTTCCGGGTACACTTGGAAACGAACGGCTCCAACCAACGACACTGTGAAAGATTTTCTGAGAATACGAATCCTTTTGGCGGGTGGACGAGGCCCCATTCGTAATTATGCTAATCGGATTTTAGGTGGCTGGTTCAGACGTATCTGTGCCACTGGAGGTATTGACTCGCCGACTGACGTTCAGGACTACTACTGTTGCTATATTAACGGACCTCTCAGCCACCTTCCTCAGTCTTAGAGAAAGGTCCATCGGGGAAGAGTTATTTCTATTAGTAAGCGATTTTGGGGTTTACCATTTGCTCAGCAAATGCTGCCATCCTTCAGAGGGAGTTCAAGTATTATCTTGACCAGTACGATGGTCATTCACACTCCTAGTAAACAGCTTCACCTCGCTTGATCCGCGGTTAGCCAAATTCGGAAGGAAATGGCCGGAGTAATTGGGTCATTGGATTCGTGTTTTTATATGTTTTAGAATGAAATTAACGCACAGTCTCTTCTCTTTGGCAGCGCGATGCACAGCTTCTTCCGGTCGATGGTCGCAGCCCATTCCGTCAACCTGTAGTTGCCTGTTTATAACTCCGATCCATGGCGGTACGCTAGACTTCAGCCTAATTTTAGTGCGTGTAGCTATCTAGTTGTCTATCCGCACACTGAATCGGATGGCTCTAAGGTCAAGGCATTGATCGCATGATACGATGCATCACAGGGCTTTGCGCGGCAAGGCAAGCGATAGTACCGTTCTCGCAAAAACCTGTGTGATGCACAAACAGAGCGCTTGAGCAGTAAGTGGCGAAAACATTCTCGTGAATTCCTTATTTGGCGGTCGACAGCTATGGGCGATTACTCATTAAGTTGTTCGCAAGTCTGGCTTCGTTTGAGACCTCAAGTGTTATTGTAAGGCTCAGGAATATGAAAATTGCGTGTGTGGTTCTGTGGGATGGGTGCAAAAACTGCGATATGAAGGTCAAGGGGATCCACATAGGTTAGATTCAATAGATGGTGTGCAGTAAATAGTGCTCGTAAATTTGGCCCGAATGAGTCTAAGCACATGTACGTGTACTAAGAGTTGGGAGAGCACATACGGTTGCATTACGAGTGCAGACAGAATAAGACCATACTGTAGTGGCATACGCAGCTAGACTTAAACTGTCGCGTTTGTGCATCTCAGTCGTCGGCTTAGATCACAAACAGTAAGCAACGCAGCGAACTCCGTTCCCCGTGGTTATTGCGTACATCTCAAATGTCCTCACTCCTTCAGTCAGCAAACTTGTGTTCTCTTATTTGACTCAACCCGTGCAGAAGTAATTCTTGGTATCTGGGAGGTGGCTGTGGAAGTAGGCTATCAATACTCCTCACCGGCAACTGTGAATGCTTGCTGATAATGTGAATGGGTATCTGCTGTATCCAAATCAAAAGTACTCCGGGATCTTCTTATACCGTCCGGTCGCTCGGAGTCGTACAGACGTTGATAATAGATACAGTTGGATTAGATTGATCTCAGCGTCTAGCGACGTCGTTCCATCAATGACCATTACCTGTTTGGGCCTTCTGCCTGGATTCCGACCTTGCCTTGGTCTGTTGCCGATTTCCAGTGATTTTACCGAGAAACGCATAAAGCCGTATTCTCAAATGGCAACAGGGGGATTGCCTCAGCACAGAATGTGACAAGCCTAGCTGGATGCCCTGTATGCTACGTTTTCGATTTTTTTAACTGTAGTGCATGAGCTTCGATTGTTTAGTGCTTCCTCACCGGTGTGTTCACAAGAATGCAGTTCACATCAGAGTGCTACAAAGTGAGTGGCAAATGCTTTTTCGAAGGTATAAATAACACTAAGTAAGATTCGTGGGTTTAGGTCTACGTAACGTATACCCAACCACGATCCTGGTGGTTGGCAGTGCTTTATTTGTCCGGTCTGAGATGTTTCCTGAAATAGGATAGCAACTGCGGTCACAAGCCACAACTGATTGCTATCGATTCGTCTCACCTTCCAGATGAAGGTTCAAGTGTTTTATCTTATACTGTGTCCAATTTATTACATGTAGTAATAGGCGACCAGCAAAATATCGTGCTTGCTATCGTCCTTTAATCCTGTGTATGCAACTCGTTACCCTACCGACCTCATCGTCACCATCAACAGCAGTACATCAGTCATTTGAACTGATGCTTCGCTGCCATACAACCATGAGGACCTATAAAATAAAGAATAAGAAGAGGGGAGAAGGGGGACTTACCTGAAAACCTTAATGCCCTAAGCAAACATTCATGGTCAAGGCGCCTACACCTTGTGTAGACAACATACTGTCACAAACAGCTGGCTATCATGCAAAGATAAGGCGGCATCGGCGAGACAGCTTCCTTGCGGCTTTCACTGCTCCGCGTCATAATCAGCCATAACCCAGCAGATAACTCAGCACCAAACACAACTTAAACAGGCAATCCGAGGCGCTACTAGTGTCGGTTGCGAGCCATGTCTTGTAAAGTCTCGAGTCAAGCACAAGGCGAGTCACGTGGACTCCAGCCCGGAAGGCGAGACGGACCAACGGCACCCAGTTTGGTTGTCAGTGACTTCATTTCCCGCTGCCAAGTCGACTTCTGTCCACCTCGAGCCTTGCGCCACCCTATACCTGGTAGACTGAACAAGGCCCTCCTAGGTAAGCGGTGACCAGGCATACGTAGTACGTGCGCGAGCCAACGCAACATATTCAGTGCTATCTGTTGTTCTAGGGAGCTAACCCTACCGACCTGTTTAGTTGACATTGTGGAATATGCCCATTAGTGCTGAGGGTGGAATTCAAACCCTCACTTTATTGCTACCTTTTTTTCGCTCATGATCCGGTTGTCTGCGGCTTAATGGTTCTGTAAATACAGTCAGCTTAATCTTGCATAGTCACTTTGTGTATTCGAAGCTCCCCTTTTAAGTTCCCTTCGCACTTTGTTTCAAATCCGCGTGGTTCTCTTAATTGCTTTGCATTTGAGAACATAACACCGACGCGAAATATTGGCACCATTCTTCTAAAGTGCGCTCTACATCGATTTTTTCACTTTGTTGACTGCTGAATGAAAACAATGCACCTAATTGTGCTTATCTTTTGGAGTATTGCATTTCATTTACATAGTATTGGTCTCCACTTTTTGAATGTAACCGTTTATCTGTTTTCTGTGTATATGGACTTTGTGACACATTGTTAAGCTTAAGTTAACAACGTGGGCCACAATTTCCGTGACTGGTCGATACTATGAAATGAATAAGTAAATAAACATTTTATTCCTCAACAGTGCGAGGCACAGGCCAATTGGGTGATCTTATCGACATGTACAACGTGATCGCATAGTATAGTTACTTTTACGTCTTTTGTTCAATGGTTCCCATATGGGTTTTTGAAGTGATTAGCAGTTTGAAAATAGTAGAGAGATTAAGAAACTGGGAACAATAATAAATGTGGATTTCACGGAAAGTTCAAGTAAAGTAATACGGTCATCCATGGAACTGTCCCCAGGGGACTTGCTTCCATGCAGGGTATTCCCACGATGGGTTTCACCCGCACTTCCATGCTCCAATTGGCTCTGTGCCTGTGTGGCAAGATAGTAAATAGGCCATCAGAACTGGGTATCAAATGTCTTTTTTAGGGCTGTTTTATGCATACATTATAGGCGATGAAGCCTCAGCCCGTTCTGTCATGCGGATCAATCAAGTATGGCACTTTTTGTTTTAAACCAGCGAGTCAGTAGTGATATGATTTGCATGGGTATACTTTTTATTTTGGAAGCTGTAATCCGTCACCACAAGAGATCAGCCCAGTCATGACCAACAGTGAAACAAAGAAGAAGATAAAGTATGAGGAATTAGAAAACATAATAATGAATACAAACGCTTGTCGATCACAATTTGATGGAAAAGCTTGGCGAGTGACAGCGATGGTACAGAGACATCAGCTTGAAAGGCGTAGTGCATCTACGAACCAGTGCGTCAAAGGAGAAAACAGAATTGGTTAGACGGATTGATAGGAGTAAGATCGTTTACAAATACATACTCAAGAATTCAACTATATGTAGGTAACCTTATAATATTGAAACGAATAGAGGATATGGTGACTTTCATATGTATCCAGGACCTTTCTCATACAAATCATCTAGAGTCACCGTTTGGCTTAGTGTTGACCAGATATTTGCAACAGTCAGGTGAATATTAATCATGCGTCTGAATTGCGGATAGGTAGTGCAGTTTCTAATACTCGATGGAAGTTTGTTCCATATTAACGCATATTTTACGGAGAAAAATTTGAGCGGAGCTTTGTGCGAGACTTTTGTACTTGCACCTTGTGCTCGCTATTTATTAGTTCATAGCGCATACGAGTCTGAAACTCGAGTTGTGGCTGAGCAGTGAAGCTTAATCCGAATAGTAAGCGGTATAGAAGGCACAGATTAAGTTTGAGTCTGCGTAGCCATAGCGGCTCCAGATTTAGCGCCTCGCAACGCTCATGGTATGTCATAGTATTAGGCATGTTCAAAAACCTCTTTGTGAATGATCGTTGAATGTTTTCTAGTGCTATAATGTCCACTTTTCTCAGATTACTATGCACTATCGTACAGTACTCAAGCTTCGGCCTAACACATATTTTAAAGGCTTGAAGCCTGGAATCCCTCAAAATAAGAGTTCGACTTATGTAGGCGATCACTTTTCTGGCAGAAGCCTGCAAGAATATAACATGCTCTAAAAAATTAAATGAGGCAGAATATCTTAGACCAAGGTCTCGGACTGCGCCACACACAGGAATAGGGGTATCGTTTAATGTAAGGATGTTCAGAGAAGGGCCACAGCCGTGGTACAATAGATTACTCTTGTCAGTGGCAAAGTGCAACTTCCAGGAGTTACTCCAGTGCTCCAATGCGGACAAGTCAGACTGAATATAGGCTAAGTTAGGACTACATTGCCCAGGGGCGGAACAATACACAATTTTAACATCATCAGCGAAAAGGAACGGCTTCCCGTACGAGATTTCGTCGAGGAGATCGTTGAAATAGATTAAGAATAAAAGCGGGCCTAGCACGCTACCTTGAATCACTCCACTAGAGATGGTAGTGGCTTCAGATGTATAGTTACCGATTTTGACTACTTACTTTCTACCCTCGAGGTAGGAAGACAACCAATCTAGAAGCGAATTTGTGATACCATAAGCTTCATAAGCTTCCGCAACAATAAATTGTGTGGGACACGGTCAAAAGCCTTTTGGATGTCACGAAATATTTCCATGATGGCACTTCCGGCATCTTTTGCTCTAGTGACATAATCATGCTAATCTAACTGACAGGTAGTGCACGAACTACCTTTCAAAAAACCGTGCTGGTGTTTACTGAGAGGGCTCATAGAACTCAAATATTCTATTATGCGTTCTTTAACTAACCTCTCCATGATTCTGGACATAATAGATGTGTGGTGGATTGGGCGGTAATATTTTACATCTTACATAGATCCGCTTTTATGTCGTGGTATTATAGTTGATTGTTTCCAGTGTATAGGATACCCCATTGAGCACGGAAAGTGTAAATAAATTAAGCAAAAATAGGGGGATGTCTGGACCTCCGTGCTTGACCAGAATTGGCGGGATGTTGTCAGGGTATGGTGAACATGATGGCTGAACTAATCTGAGTTGGCGACATATGTCACTAAGTGTAAATTCAACAGTTTGGAGTGTATTACTGCCTCTGTGTATCAGCTTGAGCTGAGGACCTTCCTTCGCATTAGTGCTATAAGTAGACATGAAGTAGTCATTGAAGATCGAACATATGATTGCACGTTCGGTTATGGCAGTTCCATCAGAGTTTACAATGGTGTTTATACAACTTGATTTTCTCTTCTGCCTACGGTCCAAAAGTTTTGAGATGCAGCCTACCACGTTGGCGCCCTTCAGTGCCATTACTTCCTCAGAGCATAACATTTTGTGATGGTCTTGGTATAACGCTGTAAGCAATCTGGTGTGGAGCATCAGCAGAGTAAAATCGTTTGTTTTCCTCAATTTTTTCTTTATTTTATGAAGTTTAGTGGCTACCTTTTTGAGATGCCTGCAGGTGCAGCAGTCCTTTTCAACTTCTTGGTACGTTCTGGAGCCACAGCTTCACCACAAAGCTGAATGCGGTGGTAGAATTCATTACAAGCAATTTGTACATTCTGTGCTAAGAAGAATGGATCCCAATATGAAGACCTTATAAGATCCGAGAAAATTGACCAATTCACAGAAGAGAATGGACGGTAATTGATCATTGATTCTATCGGTTTAGAAAGAATTTGGAAAGAACAACCAACGATGTTATGATCACTACCCGGCAACTTGTCACTGATGTATGTGGACACCTGCGAACATCCCATAGTAAATATTAGATCAAGTGTGTTACCAAGCTGTGTAGGTTCTTTGACGTGCTGTACCCATCCCAGTCGACCAAGTATTGTGCTTTTGTGGTTTATTTTTTAAGAGAGCATGGGATTTCGGGTACATTAAAGTTCCCAGCGATTATTTTGTTAGTGTATGAGAGGTCAGCAATTAAAGAAAATGTGCCCAATAAGTCATCAGTTACGGTGAGTGCAGATGATGGGGGTCTGTAAATACAACCTACTAAGAGATTTGTTGGATAACTAGAAATGGTAATCTACACCGAATCAGGAAGTCTCTGGAGGAATGGTTCATTCAGAGGAAGAACCAATTATTTGTCTTTGACATAAATTATACAGCCACCACCTCTACCATAAAGGCGGTCATTACAAAAGATGTTATAACCCAGTAACTTGAACAATGTGTCAGACATCTCTGATGAACACCATGTTTCTGTAATTAGTACTATATCAGGAGAAGAAAGGTGAAGGATATTACGCAGGAAGTGCATTTTATTTAACAGTGAACGGGAATTAATTAAAAGTAAGTGCAGTGTCTTGTTGTCCGTTGGGTTGTCTACAGGAATCCAGGTACAGGACCCCAACGAGGTGGTATTTGGAGAGAGTGGAGTGGGGGTGGTGGATACGGAGGACATATAATTTGCGGAATTAGTGTCATTTGGGGGTGTGGCGGGTAGAACGCCACTGGACCCCCCCAAAAAGGTTGGAAGGGTGAAATACTGGGAAAATGGTGAGCCAGTGGGAGATTGCAGTTTGCTCGCTGTTTCATATAACCTACCTGCCAGTTAAGATTACTTACATGTTGAGGTAGTTTGAGAGGATTTTGGTTGTGCCAGTTTCTCTCAGCTACTTGAAGTTCACTAGCTAGTGGCTCACAAGTTATGGAGCGCACAGGTCGCATATTCAAATGCGGCATGGTTGGAGATATGCAGACTGTCTGCTGATTTTCAGTGGTGACAGCGTTTGGTGGAACGTTTAAAATAGCTCTGTCTTTATCGTGCTTAGGAGCACCCGTATAGATTCCACGTGAGGTTTTGCTACCAGTGTTCTTTGCAACAAGGCTGTACCGCAGTTTTAGAGGTTCACATCTTTTAGGAGAGGTTTTCAGTTTCGTACCAGAGCGTATATGCACCTGGTTGGTGAACGACAAAGAGTGAGTAGAAATAGTCGTTTGCACAATGGAAGTTTCTTGTATGTTCGGGGACGATTTGCGCAGTAATGCCGGACTACTGCGACACTGAATGGAGTCAGACGCGATATTTTTATGATAGTTGCTATTTGATTTCAACCTTAGAGCTGATTCATTTATGGTCAGAGTGTCATCTAGGTCAACCAGGTTGGGAATTTCCTGCGTTTCCGTGGGTAACGGAACAAATGGGTAACAGACTGTCGGAAATAAGCTTTCTTGCACTCCCTTCGTAGTACTGTTAAGTCTGGTTTCAGGACCATTGATATGTAATATTTCCTAAGGGATAATGCGCTCCTACTACAAATAAATTTTTCAGCAAGTGTGTCATCTGAAAATGTAAAATGTGCTGGACAGACCTGCTTCGGTGATTTCTTTCGCAGCCTCACGCAAGAAAACTGCACTCTTTCGATATGACAATCGTTTGCCACTGCATAGGAGATAGCCTCAAGTGATAACTTTTCTGGTAAAGTAAATGCTATAGCATTTTTAGAGCGTTTAATGTGATCATGCACCTCAAATGCAACATGTATAAAATTCCCAACGAATCGAAGGTGTTCCATTTTTGGTTTATCTGGAGTATTAAAAAGATACTTAAGCGAGTCAAATTGCTCTAGAACTTGGTACAGAGATTCAAACCTTTCCTTCAAGTCCTTCAGCTGTAGTTCAAGCGCAGCAATCGTTTGGATCACTTTAGAGGCGATTCTGCAGTAACTGCGCTGTGCTCTATCTGAGAAACCTTATGTGAACTATCATTTGATTGCTTTTCATTGCTTTATATTCATCTTAGGTAATGAGCCTCTAATTTTTTCTGTGCGGACGGACTGATTATAAGCAGGATATTTTGCCAGCGTTTCAGTGTTTTCCTGTCTCTTCTTTGAGTTTCTTGTTTTAGCTGAGGTAACGAGCATTTTTACTGATTGGTCACTCGGTTTTAGGGTTTGTAAAAACTATTTCATGTGGAGAAAGATAAGAATAGGGGACAAATTTCACCGATTCTGTTACAGTGATCAAGAGAAATCAAACAGTTATCGGCAAACCGCCATGGAAATAGACTAGGATTTAAGGCTTATACGACCTAGCTAAAGTGCACGAGAATCACAAGGGTACAAACAGACCACGGTTTCAGATGCAACGATCGATACAAACCAACCGGTTGTAAGAGTGCTCAGTTGTCCAAAATCCGCCAAGGGTAGATTGTCCTTCAGTAATCGACCGCTCCGTGCACAGGTAGCCCTGAGGTCAATTTCATGGCGTGCCGCGTCACGTTATGCCGCAATTTCCAACAGGCGCACACGCACAAATCCGGCCAAACAAAGAGATTTGCGTGCATTCGATAAAACTCGATTCACAATGCGACTTGAGAGCTCTTGGCCAACCAAGGAAGTGTACGAAGATATAATTGTTTCTAGTTGCCTTATGCAGCTACCGACAGGGTTGATTTAGGTCTCCTGAAGTAGACCTAGCAATAAGCTTTCCGATAAGTCCAAAAACCTTGATGAAGGCAGAAAAATGGTACACCCGTAGGCGAACGACTGTGCTGAAACACAGCCAAAATTGAAAACCGGTGTTTGAGGTTCACCCGTTTATAGTACCCTCGAGAAAGTTTACGCAATGGGCAGGCCTGATCGAGCCCGATTGAATGAGGGTACCCAGGCCGATGTGTGAAAAAATTTAAACCCGAAAACTTGAAAAGTCAGGAGCAACGAAAAAATTCCGACAAGCACGGCGGTTGATCACTTGTAGGGTGTGCTACTCCGATGCTAATCGCAAGAGATGACACGTAAGAGGCATGCCGGGTACGGAAGTAGGGAGGACAGTTAGAACGTCTGGACCCAACGAGTATTGTCCAAAGTTACAGAAGATGGAAGGCAGATCTTTAGAAGCAGACAGCGATATGGCAACGGGACTAACCAGAGGAGTAAGTGATCGGTACGTACAATCAGTAAAACAAATGGACGATCGGAAGATATAGACAAGCGTGAAATCTAATGTCTCAAAATACCGAATGCATGAATGATATATGGTCACTACAATACTTAGTCAACGCGTCCTTGTTCGCCATATTTATAAAACTTCCCTTACACCGTGAATGTTTATGACTCAGTCTCAATACCATATAAGCTTCGCTCATTCTAGATATTTCTTTTCGCTTTTACAGTACCGGACCAACTTTTTCTATTCTTCAACGGCCTTTTGTTAACAGAGGTATTGGATAAAATCTCCTTCAGCGTGCACCGACCAATACCACCTACAATAGATGTGTTACAGGCTAAATGGAAGGCTGGATTCGAACGAGTGAGTTTTTCACACCAGCTCCTTACTGATTAGTAAGTGCGGAATTTAGTCAGCTCAACTTATCCAAGCGAAAGTAATACAGTTAACGGCTTTTTGGAATTTTCCATTATTGTCTCTACTCCTTACTGATGTCGCTTTACTGCTAACTGATCTGTGACCGTGTGGTCGACAAATACTAATCATACCAGTCCCAGGTTATTCTTCCCTTCAGAACGTCTAATAAAATTTCAACGTTCTTTCAGCAACGCTGGGATTCCTAGCTGTATTTGACAGCAATACATGTCTCTTTGTCATTTCTACTACGATCAAACACCTTGTTTTGGATTAACTAGGTTTTTCGGGCAGACGCGGTTCCTTAAGGTGAAGCCTTCCTAGGTGGAACTCGCTTCTGTGGAAGAGCAGGTACAAGAACGAGCGTCTTTCTCAGTCAAAATAACTAGGTTCTTCGTAGAAACCTGTAGTCGTCGAAGTAGATTTGGAAACAATCATAAATACAAGCAACAAATAGAGGAGCCAACGGCAACTTGCATGTGACAGCATCCAAGGTGTCATGAAAACCTGAGGCTGAACTACGGAAGTGCAACCAGCCGTTGTGCTGAGTGGGCATCAGTATAAGCAGTTACAAGGAACAATAAAAAGCTGAACATGTAGCTGCTGATATTGCGTCGTCATGACTTGATATCTCATCAGCCGCACAGACGCAACATTTTTGCGTACATAGTCAAGCGTTTGTGCTATCAGCGTAGGCTTAGAGCCGCAGTCAACTGTTCTTGAGTGCACAGAGGTGGATGTTTGCTATCGATAACCATGGCCTCTAGTAGCCTAACCATGTGCGGCCGCGGACTGAGGAAGACTAATCAGGATTGATTCAGGGACCGGTGATAAGCATAAATCTCGTGACTGCTGATGCGGCTCGTTTTCCGGATTTCGTCACCACAGATCCCATCCGGCTGCGCAACCCCTTGGGTATGTGTTCATTGCTTTGGACACTTAAACTTCGGTCTTGCGCCCAAGCTAGCCGTCTCCACAACCACGGATGCATTTGTGTAGACAATGGGACATGCACTAACCCGTTGTGGCTGTCTTACTCGAACACGTAAGCATAGATCTAGTCAGGGTGAGTATCCTCAGCTCTGTTGTATTGTACGCTCTTTTCACTGAAGCACTCATACGTTTCGCGGTGACCTTCATGATGTGGTCACTTTTGTAGTGTAACTCAAGGAAACTTGGCTGATTTAAGACTGTTGGCACACGACCTCGCTTGCTTGTCTCATTGAGGTGCTTAATAAACTGCAACAGATAACCAATGGATTGCAGTGTATCGAATCGCAAATCATTATCTGCTTCTATGGTGGTTAGAGTGCAGATCATCTTGGTCCGATAAAACTTGGTTTGCAACGCTTAAGTTTTATCTTATCGTTCCATTTGATTGACGAAAAGACGGAACAGCGTAACTTCTGTGCCAGTTTGATCCGGGAGGACAAACTGACGCATCAGCAGGAGTTAGTGATGAGATACTGCACGAACCGCAAACTCTTATACGGTCATGTTAATGGCTTTCGTAAGGTGCAACGCGGAATTCCAGCACTGATCATGACTGACGGGGGCACGCGTTCAGCAACGGAAGCAGTCGATCTCTTACGGTTCCATTACTCACAACCGTTATAGAGAGCAACAGGCTCAATGGTTATCCTTGTTTCTGTTCTCCCACCATCAGCCTTATCCAATATTATTTTTACTGCAGAAAGTGTGTCAAAGTAACTGTTGTCCCTGCGTATCCACAGCTCTCCTGGTGTCGATAACATTCGACCGAAGGCTTTACAGGCAGCAACCAGTGATCTGGCGGAACTTCTGGCTATATTCTATCAGCGCTATATGGAGGAGAACCATATTCCAACAATATGGAAGCGATGGGTCATCACTCCTATACATAAGGGAAGTAGTCGCACTGACCCAAACAATCATCGTCCTATAACGCTACTCCCTGTGCTTTCCGAGGTTAGGGAGTCTATCACCTCTGATGCACTCATGCAACACCTAGGAAATCACAAAGTGATAGCACCAGAGCAACATGGCTTCCGACAAAAACGCCCATGCACTACGAACTTGTTAATTGCACGCAACAGCTGGACTGAAGCAGTTGATGGTGGAGCAGGAGTTGATGTCATTTACTTGGACTTCTCAAAAACGTTTGATCGATTAGACCACCGAATTTTCCTCCATAAACTTCAGCTCTATGGCACTGGTGAGCCACTGCTGCGTTGGAAAGGCAATTTCCTGCACGATCGTCGGTTGAAAGTGAGATTACGAAAATCCCTGTCCGCCGCAATTGAGGTGGAGTGCGGCGTACTACAAGGCTCGGTGCTCGGGCCCCGTCTATTCTTGATTTTCATAAACTATCTGGCGAGGGAAATTACTTCAATTTCCTATCCTTTGCGGATGATATCAAGTTATAGCGAGCGATCAAAGAACCGAACGACCATGAAAATCTCCAACGTAACCGCAACACGATTTTAACTTTGTCAGTCCCGAATACACTACCGTTCAATGTGGAAAAATGCCAAGCTGTTCAGTTGCAGGATAGGCATGACTACGTGTATAGGCTTGGGTCATATGTATTGCAAACAACTTCCCAAGAACACGTACTTGGTGTGCTCATTCAAATTGACCTTAGCTGTTCAAAGCAGTCAGAGGCCACTGCGAAGAGAGCCAACCAGCACGTGGGCTTGCTGCGCAGAGCACTCGGAAGATTCGACACATCTATCTTTTCCATGATGAACAATTTTTACGTTCGCCCTCAAGTTGAATACGCCACGCAAGCTTGGCAACCTTGGTTGAAGCGCGACTTATAAGTGCCAGAGAAACAACAACGCAGGGTCACAAAGAACGTCAAGGGCTTAGGAAATCTGTCCTACGATCAAAGGCTTAAGTCACTGGCAGTTTTCAGTGGCCGCTACCGAAGGCTGGGCGACGATCTCATCTTAGACTACCAAATATTGTGTTACCCTAATCACGTATGCCATCACTTGCTGAAACGCAGTCATAACGCAAATCTCAGAGTTAACCCTCTGAAATTATATGCACAGTTAAGAAGCGTGGAATGCCGGCGGAATTATTTTTCTCTTCGTGTTTGCCAACCCTGGAACTCTCTCCCAAACTTCGTGGTTTCCTACCCCACCTTGGATATTTCAAAAAGACTGGATATTGCCCTTGGCCCCTATCACTTCGTTGCCCAAACTGTGCTACTATGGAATATAGTAATTATCCCTCCAAACCGGATTAACATGTTACGAAACCGGAGGATGCAGGACAGAAGTGAGTATTCTCGTTGTAACTTCTTACTTTTCTCACAGCGTACATTTACTTTAACTTTCCCCCTTTTGTCTCCTCGTTCGCATTCAGTTCCCACCTACAGTACTATTATTCAGCAGCGTAGCTGCTAGATAAACGCCCGAACAGACAACTCACCTAAGATTTGCTAAGTATAGTTTTACCTCAACCATCCTGCGGCACTTGTCAATCAACTGCTTTTTTACCAGACATAAAACGTTGTTCATTGTTCTGCTTACACGGTGGCCGGAAGGTTACATCAGAAGTTTTGTCTACAGAAAGCCAAACTGGACTCGTCAGTATATGATCCTACGAGTCTTCTCATCCAACACAAAAGCTCTCTCTTCAGGACACTGTTTTATCGGACCATGATGATCTGCACTCTAACCACCATAGAAGCGGATAATGATTTGCGATTCGATACACTGCAATCCATTGGTTATCTGTTGCCGTTTATTAAGCACCTCAATGAGACAAGCAAGCGAGGTCGTGTGCCAACAGTCCTAAATCAGCCAAGTTTCCTTGAGTTGCACTACAAAAGTGGCCACATCATGAAGGTCACCGAGAAACGTATGAGTGCTTCACTGAAAAGAGCGTATACTACAGCAGAGCTGCGGATACTCACCTTGACTAGGTCTATGCTTACGTGTTCGAGTAAGCCAGCCACAACGGGTTAGTGCGTCTCATTGTCTACACAAATGCATCCGTGGTTGTGGAGACGGCTAGCTTGGGCGCAAGACCGAAGTTTAAGTGTCCAAAGCAATGAACACATACCCAAGGGGTTACGCAGCCGGATTGGATCTGTGGCGACGAAATCAGGAAAACGAGCCGCATCAGCAGTCCCTGGGTCAATCCTGATGAGTCATTCTCAGTCCGCGGCTGCACATGGTTAGGCTACTAGAGGCCATCGTTTTCGATGGCATACATCCACCAGCTGACTGTGGCTCTAAGCCTACTCTGGTAGCGCAAACGCTGGGTCATGTATAATCACTTGTGACATCGTCTTGTTTTACTCAAAAGTGTTTTACGTCCGCTAGTGGCAAGAAAGCACGAAATGACCACGTCACCTAAGAAAGTGTTTCTACGACATTTTGGTTTGGATTATACATGTATTTCCTGCTTTCCGAGTACAAGAACAGCGTGTTCATATTCTCTGGCTATCCCATACTCTCATATGCCTAAATTCGAAGTGTTTATTTTTCTAATGGCTGGTAAGCCGTCATTTTAGCCAGCTTGTGAAATGTAGCTGACCGATGAAATGTGCCCATCTGATTAGGTCGTACATAAAGGTGAGCCGTATTTCATGCGGTTTGAAGGGAAGTCAAAGGGTCAGCACACAAACTGCGTAGCCTGCAAGAGTTTTACAAATCTTGCTCTTCTTTGTGCAGCTTATGTTTGCTAGTAATCGATTGTTTAAACATCTAACAGATGAGTTGTCACCGTACAAATCATGATGGTTGCAACCATGATGCTAACTATTAGCGTGAAAATCTGTTCTGTCTCCCCGGAACTTGATTCAATACGAAAAGTATTTTGTGCTATAAGGAAATTGTAGTAAAAGAGACTACAGCGATCATATACGACGCGTTTCTTGAATTTAATATTAGATTCCTCTTTCTAACTCGCATGATTTTTCACGGTTTTTATGGGTAGAAAATTTCTCGAAGTAGGGAGTAGTTCTGAGTTACCGCACATCAACAGTTTGAGCCTTCATGTAGCCTCAACACATTGCACGCATGAAAAACAAGCATCTGTACGTAAAAGTCCTAATAGCACCGATGTGCTTCAGTATTGACTGATGCATATTGCACATGCAGGACCAAGGCATTTAAGAAATTGCCTACGTTGTCTCTGTGAGCACAGAACCGTCGCTTTACCCTTAGCAATCACTGATGTTAAAGGACAAGTTCAGCACACAAACTGGTTTTAAATATCTATCTAAAAGGCACGATGGCTTCTCATTGAGCTCAGTGGGTACGACTAGAGGTTTGGAGTAATATTGGTAGAAGTGTTGTGGGGGTATTAGTTAGTAGCAATGGGATTTATTGTGTTTTTGCGACGATTCGTCCCAGCTATACTCCGTCATACAGCCACCACACATCCAGAAAAGTGCTGAACGTCCGTTTCGTACTATTGGGACTCCGTAGTACTCCTTAGTACTCACTAATAAGTAGTAATAGCCTTAGGAGCTCACATGGCACCTCCATTAGTGGCGGCTTGCAAAGGAACAATGAATAATGAACAATGGACAATGATTTATCACGGTATAAAAGCAAGTGCTTGACACGTCCCATAGGATAGTTGGGGTGAATACGACGAAATCAAAATATATGTGGGTCATCTACCGAACGTCAGCCGAGATGAATACTTTGATAAATAACATCAGGATAAAATTTAAAAAAGCGAACACAAACGTTTAGAAATACGCCGGGATGCAGTGGTCGTTGATAGAAGGCGTGAGAAAAGGAAAATATGGTTCCTCACTTGGGGCCATTTGATACATAAATCCTGTAGAAAAGCATGTTTGGCGTAACCCACAATTGAGGAGTTTAGATAGCAGTGTTGGGAGCTAAGAGCAATATCTAGTCGTTTTTTGAAAACGTCCAGTGTAGGGAAGGATACAATTGAGTCTGGAAGTGCATTCCAGGGTTCGCAACCCCGAAGGGAAAAGTAATTACGTCGACACTCCAGACGGCTATATTGTTCCTTCAGTTTTAAGCAGTTACCCCTGAGCTGCGTGTTGTGGCTAAGATTCAGTAAGTGGCGGCTTAGTGGTTGGGTTCACTCAATATCTGATACGCTAATATGAGATCGCCGCGCAGCTTTCGATAGCGTCCGCTGAAAATTCCCGACAATTTCAGCCTTCGGTGGTAAGAGTGAGAGCGCAGGCCCTTTACATTCTTTGTTGGTGTTCGTTGTGCTGCCTCTAATGCCTCTAGGTCGCGCTTCAACCAAGGTTGCCAGGTTTGGGTAGCTGTGGAGTGCAGCTCTGTCCTCTGCACGTTTCAAAACATATCTGCCAGTGGAGGATGCGCCGCGCTATATCGTAGCTGGACATCAAGCGCGGCGGTCAGCCGCCGTCACCCATGGTTCAGTGGCACAAGCCACTGGCTTGCAAGAGTAACGTCATGGGTTCTAATTCGTCAGGATTCGGCGGGTGTGCGCTACTGACGAGTCCCAGTAGAACAAAACGGCGCTTTTCTGGATGTGTGATAGCTGTCTGGCTGAGTGCAGCTGTGAATCATTTTGATGTAATCTCTGAATGTACTACCAAGCCAGGTGTTTCTAGATAGCACTTTCTACGACAACCAGAGAACTGAGAGAGATAAAGAAAATCCATCACCCGCAGTTGGACACAGGAAGATATACTGTAGGCAAAGATAAAACTGAATGTATCGCTTTAATGTAAGCTATTCACAAGTACAGATGAAACTTTCATTTTGTAAGGCACAGGGCAATAGTATTCTGGTGCGAGAGCAAATCGCAAGGTGACCTCAAATAGTTTTCTTCACGGATAACCTCCGAATTACGGTGACGGTAAGCGCAACCGGCGGGCACTGTGACACCAATGACATGTATCATGTCGAGGTAGAACAAAGAGGCCAACATAATTCGATTATGTGTGAGAAAATCTTACTATACCTATGAAGAACAAAACACTTAGAACTCGGATGCAAGCTCGTTGTCACCTATTAAGTAAACGACTTCTTTAACTTCGCCAGACTACTGGAACAATCAGTGCGGGATATAGAGTACATGCATTCCGTAAACGTGAACTCGATGCACAAGTTGGGTCTTCCCCTAGAGTATCTGGGGGACTCGAAAAAGCTATGTACAGAAAGTGTAATATTATAAATTAAATTAGCGACATACAAGTAGATCAAGCACGTTACATGGATAGTTACATGAGAAAAGCGTTGGACGACAAATCATTAGCACCAAAATGAAAATTACTGTCATCACAAGCGATGGTAACTGTACTTATGTTATGTAGATGACATTCTAATCTGCACCGACATCAAACCTATCGACCGCCTGTTCACCCTGCTGGACTCCACTCATCCTAGCACCTTTATCACACGATGCAGAGAAAAAGAACAACACATCATTTTGGCTTGATCACTAGAAAACGGGCCGATGATACGGTTCGGGGCACCTTTGCAAAGTGACCGGGGCGGGCAATACCTTCATCAACTCTACCTCGTGCCGACTGGGTAAGAACGCGAGTTCGTAAATACACTGTACTACAGAGTCAGGAGGACTTGGAATTCGGAGCCGCTATAAGTAAATGAAGAGTTCTTGCATAAGACACTGCTATCCAATTGATGTACGGAGTAATTCATCCAAGTCCGCAGTAGACCGCAAAGATGAAGTTGGAAACGCTACCAGTAATAAGAAAGTATGTGCATCTAACCATGACCTGCAACGGGTCCACCCTATAGCGTATCTGCAGGACCGTTCAACTGCTGATTTTCAAACCACATGAAGAATTTTTCACTAGAAATATCCGAGTATTGCGTTTCACGTTATCTGTAAGTTAAACTGTTCTACAATGGCACCCATAAATGCAAAATGACCGTCGGCATGCTAAAATAGATGACTGAAATCTTCCTACGGTGGTCAAAGCGGTCGCTGCGGTAACGAGATTGAGTTAGCCAACAGATGAAGCGGGAGCTCAGTTCGTCCATCACCAAGCACCTTGTATCAACTCGTTACCTTGTCGACACGATGAATTCACTCAAACTTAGTGCACAAGGGAACACGGAAACCGTTGGTCATTAGTGAAGCGTAAACGATAAGGGTGAATCGTCTTCGCACAGAGACAACTGATGCAGTCTGTTAGGGTGCTTTGATCCTGAACTACCTCATCTACTCAACATATCTGTCTACCTGAGCAAAGAGAAAGTATCCAGGTGAGTTGTACAGACCAGGGGGCCAAAACCGATTGAAGGCATTCATCAGATTGCCCACCGCATTCAACCAACTGTGCTGCATTCGGTAGATGTGGGGTGACTTCAGGTGTCCGCAAACCTTACTACAGGCGGTGTGCGACTATCAGCAGATGCCGACCATCGTCCCATTGGAAACAAATTGGGCGTATGCTGTACGTTTCAAGAATACACGCAAATTCTTGTCCACCATTCCAATCCACTGAATATCAGCCTGGTGAAAATGAAGGCTGTTTCGCGAAGTGGAAACCGCCACTTTACTACCTATATGGTTCGTAGGTGGGTTCGCACTGCTAACGCGTCTTGATAGAGTAACCCAGTGATCTACTGTTTTCCGGAGCGTCTGTTTATCGCCTGTTTAATATTCACTGTGAAGTATTCGATAACTCATGTTTTTGTTCCATTGAACGGCACCAGTAGTGAGTCGCAGTGTCAGTTATCCACTAATGATATCCATGATAACTCCATTGCTCTAGCTCATGGAACATTGTTTCTGACACTGAAACAGACTCTGCTTTCTGGTGCTAACTACCTTTACATAACCGAACTATGGATGCGGGAACTGTTCGTAGATTGCGCGGTTAGTGAGTACTAACGTAAGAATGATTTTGTTTGAGCCGCGGTTTCCGTAATCAAAGATCACGAGTTGCTCGCTACGCCAAATGAATTTTTGTATCATCCTCCAAATACAACAGAGTAGCACCATTCCAAAAAACGAATATCTTCCCGCCTTAATTTTGGGTGCTCTGCTAACCACAATTCCCAGAAGGGACTCGGCTGCCTCATTGTTAATTTCATCTCATTCTCCTTTCTCCACTCTTCAAGCTCACCTACAACATCGAGTTGTTGTCTTTGAATCAGACTCTGCTACACAAACCATTGCTGAACATTGCCACATCAGGATACGTGCCTGCGTCGGAATCTGGTAAGATGCATATTCAAAACGCCGCATCCCTTTCAAGGGAGCAACAGCTCCAGTACATGTTTACTGATCGTCTCCGTTAATATTGCACTGAATAACCGGTAACGTTGCGTGGGGGATGAATTACAGTTATTTATTGTCTGCAGCTCACTAAACCGACTTGCCTATCTTCATGACATTTTATACGTTAAGTGAGATTTCCAGTTTGGCTTCGGATAATGAAGCTGAACCTAAGTTTGCTTTACAGAATCATAAATTGTCGAATTCGCAGTCCTGAAAGCGGTGTTCACATATCTGTAAACAGCAGATACCCAATACGTAACAAAGAGGTAATGGTCATGATTCCAAAATTTACTACGAGAATCAGAGAAAGTTTCTTTCTAACCCAATACTCAAAGATTTGGAACAAACTTCCAAGTGATATCAGAACATGCTACACTCTTTGCAATTTTAAGCTTGCTATTAGTAAGCATTTAACCGTCCAAAACGTGATTAAGATGTTCGGGACATCACAGTCCCTAGATAACGCATTCGAAAACGGTATCCATGGTGTCTGAATAGATTTCTGAAACACATACACATAACATTTCGGACAACAGCCCCTTTCACTACATTTTTTTTCTTTCGGCCCAAATATCTGTCATGTGATTGTGAAGCATCTTGATTCAATGACAGGTAAAAATAGCAGAACGATTCTGATTACTCTGTGTAACATAATTTGCAATTGCGTCCATGTTTATCTCTGAAAATGTATTGATGAAATGTCATGGAAACGTTGTACCATTAATTGATCTGTTCCTTATAGAGAACAGCTTCTCGCATCGTCGAGGAATATACAATTTATTTATTTATTGAAACAAACCTGAGTATACGATTTAAGCGATCATTACGTTAGCTCACCTTCCTCTTAGTTGAATTGGCATACCTTACCACTTGATCTCGTGGATATGGTCTTTAGCTGGACACCGGATCTCTTTGACCCTAACTTAAAAAGCCAAACGAACTAACCGCCGTCAGTCTAATCACCATTTTCATTATTTTTCGTTGGAATACAAGTCAATGGTTGCCTGTTTCGAAGCTCGTGCATCCTAGGTTAGACAAATATGACACTGCCATCCTCGTTAAACTGCCGCTGAATATGATTGTCGGGTTTCAGAGTGCAGTTTCGAAGTGATCAATAGCGAAACCCTCCACCTATTCGAATATATTTAGAGCATACAAAAATCACTGCAGCTCATTCAGTCACGTATGCTGTTCCCGCGATCTAACTTATCCCGATATCTGAGAGGCGCGTCTTAAATGATCTGCTGCTGCAGAACGAATTCAGGGATGATTGCTAAACTACCATGCCTCTTGCTCTGGATGTGCCAAATACCATCAGACCAACGAAGTCGCCACACTGCAGATAAGAGCAGTAGACTTCACTAGAACACTCTATACGCACCTTTCTCTCTAGGGAAATACAGTGAAACTATAGTTTGTAACGGATTAAAAAACCTGTATTTAACCGAATTCTTGAGCTGGTGAGGAGAAATTCCAAATTCGAGGATAAAACAAGTGGAAAAATAAAATGGTGGTTGAGGTAGCGGCAGGGTAGTCGCACAGTAGAAGTAGGGTTGTGTAAATAAGATAGTACGAAGCAACTCGGAATAACATATTACTATGGTTAATACCTATTGTAAAGGAGATTCCGATTGCTCAACTGTCTGCGCTGATTCATGTGCCTTAGTGTGAATCATAATTTCAAATATGCAAGTTAGCCGAAGTACATTCCGGAGTATCCGTTCGCATAAGGGTGCGACATCAAAGCATTTTTTTAAAATGGTGTAAGTTTGGAACAGCATTCCAGGGTTCACAGTCTCGAAGGGAGTAGTTAGTTTATCAGCAGTCTAGACCAGCCATTTTCAACGTGGCCATATGGAATTCCCGGGGGGCTGGGATGAGAAATATTTTAGGGGGCCATGGGAGGCCGTGTTATGAAACGTGGGTTGTGCAAATAAAAATAACAAAATTCATTTAAAACCAATTTGCTACTAGATTTTCTCCGCGCACTAATCCTCACTGGTAACTACAGGTCAGTAAAAGGAATTACACGCGCACGCACGTGCTTGTTTGCGAAGGTGTGTAAGTCTGCTGAGCCGACTCTCTATTGCGGAGCTGGCATAGCTCAGCCATACTTGCGCAGATTTCGCCAAGCTCACCTTAAACATACAATTACCACAAGGCGACTTAGACTGTGCAACTAACACCCAATTCATCCTCAGCACTTTGAAGCCTATCCCCAATGAACCAACTGAGCTTTACTCACAACACTGCTGCATCTATTGTGCAAACTGCAGTGAACCTAGCAAAATCTCGTCGGTACACTGCGGCCGTTACCGCACAAAACCACACTGACAATAACTCGGGACAACACCACTGTGTGACAACTCATGTGCCAGTCAGTTTTCCTCTTTCGAGTCTCAATGCGGTAGCGCTGCGTCACGCGCTTTTCGTCTCCAGTCTCAGCTGGTAGTGTTACATCGGTATATATTTCTAATGGTTATAAGGATGGCGTTTTATAAAAGTATTGGTGCGAAAACACACTTAACTGACATTTAAAATGGTGAATACTACCGTGTACGTGTACGCCTTGCGACTGCCACGTTAGCCCACAAGTTTCCGAATTCGAGTGGCTACTCTGCTCGCGCGGACATTATCTTACGTGAGGACATCCGGTTGCTTTGGTGAGTAGATGTAACATAATGCGTACATAAGGACACAGTAATCAAATGCCTTGCCAGCACGCATTTGGCGCCATGTCTGGCAATAGGTGATGGATGTTAATCGCTTCGTCGTTGACTCTCCCATGCCGGTTTCTCGAACAATCCGGCATTTTCTTCCGTGATTGCCTCTACTGTCCTTCACTGTACCTGTTACCACAGTTTGCTACAACTTTCCTAATGTAGGTTTATCTAGTAAGTATTGTCATTTTCTGAGTTTCAGTTGTTTTCCATCACTGGCTTTTATCACTAAGGTTTCTTCTGTCATTTTACCCATCCACGATACTTTCAAAACCATCCTCAGAAAGCGCCTTTGAGTGGTCGCTAAAGGTGTTTCTACAGTTATACATTTTAACGTATCCACCAACAGATGGTACAAGTATGTTTGCCAAACGTCTTTTCTTATAATCCCACGGTCAAGCACGAAGAAATTTAGTCCCGACAAGTATTCAGACTACCTTTCGTGTTTCGCCTGGTCGAATGATGTTATTTAACGCGCATTCTATAGCTGCGTAAGAATCTTAAAACAAATGCAGTATACGTAGATTACATATCAACATTTTACAATGGCATATTTGGGAAATGCTCTTCTCGGAGACGAAGAAGTTTTGGCGGTACTCCGCTGAATAACTTTCATTTGGATTCATCGCATCACCTCAAAACCCCACTCTACATATGTGTTTAATTTGCCAAAATACTTTCAACTGAAAGTATGCGACCACGTAAACTGAAAAATCATTTGGATGGAGTCGATAAGGACAGAAGAGAAAAGTCATTGGATTTTTTTTAGAAAGCTGCGGGATAAGTTCGAAAGCAAACTACCTTTAAAGGCAATAATTGTTGACAGGGAAAAGACGGCAAATGAAGTTACGGCACTTTATAAAATCAGCAAATCCAGTGCCAAAAATTGCAGTCCACATACTGTTGGAGAAAATACTATTTTATCTTGCTTTCAGTATCAATATTACTGTCTGACCTGATGAATATGAATCCACAAGTAGCGGTTTAAGCCATTCTGCTTGCAACTCAATTGTATCCAAGCGAATAGATGAGACGGCTCAGGACATACAAAGTACCTTAGTTAACTTACTACAGTCCAGAAACTTTTCGTCACCAACAGACGGATCTACTTTATCTGATAACGATGCTCTTCTCGCAGCATATATTCGATTCTTAAATGATAGTGTATTAATTTAAGAGATGCTGCTTGCCAGGATATATCAAACTCATACAAAGAGCCAGTGTATATGCGAGGTAGTCAATGGCTATCTGCCTGAAAACTCCACTACAATGCAAAACAAAGTAGCAAGTGCAACAGGTGGTGCTACCTGAATGGTCAGGAGATATAAAGGATTCATTGCTTGTGTAAAAAAATGTTCTCCGTTCTGTTCATACAATTCACTGTGTGATTCACCGAGAGCACCTAGTGGCTAAGCAAGTGGAAGGGCGCTTAAAAGATCCACTGTCAACATTTATAATAATAGTTAAAATATCAATCCGCACCCTTTTCAATATCGTCTTTATCAGCTGTTGTGTGAGGAGAACAGTGATTTCCATGTTCTACGTTTACATATAGAGGTTAGTTGGCACACCACGAATAACTGTATTCGTCATTTTGTTGCACTCTGGGACACCAGCATAACATTCCTTTCTGAAACTGATTATGAAAGAAAACTGTGTACAACTAAGCCAGATGTGTTTTATCTGGCTGATGATTTCGAAAACTCCACTTATTGAATAAAACACTTCAAGGCAAGTTGAGTAACTTCATCTCGAGCAAACATGCAATAATTGCATTTTTTACGAAGCTGGAAGTATATGCTCAGAACATCGGACGTCGGGAATTTTCACAGTTCCCAATTGATTCTTTCTGCCACGCATATGCAAGAACTCCGAAAATAAATTAAAGACAGGTTTCATGAGCAGATTGATATGGAAATCCAGATTTAGATTTTGGACCCATTTGATGTTCATCCCTGCGGTGTTGGAGCTGAAATCCTGGAAAGTTACATGGAGCTTAAGACTGACACACTAGCACGAGCCAACTTCACGATAGATAAGAGGGATTTTTGGATATACTGATATACTGATGACTTTTGTGTAATTACAGACAAGTGACTGATCTTGCTGCTCAATGCATGTTATCTTGAGGCTGTGAAAATTAAAAAAGGGGTTTATAAGGGAAAGAGCAGTGCTACCAACACTACATGCTCAGATATCATAACAAAAGACATCAATATGACCACTGGAAATCACAGAACTGATCTAGACAACGGTATTGCTGACTTCATTTCAACGCATTGCTTCTCAGTCGGTCTACGAAACAAGCTAACAGATTTCGTCCATAACAAGCCCATCACTGTTAAACCTGCTATCAAGTTAGGCAGTTAGCTACCTCGGTAGACATGAATAGCAATCGAGCCCACTGTGTGTACGAGAGCGGCCTACAACCCCATCCGCTTCTTGTAATGCACTTTGACTGCCGCAAATTTGATTTGCATGTGGCGACACTAGTACCATGTTGTTATCCAGTTGGATGCATGTAAATCAGCTACTGAGTGCATGTTAGATAAAACTGGTTTATATTTGCAATTTGAAGCAACATTCTTTGCAACTTTCACTGCATCTTGTTTGTACTTTCCAGGGCCACACATTTTTCTTAAAATTTATTTTTAAGCTGATTCTTTGCACTTCGTTTATATCGAGTGTATATTAGCCTAAGTCAGGTGGTCATTATTAATATAACATTCAGTCTGTAGTATCAGCTCTGCGTATTCTTTTCCCCCAAAAGGAAGCCTGAGTCCGTGACCTATCTCTGAGACAATAACTTTGCCTTTTGGCCCACGTCGGGTATTGAGGACCAGCGTAAGAACGCTATTTAGAGCAGACAAGTATGAATGACAGGCAACCACGGTGCTCAAGTTTGCGAGTGACGACAACCTGCTATACGAGTAAGAGAACGACAAAGGAAAGGTTAAACCTGGCATAGCACCACTCAAGACGGCCAGTGGCTTAGCGGTTATTGTTGTGGAAACCGCGAACGCTCTGCTCTTGCAGTTTGTCTCGGTGGCTACAAATAACTTGGAACCTTTGCTCTATCAACTCTCAACCAATGTCGTCGGCTTATCCCGTGTCATCTTTACCACAGAGGCTGTCGTGCACAAATTACAGTCTCTTCGGGCAAACAGTGTTTCGGGAAAGGACAAGAATTGCGCAAAGGTACTTAAAACTTACCCCACCATAGCATTACATCTTGCAGTCTTTTAAAGGGTTTGTTTGACTCCCATACACTGTCATCTGTGTGGAAACGTGGAATTATCACTCCGATATACATAGGAAGTAGGCGACCGGATCCTGCCAAGTACCGACCCATTACTCTTCTATCTGTTTTATTAAAACTATTGGAATCGGCAATCCAGATGAGTCGACGCGATATTTTGAAAGTCTGCAAATAATTTCCAATGTCCAACATGGTTTCAGACGACAACATTGCATCACCAATCTGCTCCATGCCCGGGATTCATGGACCACGGCGGCTGATGAAGCAGTCCCCATAGATGTGATTTACTTAGATTTTGCTAAAACATTCAACGGGGTCAATCACTTCGTTCTCCTCAAAGAGGTTGCTGCCTACAGTATCAACGGTTCCCCGCTCACTTGGTTGGAAGACTACTTACACAACAGAGCAATCAAAGTAAGAGTAGCCGACACTCACTCTGAAAGCCTGTGCGTATCCAGTGGTGAACCGCAAGGATCTGTCCTCGGTCCACTATGTTTGTAGTCTGCATCAATGACCTTCCAGCAAACATTCTATCCCCGATACGAATATATATGCAGACGATGCTAAAATGCGGAGAGCAATTCGCTCAGCATCCGACTGTGTCTATCTTCAAGGCGATCTGGCTCGGATTAACAAATGGGCAGAAAGGAACCAGCTCCCACTGAACCCTGTAAAGTACCACCTGTTGACGGTGCGTAGCAGCTTCATCAACACATATCTTTTGGGCCGACACGTACTGCAACACGTGACTGGCGAACGCGACTTAGGTATCCTAGTGCAAGATTGATAGCCACGTATTCCTATATAAGGAACGGAGTGGCTGCTGACAGCATCCATTATTGGGTTTGCTTTCTACCAGCTACTACTACTTTACTGCTATCAATCCCGCACTGAAGATGCCACCTCGAATGGTGGCGAAACGTTTGCAACCAAGTTGCCCAGCTCGGGGAACTCCACAACAACTGAGCAAGCCTCCCGAGCTACCAATATTCCACATCATTTCGTATTTCCGTCTTCACGCTGAATATGCAATGCAGGCCTGGTGTCTATGGTTAAGACGGGACATTCGCCTTTTGGAGCTACCCCAACGAAGAGCCACAAAGACAACGCGTGGACTATCCGGTCTCAGTTACCAACTGCACCTTCGTTTACTGGATGTGTTCTCCTCAGAATACAGACGGCTTCGCGATCTCATTTTCATATACCGAATACTAACTGAGCGCGAGCACCCATGTACATCACTGCTGACCCTAGCCAATGCCGGGGCTACCACCTGAAACTAATGACGCAACACTCCCTTTGAATTGTAGAAAGTATTTTTACTCACTTTGAATATGTTCTCAGCGGAATGCAATACCAACAAATGTGGTGGACGCAACATACAGCATGACATTCGATAGACTATTAGACTTTCATCTTAGTGGTAAACGCTACACAACAGCTTGCTAAAGTGCAATGGCTTAACCACTGATTATTCAAGTTCCACGATGGAACATTACTGATTTTAATGTTCTTTTGCAAATCCATCCTGTTGGTGTTGTACAATTATGCTTTTTGCCCCATCATACACTATTGAACTATTGAATGGTAAAACAGCGGCAAAATTAAATTTCAGCGAATAACCTCTGGTAAAATTTCCTGGTTATTTCTAGGATAATATGCTTCTGAGCAAGCAGAAATCTGACTAGACTGGGTATGCCTGACGAATCATAGGCCTTCCTGCGGGCATATAATGTCCTATACTTTCGTCTGATCGATGATTTGGATAGATGCTTAGATAGTGAACGATGCAGAGTGTGACGGATATGGGCAAGTATTTTTGAAGCAAGTATTATGCCGAACTTAACATGGGTAGATACTTGTTTGAACCAAATTTGGCGTTGGAATGCTTTGCATCGAGACAATTGCATTGGCGACCTTTCATGCGGCTTTAAATGCGCGCGCGATAAGCCTGAACAAAGCACAGTAGAGCAATAAGTCCAATGTGCCAGAATGCACACAGTGATGAAGTTCAGAATCAACTTGCATGGTACAGAGGGTTATCGAAATAGAGCGACGTAAAATAACAGTCGACTGACCTTAGTGAATGCTTCATTCACCTGGAGCGAGCACAATAAATCACAGCTCAATGTGACTCCAAGATAATTTGCTGACATTGAGAAGCTCAAGCTTTCACCATCGATCTGAAGTTAGGGACAGCTGGCGACAGTTTTATAGCAATGAGCTGCTTTGTTAAGTGAAAACAGATAGCCATTGCGTAGCATAATCGAAGCGGTAAGAAGGTATCTGCATCATTGCATGCGACAAAGGTTAAGCCTAAACTGTCACGCACGCAAGCATATATCGGTCATGCTTCAATCCCGCAACGCACCATATATGGGAACTTACTACTTGGCAAATTCGTCCCAACTTCGTGAGTCTTGGCTGACTGTGTGACCCCGTATCTTCGCTTTCGTAAATCAAATTCTGACAAACTTGAAGTTGTTCTAAGCATCTTGGATTTATTTGATTCCGGTTTTACTACTGTGCTGCAGTTACTCTTGGATGCATCGGAAAACGCGTCCCTGTCTGATTCATTGGCCTTTCGACGCATATATCTTCTGTTCTCCTTGGCTAAGGCCCACTACTGTTCGTCAATCGCGAACCGCTCTCCTCTCGTTCTGTGGAGCCTGAGTGGCACCGCCTGATCTCGTCCATTATGCCTGTGCCTATTTCTATCCTTGCTCCTTGTTGTAGCATTCAAGTCTTCCGTGTGCTCGTTACCTTCCGCGCCGAAACAATTTCACTTGAATCCATCCAGTATGAAGCAGTGGGATTTCTAGCACTTTACTAATTCGTCTAAACAGCTTCGCAGCTTAGTTGGAGAGCTAACGTTGGATAATTTAATCTGATGGTTCCGCCGTCAGCATGTTCTAGCATGATGGCTCCTTCGGGGATAGTTACGGAGTTAACCTAAGTATTGTATAAGATGGTGATAAAATAGCTGCATGCCTTATAACGTGCTACATAGTTTTAAATTTAACTAGTTACCCGTGGTGATGTATGTTGGAAGTTTGTGCTATTAGACGAAAGTCAATGTATAGTCAAAGTTCCCAATATGTAGATGGTATGCCGTAGACCCAGGTAGTCATGAGAGTGATTTGATATTCGCTATTCGTTCACGTCTTGAATATTTATCCCGGACCACTAATTTTCGCATCATGTTGTGGATTTCACCCACGTATTTACCAATTCGTTATTTAATACAGACAAGCTACACACTTTCTTTCTCTCTCGTTATCTGCAGACGTGCGGATCACTTTACCTTGCACCGGCAAAGCCACGGGGATCGCTCCGTTTCGCGTTCAACTGGATATTCAGCGAGAATTCGAAGGCCTACGAAAAATTCCGAGAATATCATTCGTAGTTTACAAGTACTGTCTAAGTGAAGGTAAGCAAAACTGTCCCTTATTGGTTTGCATTGTGATAGCTATCCCCACTCCCAAGAGAAACCTGCCCACTTTGCTTTCGCCGACCTCTGCATCGCACATTCGATGCTGCTACTGCCTTCTGTAACCCGTGGACCTTCACTTGAGCTCCTCACATCGAGATAAGTTGGCCGACATTTGCGAAGAGTTCATGGTACCGCTAAGGGTTAAATTATCAGTTGGTTCATTCATACCAGTCCTTCGATTAACGTTGGTTGCTGGAAGCTCACAAGCACTTAATTCTCTGTGGCGGCCAATCCTACTTGGCGGCAGACAGGAAACTCCGAGTACACACTGTATCACCAGCAAGGCATCATCTTTCACCGCACGGAACTAAAAACTGAAATCAAATGTCCCAATATCGGTTTGCAAACCTCCGGATTCCTTTCCAATGGGTTTTTCGTTTTCTAAGAATGCGCTACATTTACTGGTTAAATGGGTCACTAAATTCGCCTCTTTTTAACTTGATTACTGAATTCTTATAGAAAGTGTCTAGTGGGTTAGCGTATTTTGAGGGTATTCTCCGCAGTCGTCTTCAATCGGTTATCCACCAAACGTTAAACGAGACACCGGACCCCGAAGCCAGCTTATACTGCCATAAGACTGCCATATCCCTAGCGAAGGAGGTCGTAGCTTTGTGGTCCGGCAGTGTTAATTGCACGGTGGTAGCGTGCACGGGTTACAAGGATGAACCATGCCATTTCGTAGCTCATACTCAGTCTCAGCCGTTCGTTTCGTCACCCATTGCTCAGGGGCTTGGTTGGTCGTGTCGCAGTACTCGGTCGTACAAGGACAAACAGTTTATTCGACAAAGCAGACTGCGCGAAAATAACAACATTATTAGGTTGTAGAAGCTTCGAGGTAAATAACTAGGTCACATCCATGAGATACGTGAGCTACTTTCTTGGAAGCAGTCAAACAAACTCAATCCAGCGCCACCACATACGTACCAATCAGCGCATCAGCAAATATGCGTAGGCATCCAATCAGCTGCTTCGTTCGCTTGCAGCAAGCTAACCGCTTGCTACGTTATGTAGATCCATACCGTTCTTCTGCTTGCATAATCCAATCACATACTTCCCTTTTTCGTGAGCAGCCACATCGAGGTGACTGAAGACTTCGTACACTTTCCACTCCGCGTGGTCTCCGCTGCCGTTGTCGCTATGATCTCAAAGAAAAGCGTCGTGCACCTAGCTTCAGGTTCACCTCCTCGTTCCTGGTGTCGCCTCAGCTGCCTCAGTCGCTCATGCGACTGCAAGATCGGGTGTAAAAGTGCAGCCCATGCAGACATTAGGGATCTTTTCCTTCTGACGTTGAACTCGACTGTGACCGATGTGCGGTACTGGCGTGGTGTGAATTTCCAACAGCATCAGATAAAGATACTCTTGCGTGGTTCCAGCCTTCGACAAGAGCTCCTTGACTTGTTTGACCGCCGCCTTCGCATTTCCGTTGAATTGGCTGTAATACGGGTTGGTCTGTCGATGCGAAAATTCCCACTTGTTTGCAAAGCTTTGGAACGCAGCACTTGTAAATTGCGGGCCATTGTCAGAGATCAGTTCCTCCGGCATTCCGCGTCTGGCAAACTGACATCTAAGCTCATTGATGTCTGCTTCCGTGGGGGTAGCGGTGAGTGAATCGATATCGAAATAGTCACTGTAATAATCCACTGTAACTAAGTATTCTTTCCTGTTATCACAGAACAAATCAACTACTATTTTCCTCCATGGCCGATCTGGAATCTTACGCAGTATCATTGGTTGTCTGGCTTGGCGAGTTTCGCGGGACCGGCAGGCTGAACAGATTCATACTAGATTTCAGATTTGACTCGTTATCTCGGGCCAGAACATCAGTTCGCGTGCTCTGCTAATGCTGTAGTTAACACGCAAATATGCTCGATGAGGATGTTCTAACATCTATTTGCGAAGCGACGGTGGGATCAAAACGCGGTTTCCTTTGAACAACAAACTGTTATACACAGTGAGGTCAGTTTGAAAGTTGAAGAATAGCGTTACTTTCTTCGAAAGTTTGGTCTTTGTGTCTGGCCGTCTACTCAAAATCACGTCTCTCAACGCCTTGCAAATCGTGTCTGCCTCCGTAGTACGCCTTATTACTTTCCGGCGATCTGTCGTTACCGCTAGATGCAGTACGAGGTTTACTGCCTCGATTTCATCTTGCTGGTGTTCGACTATGGGAAGTTGAGCTCTCGACAGGGCGTCTGCGATGAACTTCTGCGTCCGCGCCGTATACACAAGATCCATGTCGTATTTTTGGAACCGGATAAGCACACTCCAGCGCTGCCAAATACAAACCAATCAGCGTATGGGCGAAGCTGTGCAGTTTTCTTATCATACGAATCGTTCGCTTGCGGCAAGCTAGCCGCTTGCTTCACCAAATAAATCCGCACCGTATTACAGCTTGCATAGGCCATCACAGGTCGGGGTTTGATATGCATAAGCATTTAAGGTGTGTGTTAGTGATGGGTCCCAAACTGGAAGAAAGGTTGTTTGGCAACTTTCGGGGGTGCGCTTACTGTCGGATTGAATTTGACTGAGACAAACCTCATTGAGGTAACTGCTTTTCAACTATTCATTCTCCTAAGTTTGGTCACCAGGTAATATGGCCATATCTACCTGGCCATCTCGTCCTACTATACGAATGTATTTATATGGTGGAGTCACTCTTCCTCTGTAGAATGCAACAGTAACAAACGACTCCCTATATTGACGGCCAACATTCAAACTGTCTCACAACGTCGTCTGTAGTTCTGTTTCAAATGCCGACTGAGTTCAGGGTAGATGTTGACTGTGTTCAATTTCATCATCTTGAATCACTCCGTGAAGGATTAAGGTTGCTTTTCTCAATCGGGACGGCAGAATGAAAACTTCATGAATCTCCGAATTCGAGTGCCCATATTATCAAGGCAAGGTTATCCACAAGTTGTGAATCATGTGCATGTAATTTTCAAAATGATGAGACGTGTCACTACCTACCCTTTACAGAGTAAAACCAGCAAGTTATACACAGATCACAGGATACTCGACTGTCGTCAGTGAATTCTTGGATGTGTTCCGCAACCTATCTGGAGCTGAGAATTCGCCTCTAAAAGCGAACCGACATCACTTTTTACACGCCGGCTATACAACTTCTCACTGTAAATGCATTTCAAGAACATATTCCCCTCAACTTAGCGTCATGTGCTTGAAACGTTGGGTTGGTAAGGTACTTGATAGGAATTAATTTTAACCTAACTAAAGTAAAAGATCGCACCTATGCGGAACTTATATGCCCAAAGATACGACGCATGCCGTTAAAAGGGTGAGCCGAGGCCAATAATCGACTCCCTAGGAATGTGCGCTTTGGTCAGTGAGAATATCTGACATCTACGCTACACAGGCACCAAAAGTCCTAGACTGTATGGTCTTAATAAAACACATGAGCTTGATGTCCACCTACGACCAGTCTTAGAGATGAAGAACTCAACGTACTACTCTATTGCGTGGTGCTTGGTCGAGCTTAGAGAACCTATTCGAATACGAGTTGTTGCTCACAGCCTTAGGAACAGTGTGGATATTGTGGAAACCTTGCGCGATCTAAATGTCATGGATCTGACCGTGTGCTCTCTCGATGTTACTTCATTTTTGTTTGAAACTATAAATCACATCTGATTATGCAGAAGAAAACCAGGTGGCTATTAGCGTAGCTACTGTGGCCCTAAAGGAACTGCTGCTTCCGAGCATTTTCAACATCCAGTTTCGGATTAACGGTGCACTGTATCGACAGCACGATGCAGTTGCTATGGGCTCTCTACTTGGACCGTTTCTCGCTGATGTGTTCATGGGTATGCTCGAACGGGGCAAGTTAAGATCGGTCATCACGAACCTCAGTCGTTACCACTATTACCTCGACGATATCATTGTACTGCTTCATTTCTCTCAAATCATCGAGGATCTTACTAATAAATGCAATCAGACGCACGAAGCGCTGAAGTTTACCTCCGAAGTAGAGGTAAATAGTACTTTTCACTTCCTCTACGTAGCAATGAACATGTGAAGATGTCTCGTATGAAGAGCAAATGCGAATCATGTGCTAAAGTGTTAAAAAATGGTCTGGTGTGTACCATGTGTTTGAAATCCTATCACACTACCTGCCTTGGGACGGGACCGACGCAACGGTACACTAACACGGCAGAGGCGTTTTGGTTCTGCCAAGTATGCAATTCTATCCCATTTGTTAGCTGTCTAGCTATGGTACTGAAGAGGTATGAAAGACTAACATAAACGGTCGAGCAACTGGTACACGCCAGAGTTACACGCATGGGAGGAAACGGACCTGCAATTGTGAGTGATCATAACATCCCGAATTCCCTAGTCAGCCCGAAGAAGCGAGCCAGACGTCCCAACCGAAACCCAACGACTCAGCCTCCAGCAGTATCAACTCCATTCTCTCTCCTTCCTATAAGTAAAAACATTGCCTGCAGCGCGCCTGCCTCAACTTCTGTACAGTGTGCTGCACCTAGTAGTCTGTTCGCTACACACGAGACCGTAAGCTACAGTCAACCAGCCATAGTGAACAACCCGGCAACGTACGCATTGGTTGCCGCCAAGCAAACACAGGAAAGAGCACCGGTAACCTTTGTGCCCGGACTAGAGAAAACAAAAGTGTCGCAGCACGGATGGCACCCATCAGTGCCGTTCACAAATTCACCAAAAGCACCGGGAACTAAGGCTTCAAATCTAAAACCAGTAGCCACCAGGCGCAACCATCGTGCCCCAAACCTTGTGTGCACTAAAGTCACAGTATCCAAATCCAATACAATTAAGGGTAGGTTGACGGACGATCGAAATCAGTGGGGTTCCATTTGTACGTCTTTCGGTGTCCATGCTAATACCACGACATTAAAAAATTTCGCGTCACCCAAACGCATTGCACTACGGCAAAACCCGGTTACTTCGGGTAACACTAAACTCGGCGGACGAGACTGAGGCTGTTCTGCTGTCTGCGAATCGTCTCCGCAACGACTCAAGTGGAGTGCGCATACTACCTGAAATCCAGTGGAAAGAATGTTCAGTGGATCCCGCTAACAAAGATAGGTACAGAAAAGTCAAGAAAACAGTGATTGCTCACGGTGTTCCTGAGCTTACAGATTCCTCTTCCGACGATGCTCAGATGCACGACCGCGAGCAATGGCACTACATCCAGGAGGCTCTTTCTCTCGAAAATGTCGTGGCCACCTCGTTGACAAGGATCCCCATATCACCAAAATATAATGGGTTCGGTCCCAGGCTGTTAAAACTTATGTTACAATCAGAACTAATGGCACAAACCCTACTAAAGAACTGGACTAAATTCCGTTGCAGATTGCCAACTGAAATTCGTCTGAAAGCAGCGGGAACACAAGCACCTTCTAATGACAATTCAGTAGAGGCACAACTCTTAATGAAAATGCCAACTGCAGGACCCGACTCGGGGACGGTTTCAAGAATAGCCATAATATCCGGAGGCACACAGCAGAGCACTAGCAAACACCGGCATCCAGGGCATCTGATACTTGACTACATCCAAATTCGTCTCGAGAGTCTGCAACCCATTCAAGAAAACGATTAGTCGCCGACCCTTTAATGGTCGGCGTAAACTCACTTGCTTCATCCATCCAATCTAACACACTTTTGGTCTCCGAGAAGCTCTCATGCATGTACACAAATACCCAAGGTCTACTCAGCAAATCAGCTGAATTAAGACTTCGACACGCGTCAGCAGCTTGGGACCTCATCGCTGTCACCGAAACGTGGTTGCGCTGCGAGATAACGGATGCTGAAATCGCGCTAACGGGCATGTCCGTTGTCCGGAAGGATCGAGACAACAATGGTGGTGGGGTATCCCTCTTCTTTTATGGCAACATGCAATGCGAACCCATGAACGATTCGGAAACTGACGTACCTGACTCCGTTTGGTGTAATTTCCGGCTAAGAGGGAACGATCTTGGTCTATTGCTTGTTGTTTACCGCCCACCATCGGCTACTACTGAGATGGACTGCAAGTTGATGGCTGCGTTGAGGCAAGTGATAAACAGGAAGTACAGTCACATTCCAGTCACCGGCGACTTCAACTTATATGCTCTAGAATCCCAGGCTACACCAGGAGAGCAATTCAAAGCAGACTTGTAAGATCTGGTTTCAGCCTTCCCGCTTTATGGCCACGTCACTACGCCCACCAGATTCAGGGGAACTAACAAGCCATCCATATTGGACCGAATATTCACTAATGAAGGATTGATTGTCGATGGAGTGATAACCGATACTCCTTTGGGCCGCAGTGATCATGCGACGCTAGTGTTTCATTACATGTGCTACGCGGATTATCCTAAAGCGCATGCCAAAGAATATCATGTCGTAACCAACTATGACGATCTGTCCGACCTCATTGACGCAACCAGCTGGTCGTTCTTAGCCGACTTGACCCCTGCTGTGGCCCGCGGATAGTTCGTCAACATATTTACCAAGCTCGTAGCAAGGACATCTGAAACCAAACTCTGCCGGCCTAAAAGGATGAAGTCTTTCGTAAGGAGCAGGACACGTAAATGCACGGCGTTAATGGACTTGGCAGGGCACACCTACATAGCCTCCCCGAACAACCATACCTGAGATGTCTACACAATACAAAGAAACCACTGTGTCAAACTCGTCCGGGAGGATACACTGAAGAACCAACAAGGTCTAATGGAAATGTTTGCTCCCATCCCAAACTGCTATATGGACACGTCAACGACTTGCGCCGTGTTAAGCGCGGTTTTCCTGCTCTGCACACAGCATGCGGGTTAGCCCAAACCGTACAAGAGGTGGCCAACCTTCTTGGACAACAATTTGGCCGTACCTTCCAAAGCGTGTACAATGGAACAATGGTTTATTACGGAAAAAAAGCATCGCTTAACAAGTCCCGTGGGATGGAAATTATTGCGAAAATCAATTGCATACTAAAGTGAAAGGCGTTGTGGTGGACTCACCATAGACTTATGTGGAACAGCGGAGATGTTCGCGTATTAAACGTATAAATCCATTAATTAGGCTTTTGGCAAGACACCGTTTGATTGCGTTTTGCAGCCCCTGGCTAACAAGTCATAAAATGAAATGTAAGTGAGACAATGCATCGTCAACACATTTTTTGTATATCGCCAGTTTGGGAGCAGAGACGACATAATTAGGGAGGGCATTCCAAGGCTCACACACGCGGAGAGAAAAGAAATTTCTACGGCATTCAAGCCGGCTATACTGAATTGTCAGTTTCAGAGGGTGACCTCTTAGTTTAGTGTTGTGGTTCAATTCCAGCAGCGGACGGCAAATGTGGTTTGGGTTCTTCAGAATCTGGTAAACCATTATGAGATCTCCCCGCAAAAGCCGATATCGACTGCTGTAGATTCCTAGAGATTTCAGTCTAAGTTGAAGATTTCAGTTCTGCCTAAGAAGATAATGGCGCCATCAGGGCTTCACCACATATCGTTTACCTCCGCAGCTGCACCGAAGAGGCTGATGTCTCTGCGCGAGTTCAGCTCCCCGGGTGCGGACGTCATTCGCCCGAAGGCATTGAAATTTGTTGTCGAGAGTTTGGCAGGACCACTAGCGATTTTCTCTCAACGATGTATGAACGAGATGCACCTCTCCACGACGTGGAAGCACGGAATCATCACGCCAATCTACAAAAGTGACAGTCGTGCTGAACCAACAAATTATCGCCCGATAACACTACTTCCTGTGATCTCCAAGGTTATAGAGTCCACTGTAGCTGAAGCTTTGATGAGTTACCTGGAGAACAACAAAATTCAACAAAATTCTCCTTCCAGAGCAGCACGGATTTCGCCAAAATCGCTCCTGCACCCCTCATCTGTTGATTGCTCGTGCAAGCTGGACGAAATCTGTGGATGTTGTTGTAGGAGTCAACGCGGCCTACTTGGATTTCTCAAAGGCATTTGACCGTCTAGACCATCGCATTCTCCTGCACAAACTCCAGAAATATGGAATCGGCCATCCTGTTCTGGGCTGGATAGGAGAATTTCTCGTGCTACGTCACCTGAATGTGAGAGCTCTAAGCAATCTGTCGAATCCATCGAAATTCAGTGCGGCGTACCTCAAGGCTGGGTACTTGGACCCCGCCTGTTCCTGGTTTGCATAAATGATCTCGCGAGCGTGCTACCTTCTAACTGTTCGCTATTTGCCGATGACCTAAAGGTATGGCATACTATGGCTGCAGTGGAGGATCACACAGTGTTACAGGAGGACCTGGACAAAGCGTACACATGGTCCATCGAGAACATGCTGCATTTCAACGTCACCAGGTACAAATTCTCAGCATACAGCCCAAGAGTATGCACAAGTACCGCCTAGGACCACAGATTCTACATTGGGCTTCTCACGAGTGCGATCTCGGCGTGCTAGTTCAAGATGACCTCGGTTGTTTGAGGCAGAATGAAAAGGCATCTAAGAAAGCAAACCAGTACCTCGGCCTTCTTCGAAGAGCTTTCGGGAAGTTTGACCCTTCAGTCTTTCCAAAAATGCTTAGTGCGTACGTGAGGCCGCACGCGGAATACGCTATCCAAGCGTGGCAACCCTGGCTCAAGCACCATCTCACCGCGCTCGATACTGCACAACGTAAGGCAACGAAGAGCGTCAGAGGTTTGACCAGCCTCCCCTACCCACTCAGGCTGAAGACTCTCAAAATATATAGTGGACGTTATCGGCGTCTAAGGGGCGATCTCATAATGGTGTACCAGATCCTGAGAAACCCCAACCACCCATACCACGCCTTTCCAATACTCAGACAAAACACCCTGCTAAAAGGTCACCAGTTTAAGCTGGTCACGCAGTACAGCCGCCTGGAATGTCGGCGAAACTATTTCTCCCTTCGAGTGGCACAGCCTTGGAACGCCCTCCCTGGACATGTAATTAATACACTCACCCTATCCCTTTTCAAAAAACGCCTTGACGACACTCTGTCACATTTGTGCTACGTGCTATAGCCCATGACCACCAGATGCTGGCACTAATGCACAACAGACAGTGGATAGTGCCATAAGCCTACTCGAGAATGAGTCACTTCAAGCCCCTTGCACAAAATTTGATAAACGTTACTACTATAGAAACGGGATTTCTGTATCTCGTCGGCTCAAGATAGTTGCACTCGAGTAAGCGTTGTCCTTGCTATGTTTCTTGTATTTTTTCTCGCCTATTATGTGATCAATAACCACTCCCCTTATTGCTTTGTGTGCGTACATTACAATTTCAACCCCTTTATTCGGCATTGCAGTTAGATCTGTAATTGCCCGCAATAACGACTCCATTATCCCTTCGCTATCTCTTTTTGTCACGCTAAACACTCTACGGGACATGTCAAGCACCTGCTTTTTTACCCGTTGTAAATCATTGTTCATTGAAGCGCCTAGAGAGTGGTATGTTACACAATCACGTTTATAGGAAACGTACGTGGAATGGACCATACCTTAATTTCCACAGTTTCGTTCCTCTGAAATTAAAACGGAACCTGATCCTCAGTCTAATGAGTCGGACTGAAAGAATTTGCTCGAACGTAACGTTTCCCGAAGAACTGAAGCGCATACGTTCGCCGCTGAGAGAAAATGGTTATCCTAGCAGTTTTCTGAAAGCCAACATGGGCAAAAGGAAAGGGCTCCTGTAACCCTTACAGTCTATAGAAGACCCATATTTCTCCAACTACCATACAAGGGGGAAATCGCTGCTGAAGTCATAACTCGTCCCTTTTCTCATGCCATCAGACACACATTCCCAGCAGGTAAAATGCAGATCCAGTTCACCGGTAGCCTAATGGTTAGAACTAGCCGCAAAGACAAGAAATCCGTCCACTCCAAATGAATGTGTATTTATTCGTTCTCCTGTTCCTGTGGGGCAGGTCACATTGGCCGAACGACAAGGCGCCTGTCTCACAGGGTTAAGGGACACCATCCGGTCTGTTATATGACTGATTGTCGAAAACCAACCAACTCATCTATAACCACGCGTCTCGCTGATAACTTGGCTGAGTCATTCAAAATTAGCTATCAGGCACCAGACTAGCGACGAAAGTGCGTACGTAGACATTTGCTTGAACCAGCTGAGGCTATCGCGTTTCGTCTGTACGAGCGGGAGTTGTGCGTTCAGAAACGGCTTATTCAGACGTTAAAACTGTCTTGACCCCCGAACTGCGACATCTGGCTCACGGAAGTGTGTGTAGGCTGCACTTGTGGTCTAACGGATAGTGATTCTGCTTGACTGGTGATTGTGAACCGAAGTTATCTTACCAACCCTTACGTTGTGTCAAGCATTTTGTTTTGTTCCACATATAACTGTACAAGCTCGAAGAGGAAATAGTGAAAAAATATGTTCGCTTACATGGGCTTTTAATTATGCAACCTTATTTGTCCTTAGTCATATTTTTCAAGGGTAACTGTTATCTGCTTTCATTGTCTTACCAAAACCTGTTGAGAAATACCCATTTGCTTCGTATAGGTATTGGCAGAGGGCAAAAACTGATGTTTTGGCTTGACCTGACCAGTTGAATTGGCTACTTTGTGTTAGTGGCTACAGCCATGTAGTCGCGGGAATGTTGAATACGCAATCCAAGCTTGACAACCTTGGTTGAAGCGCGACCTAGAAGCGATAGAGGCACCACAACGAAGAGCAACAAAGAATGTAAAGGGCCTGCGCTTTTACTCTTACCACCGAAGGCTGAAGTCGCTTGGAATTTTCAGCGGACGCTATCGAAGGCTGTGCGGCGATCTCATATTAGCATATCAGATACTGAGTGACCCCAACCACGTATGCCGCCATTTGCTGAAACTTAGCCACAACACGCAGCTCAGGGGTAACTGCTTAAAATTGGAGGAACAATATAGTCGTCTAAAGTGTCGACGTTATTACTTTTCCCTTCAGGTTTTCCAACCGTGGAACGCACTCCCAGACTCAGTTGTATCCTCTCCTACCTTGAATGTTTTCAAAAAACGACTAGATGTTGCTCTTAGCTCCCAACATTTTGTTACCTAAGCTCCTCTATTGTGGATTACGCCAAGCATGTTTTCAACAGGATTTATGTATCAAATGGACCTAAGTGAGCGAGCATATTTTATGTTCTCACTCCTTACCTCAACAATCACTGCACCTTAGATTCTTTCTGAACGTTCACGCGCGATAATTTTTTTCATTTTACACTGATGTTAATTATCCAAGTATTCATCTCGGCAGACGTTCGACAGATGACCCAGACATATTTTACTTGCATCATATTCACCGCAACCATCCTACAGGACGTGTCAAACACTTGCTTTTATCCCTTGATAAATCATTGTTCATTGTTCAACTAACGCAAGGTACTTGTGACCTTACTTGCTGTTCCAGCTAGTCTATGGCAGGTGGTGGTGGACTAAGTAAGTAACGATAGGGGTTATATACTAATATCAGATTACCTAGATGGGTACTTTGAGAATGACGCGCTTTCGACCACGTGAACACACAACTACTAAGACGCACAGCCTTTATTTTTCCGGATGTGTTCCACTGCAATCGGTCGCATGGGAAAATGGGGTGGAGATCTACTACAAGTAAGAACGATTTCGGATGTGCACTCAGTAACCTTTATCACCGTAGAACGAAGAAGGTGATGCAACAGTGCGGACGGTACTCCTTACAAAAATCCAGCGTCATCAGGCAGGTTTTGTATCCGGTGCAATCGAAAAGGCATAACGGCTACGCGTCAGAATTGCTCTGAGCCTCGTACAGCGATTTTCTGCGAAAAAAAACTAGAAAAGAAGAGCAATTGGGTTTTGCGTTCAGTCCCGACAGGTCAAACTGAGATGTATCTTAAAAGATGCATTATGTTCACGAAGCTCTGGTTTGGTCCGAACTGCCAGTGGAACAGAAATTATGTTCACCAAAACTATGCTTGAGATTCTGAGATTCTACTCTGGTGGCTAGAAAATCTGGTGAAAAATCGTAAATTATCAGAATCGGTGGAATGTTCTTAACAAAGTACGGAACGCGACTGAAGAGTGATTGGAGACAAATCTAGGAATTTGTAATGTGTGATGGAGGAACTGACGCGACGTTTCAGACAGTGAGGGCCCTTTGCAGTGGAAAAATAATGGCTAAGGTAAACTGGTTGGAGAAAAGCGCCTTAGATAATGGGCGAACGCGATAGGGTTGCAGCTTTAATCGGGTGATTTGGGTTCAAGAAATCAATTTGATAGCTAACTGGATTCCCCGCTATCCTTGAATACCATCGTGAATATACTTATTCTGTAAATGCGTCAGTCATAGACACACATTTACTGATTCGTTATAGGCATCTGGTCCCCACAGGACAGACCCGTAACTCGCTATTGTTTACTTTTTTTCAAACAATCTTTTGACATCTTTATCAGTAAATGCAGGAACCCAGATCCACGTCATCAGTCTTGTATGTTTGCCTTCTTGATCTCTCACTTTTTCGTACCATGAATCGTCCGTCTCTGAGGGGTTGGTCCTCACGGTGATAATCTGCGGCAATTGAAGTTTGTGCGCCATCATAAGGGCTGCGTCGCAGTTGCATATATTTTGATGGATGACGAAGTAAACAAGAAATCCATATGAAAGACCATTGTTACTCAATGGACAATCAGCTGTTACCTCTGGAAGACAACTCGCAATAAGTTAAAATGATTTGTACCAGGCCGAAATGGCAGACCAATTTACCTGGCTCCCTGAAGCGAATACCCTAAATTTGTTGCCTTACTTTTATCCTATTTGTTTGACACCTTTTAGTTACATTGGTAATTTTAGGCTCCTGCCGCATTTCTCTCGAACGTATCCTGACCGATGTAAGGACTTCCATATGCGGAAACATCTGGGTTTGCTGGACCGTGTTTTTGATGTTCCGCGGATCACTTCCTTCGGCGCACGCCGCTTGCGAAATACAGTGTTACGTGGCAGGTATTTCATCGAGGAAATATTAAACAATGTAAAATGAATGTCTGGACTCGCCTGGTTATTTAGTGTCACCCTCCTGATTGTGGATCTTGAGTGACCAAAAGTTTACGACCATATTCTATCTGAATTGTTACATCTAGTTGTAAGTAGTAGGGGGATTTATCAGGTCCTTGTGTAGTTTCGTCGCAGTTAGACACAGGCAGACAGTTACCACCACATTCAGGAAAGCGCTAGACCGCCGTTTCGTCCTACTGGGACTCGTCAGTAGCGCGCACCCGCCAAATTCTGCCGGGGATTTATCCCCCTACTACTTACAAATAATGAGTAGTCGCCTTAGCAGCTTACCTGCCACCACGATTGGTGGCGGCTTGCAAAGGAAGTCGACGCTCTGGGGGTCAGCCCTGTCCTCTGCACATTCATAACACGCAATAAAATGGAGGATGAGCAGCGCTATACCGCAGTTAACTTTCAGTCGTGGCGGTCCGCTGCCGTCGCCCATGGCTCAGTGACATAAGTCGCTGACTCGCAAGAACAAGGTCGTGGGTTCGAATCCGGTAGAATTCGGCGGGTGTGCGTTACTGACGAGTCCCAATAGGAGGAAACGGCCGTCTAGCACTTTCATGGATGTGTGGTGCGTGTCTGCCTGTGTCTAATGGTTACATATATATGTCAAATTTCCATTCCAATCTTATTATTCGCTTTGATCGTTGTGTCCTCTTCTTTACGTTTATTTTTCGTCACCTACTCGTCTCAGGTTTTGTTAGCTTGACGAGGTAAATCGTCTAAACTGGATGTACTTGCCTTTAGTGACCTGCATAAAGTTCGCCGCATGAAATAAGCTGAATTTTGCTGATACGCTCCGGTATCCTCCCTCCTGTTAAACATAATATTATGAGACTTTGGAGTATCTATAATTGCAATGACATCAGCTGAAGCTTTCATTGCCCTCATTGAACATTGTCTGAATAATGTGTCGTGGGAGTAAGTGGAAATTTAAATCTCTACAACTCCATCGAAATCAATTGCAAAGACTGTGAACACGTGTATATAGGTCAAACAGCGAAAGAGCTACGCACGAGGATAGCAGAACACAAGAAGTACGTTTCCCGTCCACCGCGAAATGAGCCTGAATACAGGGCCCTGCTAAAAGATTCAGCGGTGGCCGTACATGCGCTAGAGGTAGGACACGCGATTGATTGGGAAAATGTCGAGATACTTAGGAGGGGATTACCAGCAACAGGCCAAAAGTTGATTGCTGAGGCAATCGAGATTACTAAGACTAATAACTGTGTGAACGGAACAGACGGGGTGGAGCTATCGAACGCGTGGCGGGCTGCGTTAACCCGGTCAGTCAGAAAAGGTGTCGGCAGACGAACTCAGGTCGGAGCGTGGATCAGCAGCTGCAAAAAAAGAATGCCTCACATGTGAACGACCGGTGACGTGGATCCATGAGAAACGCTCGATGCTTGTTGTTTCACTAGCATGGCCACTTGACCTATTGATTTGTAACACTATTATCCAATGGTTCATGTTATGTTTTACAACCTTCAACTTACGTTCCTATAAAAAGCTAAGCCAAGGTTGTGACGATTCACCTGGCCTAAAAAAGCTCTTGTGTCAAGGGCGAAACGTTGCCACAGTAAAACCCTACCTAAACCGATTTGTATTCAAACCTTCTGAAATCATGAAATCCCAGTCGGTTCCAAGTATATTCCGAGATATGATCAGAAACGTTGCAAAAGATTATCTGTGACCTGTTAACACACTGATCGTTTCCAAGTTCTCACACGATAGCGCATAAAAAAGTACAGCTCACAGCAAATTGGGACTCATAAATGTGCTATGTCAATTGCTAATCGTTCTCGGAATCGAACATTGTAGAAATGCACATCCAACAATGCTTTGCACTTCTACGCTATGTTTCCACTATATTCTCCAGCAAACTGTCCCAAATATTGACCATTCGCCGTTCAAAGCACAGGGGATGAGGAATTCGCTTCAGATCTGGAACCATAGACATGTGCTGGTGTCGGCGTGTGCTGCAGTGTTCGCAAGCGGAGCAGCTGCACCAACATGGAAAAGTCGCTCAAGTGTAGAATGAAGTAGTATATGCTGAGGCCGATTCTTATCCGACGGTAGGTCAGGATGCACAGTCCCACCCTATTGCACCTGTTTTCATAGGGTTAGCCCCGCAAACTGGGTATGAGCCTGGTTGCAACGCGTTGAACCAGTTGTATCTTCTTCGTCTCGCCTCGAGTGGTCGAGCTATAGGTGGACGAGTCGTACTCTAGCATCAGTCATATGGTAGAAGAGAAGTGGCGAGTGGAAACCACTTCAGACCAAGTACGAAGCTGCATTTGAGCACCCTGATCATGCGCAGCCCGTTTCCATGTAGCCTGTTCGTGTTAACCATGAATTTCAAATCGCAACGTGACAGTACGCCTAGGTCCTTCACAGGTGGTGTATGGTGTAGCAGGTGGCCATCAAGAGTGTAAGTTCGTCCATCACCACCCTTCCTCAGGCTCATGAATACCGAGTTTGTTGAGTTGGTCTGGTAGTGGCTTTCTGCAGACCACATGGCAAGGTGGCTGAGCTCTAGCAGAAGCATGTCGCAGTCATCGAAGTGCTAATCACTCTCCACATCTTCAGGTCGTCTGCAGGCAGAGCACACGGCGAAAAAAGAAGCTGAGCTAGATGGTTGTTATCAATAGGGAACCATGTAAACCTAAGCACCTTGCCTTGAGGTGTGCCACTGGTAGAAGGATACCAGTCGGTCAAAGAGCTATCGAGTTGTACCCTCCCCTTTCGTTCAACGAGAGACTCGCGGATTCAGTGGTGCAGTGATCCATCAACACCACACAAGCTCGGCATGTGGCGGAGGGCACCATTGTTCACCTTGTCGAAAGCTTTGCCAAAATCCGTGTAGATCAGGTCGACAGACTTCTGGTTCACTATTTGCAACCAATCAAGCCTTGTCACAAGCAGGTTGGTGATGCATGAAAGCCTGGCACGAAACAATGCTGTGCCGGTGTCAGATCTTTCCATCGGAACAGCTGTAGCAAACTCTTCTCAAGCTTTTCGGCAAGGTTGGTCAAAACAGTGTCAAACAAATTGACTCGTAATTGTCGACTTTGCTGGGGTAGCTGCCTTTCAGAATCGGCCTTACCGCCAAGTAGCAAGATCAATCGTCAACGAACCTTCGGGCAGCGACTTGTTCAATAAGTCGGTCATATCAAGCGAGCTAATGGCGGATAAGGATTTGAGACTCAGTGGGTGGAGCCCGTCAGGACCAGCAGGCTTGGTGCTGTAAAGTTGGCAAGCAGTTGACGCACCACTTCAGCAATGCAAACCAGACTGTCGATCTAGGTAAGAGCGGTACACGTCGAACTGGGTACAAACACCTGGCCACCTGCAAACACCGAAGCAAAGGGCGCCACCAAGGCAGACGCAGGCACAGTGCTGGAGGTTAGGGCCTGTCGGTTCGCGTCCTCTATCATGGTAGGTTACTTGTCACCCACAGGTGTCGCTTCACGTACGCAAAGGTTGCAAGCCGTTTTTAACACACCGGCAGTTGCTTGTTTTTGCACTGCTGCAAATGTTTAACAGTTTTTACTCACTTCGTAGTTGTAGAGAGAATCGCAGATAAGGAATTGTTCCCGCAGTCTGCGTGGTCGCCGTGCCAGCCTACCATATTCCTTGTCGAGCCAATGTAGCCCGACCGGTCCCAAGTACCAACAGTTCAGAGGCACAATTCGGTTGCACAATGAGTTTATCACATTCTTTATAACTGACTATTAAGCTTCAACTGATGCAGATTTCAGCAGATCGTAGTTCGAGTTAGTCCATCGAAATCCGTCTTCCAGTATTTGTAAGCTGACTGAGGGGCGTGGGGTCGCCGCAGCGGGCAATTCCATGTTGGCAATAAGAACTGAGTGGTGGCTTGCTGCCACAGGCTCCAGTACTCGAATGTCATACGCAGGTTGTTCACAGCTTGTTAGAATTAGGAATAAACACTGGGCAGTCCAGTGCGGTGTTACGATCGCCGGTTAACAGATCTATTGTGTCGTCCAAGTTTCAATTTCAATATCAACTAACTTTCCTTCGGCCTCACAATAACGGGTGATGTTGAATTTCAGGTCAGCATATTCGAGGGCACTTGAAATCACCTATGAGTACAATGGAACAATGGTTTATTACGGGAAAAAAGCATCGCTTAACAAGTCCCGTGGGATGGAAATTATTGCGAAAATCAATTGCATACTAAAGTGAAAGGCGTTGTGGTGGACTCACCATAGACTTATATGGAATAGCGGAGATGTTCGCGTATTAAACGTATAAATCCATCAACTCATTGGTTAGGCGTTTGGCAAGACACCGTTTGATTGCGTTTTGCAGCTCCTGGCTAACAAGTCATAAAATGAAATGTAAGTGAGACAATGCATCGTCAACACGTTTTTTATATATCGCCAGTTTGGGAGCAGAGACGACATAATTAGGGAGGGCATTCCAAGGCTCACACACGCGGAGAGAAAAGAAATTTCTACTGCATTCAAGCCGGCTATACTGAATTGTCAGTTTCAGAGGGTGACCTCTTAGTTTAGTGTTGTGGTTCAATTCCAGCAGCGGACGGCAAATGTGGTTTGGGTTCTTCAGAATCTGGTAAACCATTATGAGATCCCCCGCAAAAGCCGATATCGACTACTGTACATTCTTAGAGATTTCAGTCTAAGCTGATACGGCAGATGAAAGAGGCCCCTGACGTTCTTGGTTGCCCGTCGTTGAGGAGTCCCGAGAGCAACGAGATCCTGTTTCTGCCACGGCTGCCACGCCTGAATAGCATATTCCACGTGAGGTCGCACGTAGGCGTTAAGCATTTGGGGAAATATTGATGGTTCAAACCGACCGAAGGCTCTGCGAAGAAGGCCGAAGGGTTGATTTCCGGTTCTCCTCGCCTTCTCTGCTTGTTTGGAACACCCGAGATCTTCCTGTACCAATACACCCAGGTCACGCTCCTGAGAAACCTTCGCCAAGGTGTGGTCTCCAATCTTGTAAGCGCTCACCAGCTGGTGACGCAGATGCATCACTTTGCATTTAGACATGTTCAATTGAAGCTTGTTCCTCTTTGACCATTCGTAAATGCAATCTAGGTCATGTTGGAGCAGATCCTGATCTGCCTTGTTACTAATCGCCCGCCATATCTTGACGTTATCAGTGAAAAGCAGGAAGTTTGAGGAGATGACTCTTGCCAGGTCGTTGATAAACACCAGGAATAAACGCGGTCCCAGCACTGAGCCTTGCGGGACACCACATTCCACCTCAATTGGGTTAGAAAGTGATCCCCTAACACGTAATTGAAGCTTTCGTTGGTAAAGGAAGTTGCCAATCCAACCAAGTACAGGATCTCCGATTCCGTAACTTTGTAGTCTTTGAAGTAGGATGCGGTGATCAAGGCGGTCGGAAGCTTTGGAGAAGTCCAGATAGATGACGTCGACTCCGACCCCATCATCGGCCACTTCCGTCCAACTACCTCGTGTAATAAGTAGGTTGGTGGTGCATGACCGGTGTTGACGGAAGCCATGCTGTTCCGGTACCGAAATGTTGCATTTTTCTAGGTAGTCCATTAAACCCGCAGCGACGGCTGCTTCCATCACCTTCGCGAGCACAGGGAGGAGAGTCACTGGACAATAGTTTGCAGGATCGGAACGGCTACCGCCTTTAAAAATAGGGGTTATAATGCCACACTTCCACATAGTGGGGACTTGTTGTTCATCAAGGCACCTTTGAAAGAACTGTGACAGTGGTTCAGCTAGCTTGGTGGCCGTAGCCTTCAGTGCCTTCGGGCGGATGTTGTCTGCTCCTGGAGAACTGTGCTCACGCAGTGAGAGTAACTTCCTTAGCACAATTGATGGGTTGAAAATATATTTGTAAACAATGGAGTCTGTAATGAGCTTGATATTATGGGATAGGTAGATGTTGCGAGTTCAAAAATTGGGGCGTATTGCAGCCGCAGGGCATTAGCTGCTTCTTCGGCGCTTTGTACTCTACCGTCTGTAGTGAAAAGTGGGGGTATTCCATGCTTCACTTTACGAAGCTTATTGACATGCTTATACAGCAGTTTGTTGTTTGCCATGAACTTTTTGGCTAGGCACTGTTGATAGGTTACTTTGTCCTCACGGACAAGTGCAGTGCAATGGTTGCGATGGGTCAGGAAATTTCCCCAAGTCTCTGAGTCGGGGTTAATCTTGTAGGCACGCTATGCTGCATCCCTTATCGCCAGGCATTTGCGAGTTCTACTCCTTATAATTGAAGAATATGTGGGCAATTCATGTGGTTCCGGAGATGAGGCAGCAATCCAAGCAACAGCTCAGTGGACTGCGATAGAATTCACCCATGAGCAGCTCACCGCGCCTGATGTGGATCGCGCACCACAATTGCTCACATAGGCCACCTTCTGGTCGGTGAGCATTCACAGATTTCCTACACAGAGACCGGATGTAGAGCAAGACACCACCACGGGCATTCGATAGCTTATCATAGTTGAAACAAGAGTAACCACTAAGCTCATGTTCTTGAGTAAGTACTTCATCGTTCAACCACGTTTCTGCGAATCACACTACATCAGGTCACTCGAAAGCAACGAAGAGGTACAGTTCATCGCGATCGGTCATAAGATTGCGTAGGTTGCTAAAGATTACAAGCAAGTCGATGGAGGAACTACTGAACATGCCTGAAGAGTGAGTGACTGGTTTATCCGACTTCGCATTCGAGTTTCACTCGGAGGCCGCAGGATAAGAACGTGACACGGTTTCGAGACGCTTATGATCGGGATACGCATTTCTACCCAACCGGTGGTAGCAGGGCTGCGTCACGCCAGAAGCTGATGAAATAATTTCGTCATCATCACACGGGTTGCAACTAGACCTGCGGTACCACGGATAAGTCACGCGGGAAGCTGAAGAAATCAGACCGTTAGCATGAAACAGGTTGCTACCTGACAGGGTGGACCGCTAACAGGTTCGAAATTTCTCCAGGGCAAGTGGATTGAGCCAACTCAGGAACTTATTACAGGAGCTGATAGATTGGGAGCTATAAAATGTACCGTGTTCTGTGTCTAATATATTGCGATCTAGCAAGTTTCGGTGTTCTATTTTGTCCCCGACTGGGTTGTCAGAGGCAGAGAACAGAGGGAAAGCAGCGGTACAACAAGTTTTAACCACCCGAAAACCTGCAATACATTGGTTTGCTTCTCCCTCATCGGTTCGCTGCTTAGCTCGACGATGGCATAAATGAGGCGCTCTCGGTCAGTTGGAACTGTATCCGGACGGTTATAAGCATTGTTAGAGTGAGGAAAACACATCTGTTCAACATTCAGCTCATTACATGTTTCTCTGTAATGCATGAGGTAGCTGCTTCGGGCCTAGACACAGTGCTGGGGTCTCCACAGTCTGTTCTCCACGTCCATTGTATTCGCAGGTTTTTGCCACTAGACCACGTTGTTGGCCAAGATTCCAGTCTTAGATGTAGTTTGTGGTATTGTGACTCATATTGCTAATCTACCAAGCGCATCCAAGTAAGGACTTTTACCTGTAGAGTAACTGATATGACATATATTGAAAGTACTTGTAGCTGGGGGCGCGGATGTAAGTCTTTGGTTGTTATGCGAGTTGGGTGTTTTAGTTGCCAACGTTTCGTCACCAGACTGAGTGACATCCTTGGTGAAAACTTACAGAGTAGGGGCTTCTCAGTGCTCTTTAACTCCTTTGATTTCTCGTTAAGGATTACCATTCGGTTTCCATTTGCCTCAGTGACCTCTTGTTTGATTGGCACCTGATGGGTTGATCAAGTAATCGTTTTCTTTCATTTTGAACTGAGGAAGGTTGCCGGTTTTGTCCGCAACGCTTCGTAGATATATTTTCGGAATGGCAACCGTAAGGGACGAAGCAGTACTGTACCACATGGACCGCACCGCAGATAGATGGTAGAATTTTGGAATGTGACTATGCAGATTTTGCCGTTGGTAACTTAGTTGACCAGCGCATCGGTGTTAGATCCTAAAATGATAGTTCAGGTTTGATAGTTGAAAACCGATTTGACTGGACGTTCATCTCACTTCTATGTGTTTTTCATCACAGCCGTTTTTGCACGAAGTTGCTTTCATTGTGCCATCACTCTAACAGACTTTACTTTGCACACAGCCAAACAAACTCAATTCCTTATCAAATGCGAGTGTCGCGTCCGCTGCCCCCGCCGGCGTGGCCAGGGACTCCATGGGCACCGCAAGATGTGTATACGGAACTGTCGTCGAGAGTTCGGACAGACCGGTGGACCAAATGCGACAGTGTACGCACGAAGAATGCAAGAGTAGTGTGTGCTAGTTTCGTCGCATAGTTTACTATGACCGTATTCCCCTTCCAATTTGCACCGGGGTCAGCGCACCATCGAAAGTTCATACTTTTGGATTTCCATCATGGTCATGCCACTATTCACAAAACTCAATATGATACTTACATCCTTGTTCATTCCTTCGGAATAAAAGTTTCAATATTTTTGCCAACCATGATTCACTGTGCTGACTGCAACCCGACATCCAGCAGTTTAGGCTTTCAAGCCCCAGTGGTTTGCTCGAATGGTTGGCCTTTATCTTCTCCACCAGGCAATAAATTCAATTTACTCAGCATCTAAGGAAAAAGTTTTATTGACAATATTCCGACGTTCAACTATAATTGCAAAATATTCCCTCCTGAATGTCTTGGTTGAGTTTGAAGTGATTCCGGAGCAATCCTAGAACAGCAGCGCCAGGAGCACAAACAACCGATTGGCATTTTCTTAAAGCCAACAGTCGATTTGGTCGAACCGGACTTGTTGGCTTCTGTTACGCATTCGCATCGTGCGCAAACAAACCTGACATTTCGCTAAGGCGCAACCGACAAGCATGCAGCAACACTTTCTTCCGGTGTACACCAGGTGCAATTGGGTGTGAAACTGTACATGAAATTTGAACTTCCATTGGTGTGGTTCACTTCTTAGCATTGAAACGCGTGTCTGACTCAGGGTACTTGATGCCACGTGTTTGCCCTTTGGGCTGGGGACTATTCAAGTTGAAAACGACAGTGGTTAGTGAATCAGCTGAAACCATTCTGTCTTATCAACTTCCATTGGTCACTGACAAATGCACGCACAACGCGAGCTCAGATCCTATCATCAGCTAGATGACCGTCTAACAAGTTTTTATACTCACGACGCCTAATGGTTTAGGGGTTCAATCATGCGTCGTTTGTCACGTTTGAGCATATCAGCCAAGCTGATCCACCCCCCTTGGTTAACCAACAAAAATTGTTTGTTGGATGAACAACATACCGATTGACTTCCCTTCCCTCCAACATAGACGCTGTCATCATGCTTACGGACTGACTGCTTGTACCGTTCACTTGGAGGGGAGATACAATCTCTAAATTAACTCGCTCATTGCTACTTGATAGAGCACAGTATTATCATGCCCACTGAAGTTGGATCCGCTTATGAGTAAAAAGCTGGTTACGCGAAACTGCTCTTCTCCTGCGGGTGCTTCCTGAACTTGGTTCTTTTGCTCGAGTGCAGTAAAGACAAGATGCAGTTTTCTACGTCATATTAAGGCACTAGTCACAGGGACATTTACAAGACCGGATGCAACCAGATTTGTTAATTGGCGGCTACCTGAAACTAATAAATCAATAGCTGCATGTACATAACTGATGAGAAGGTACAAATTAACAGCCTCATCACACGACTTGCTCCTTCGGATATTCTTATTTGGAAGTACAGTAAATTTAATATTTCAAAGCATTGAGTCTTTACTGGCTTGTACACTGTTCCACTCTGTGCCCATCTTTTAACGAACTCGCGTATCCTGTCCATTTTAACGTATTACCGTGTCCTTGTGCACCTGTTGACTTGTATACTGCACACACCCAATACAACGGCCGAAAATTGCAAGCGATGATAGGCAAATTCGGCGTCCTTCACACATTTTCTTAGTGGAAAAATTTGAGTAGCTGTTGAGCCTTTGGTACTGGGTCAGTTAGCACATTTATATTACCTCGCACCACATGGAAGTGGCGAATTACTTGTACACTGCAGCTAGTTGGACTTCTTACGCTGTAGTCTTACGAAAGTGGATAATCGATGTTTGTCACTAACTATGAATGTTGTATCGTACCTGATGTTGATGACCACTGGATTCCTTATTTACAGCCATTTGGAAGTAGGCAAGTATCAATGAGCGTCTATCAGATGCTCATAAGCTTGCACTCACGTTACTCGATGTCAGATCGTTATAACCGCGTTGACAACACACACACACACACACACACGCACACAGTGCAGTCGAATGAGACACAGTCAGGTGCATATTTAGCAGCTCTTAGTAGTTACCGACAACAATGGGACAATGGTTTTATACGGGTAAAAAAGCTGATGCTTAACAGATCCCGTAGGATGGTTATGGTGAAACTTCAAAATGTTAAAAATGTTGGGTTTACACCAGTGAACGCACTGAAATATACGTAGTACAGACTGTGAATCCAAGGTAAAACCGTAAGTAATGACGGCAAATGGGATGTTGGTAAGAATCGTGTCTCCTGGTATACACACACAGGAGGTAAAAATGGAACGAAATATGTGATTTGACCGCAACTGAAACCTCTTACAGACACTTTTATTTATCCATGGGTAATGAGTCATGTAAGTTGGTGCAGAGAAATCAGTGCACTGTCAACTCGGGCTTTATACACTGCCAGCATGGGAGCACATATGACGGATTCCGGTAGGACATTCTACCTACGGCAAACGCGTACGGAAACGAACTTCCGACGACATTCCAAGTGACTGTACTGCTCTGCCAGTTTGAGATGGTGGCCTCTCAAATTGCTGTTGTGACTAAGCTCTAGCAAGCAGCGGCACCTGTGTTCATGACTAGCAATTTGCCACAATCCTGGGATAAGAACAACATCCACGTGATTGTGTTTATGCTGCGTACGGTCCGTTATGCTCTTCCATCATCTGAAAGCAGTATTGCCTCAAAACGAAATCAACTTGTTTGAGTCCCAAGAGTGCATTCTTCGTCCAGGCATATTCTTTTCGCATGCAACCTATTGAACGCAAAGTGAGTATTTGGATATTCTGGTCGCTAAGCTTGACTAAGCTATCTAAATCACCGAGCGACGGTAAAATGGTCATTATTTGCGGTCTACTCTGACGGACCACGCCCTTGTCTGACAGTGTGCCTCGCCATTTGAATTGGAAAATGTGTTACAGGTAGAAATGCATTACATCTGGACTCACGAAGACAGCCATCGCACGCCCAGAAAAGCACTGCATGCGCGTTTCATCCTTTCGGGATCCGTCAACAGGGCGCATTCCATCGGGCCCCCGCTAGGGCTTGAACCCGCAAGTCGACTGTTGCCAGTCCGTGGCTGAGACCATTGAGCTAGGGGGACGGCAACAGTCATCGTGAATAAGTTACTAGATGTGATATAGCGCCGCTCACTATCCACTGACTTGCACGTTACTGCCGTGAAGACAGGGTAGCCCCCTCGTCTAGATGTGAAGAATTGCTGTCTATATCATTAAAATGCCCTACTACTCCTCTACAAAATATGCAACAATCGCTGGATAACATGGTCTAGGAAAGCGGATTTCCTATATGTCCTCCGTGTCTAGGTGTTTTAGGAAAGGGCTGACAGCAGCACTCACGTGCATCCCAATAGTTTGATCATAAATGACATGAACAGCTTTGCATATGCAAAAAAGCAGCCTAGAAAACGCTGTGTTCGTTTTGCATGCGGAAGTGGGCTGTTCGCAGGCTAGCCGTAGACAGTTGTGTAGCACTGGGGTTAGCAATGCCCGGTCGACCAGGACCTTGAGTACACAGTTTAACTCCAGTGTTAGTGAGAACAGTTGGGTTAAGCAGTACATCGGACAATTCATGCCTCGCCAAGCCCTCCCTGAATTGCGTTTCGTCGCCAACGTCATATGTCCTGGTGTTTCAGCCTGATTCTTTCTGCTCCTGTGTTTCATACCCAGTCTTGTTCACACATTTGCGCAGTAAGGCAATTGGAACCATGCTGGTTCGTTAAAGCTAGCCGTTGATTTTAGTGCCGGTTTTATTTTTTTTTTGCTGATTTGCTATGGAGGAAATGCACGACGACCTAAGCTGTTTAATATTTTTCACATTTGTCTATCTTTAACGGGGCAGATTTTGTATGTACTTTATGACTGGCAGACTGTTGTTCCTGTTCTGTTGCTGAATACATGTGTTTCTATCCCGCTCGTCCAAGCATCCTTGTCGTACATACCTAAACTCTTGCAGAAGCTAATGAGTCCATAATTCGTTTGTTTAACTTCGTGTACGAGTCATTCACATGCCATATACCTCGGCAGCACTTCGGGCCTGGCATACCGCATCTACAACAGCGCGCACTTCAGCTCAGTGACCCTCTCCTGGTATACCATTTTATAGACAACTTCACTCATGCTGCTAATAAGTTTGCTTGTTTAAAAATCAAAATAACGTGTTGTTCATTCAAGTTCACGCACAAATCAATTCATTCTTTCCCTGTGGGGTTACATGCATGCACTATCAGTGACACTCTCCCTGAGCAATGGACATTATCCCATGAGACTCCCTGGATATAAGCACAGGGCTAGATGTATGCTTCTATGGGGACAGATGTGCTCCAGAGTAGGTTGACACATTTGTGTTAACGGAAGATAGACATGGATGAGAGTGTCAGTACTAGGGGTCACCAACAGTACTCGTGACTGTAACTGGTCATCCTAGGATGAGGTGTTTGAACATTCTCTATCAGCACCCCTTTATCAGATCTTTTGTCGGAAAGAGTTACCATTGGTTCGTATTCTGACCCGGCCGGTAGCCGATGTCCCTGTGCCAAATTTCCAGCGCTTGTCCGAGCAGTCCGTACGTAACGTATCGAGCGCACAATATGTGATCGGTCCAGGGTGCATGGTACCAGTGGCACATTTAGGCTCCAGGTTAGTATTGCCTCTGGTCGAAACAATATATCGCATGAAGATAATAATAACAGTAAAAATAATAATAATGGTAATAATAATAGTCATAATTGTAATAGTATATTTCTCATCAAATGAAAACCTGTGACTATTTGGCACAGAACATACACGCATAGGTGATATCATGCTCTTGCAAGAGCGATATCAAGTTAGCTTATATTTGTTTGCATTCCTGGCAAGGTATTTGCTCCATATGTTTATCTTATGCGATGGTAGGAGGCAAATTTGCAGTTTGAATATTTTGTAGACACTTAAGACTAATTACACTGCGTGAAGTGGTGGTATTACATCCATTCGACATTATCTGGGCTTTCATTGAATGGATGTTCAAATGACCTTACCTAAGAAAAAAGCAACATAATGGTGTCGAGGTAGAGTTAGCTTCCCAACTTACTGCGAAAGGATTGCACAGTCCCACACAACCTGATGGTGAATGGCAGCCGATTCCACAGAGAAGCATATATGGTGAGACGAAAGTAAAACCGCAAATTTGTTTGCATCGTGGTATAATCAGGGTAAGGTCTTTGTTACCTTGGTCTCGCGTGTAATTGTGCTTCAATGTTAAGGTGAATCGATTGCAATGGGTATTGCTATGAAGCAGATTTTGCAACAGTCTCAAGTTATCTCTTAGTCTTCGCAGCTAAAGCGGATCGGGATGGAGTTGCTGGCGTCGCACCCGAGAGTTCATGATAGAAATTTTCCTAATACATGCTTAGTAAATGACCATTGAAGGCTTTCTATCGACGTTATGTCTGAGTTCCTCATGTTGCCTCATATTATGCTACGATACTCCAGGATTGGACGATAAATGATTTTAAATAGTTCAACTGTAGCTGTGCTTGTATGCATGTTATGAGAGATTAGCGAAGGATTGTCTAACTAGTGTTAACTGGTACTCAATCTGTTCTAAGAATATGAAGGTTGCAAGGTAACGGGTATACTGTTGTACACAGATGCGTCCGCTGTCGTGTGATAGATACTTCGGGTGTCAAGCGACTGCAACATATGATACTTGACTGTTGTGCTTAAAACGTCATCATCCACTGTCGCACCAAGTCTCGTGCGAATGAATGTATTCTTGCATGAGTGGTAGTACGTTCGGAAGCTCAACTCGTCGGTACTTATGGACAAATGTTATAGCATCAACAAATCAAAACGGCACGCCATGTTTGTTAACGAAACTGCTACCATGGACACAAAGAAGGAAAATTAATGTACCGAACGCACATCCTTATTTAACCCCACTAGTAATTGGACGCGGGGAAAAGCAATAGTCGCCTAAAGTGAGTAGTTTAGCCGGACCGTTCATATATGATGACAACCAACCAATTAATATGTACCGGACTTCAAAGAAGTCTATCTGAATCGGTAACGGTTTGTGTTTTCTGCATGTCTAGACATAGAATTAATATTGCATATGTGAGTCAATGGAGTCTAGTATGTAGCTCAGGTAATGCAGCTACCACAATGTGTACGATGGTTAGTCAAGAAAACCATTTTAGGACCTGTCTATCAGCTCCAGTGAGTTGATGAAATTCCTCACACTTTTTTTTACCAAGTTCACGAATAATCCGGCTATTATAGGAATACTATGGCTTGGTCTGTAATTGCCGATCTCCTGTTTTGCGCAGCCCTTGTAGCGAAGGCTCATAAATGAAGTTTTCCATTGATCTGCAAAGTAATTGGATCACAATGAACCGGGAAACATACACAAAAGGAGCAGTGATATATCAGGCCCTCCCAATTTCATGGCGGATGAGGGGATGCCATCAGCTTCCAGAATTGATCACTGTTGAACAGCATGTGTTGCTTGGTGAATATTGCGGAGGGCAATAGCACTTTAGATGGAGCCTTAGTATAATTATAGAGTTAGTGTCAAGGTTCATATAGGTGGACAAGAACGAGCTAAATGCTTCACAGATGGCGCCTGGATGTCGTCTACCAATTCAGTGAGCAATGGAAAGCGTTTGTTGGTTCTTCGACGGAGAAAGCCGACCAGCTCTTTTGCTTCACATGTCATTCGTACGGTTGCTTGATATTCATGTATTCTCCCTATCAATTCTTAGTGCCTGATTTCAAAGAAGAGTCGGTGCATCTGTGGAATCCTTTTTAGCGCGCGATTGGTTTGCTGGATTTCTGACTCGTAGAACGTTTGGCTGCATCATTTTAAACTTCACTGATTCGTTTTGCTTGGGCAACAACGAGGGTTATGGCTTGCTGAGCCTAATGATAGAAGTGCTGCACGTCTGTGTATGCATTGTTGGAGAGAAAGAAGGCATCCCAATAGCAGGACTGGATTATTTGATGGAAGAGTTCCCAGTTAATACTGCGGCTGATGTTGTAGAAGGAGGTACATATTGCTGCCGCTACCAGGGATGTCCTCTGAAACGTCGCTCTGTACGTTTGCCATATCCAATGTAAACATCGCGTCTAATGTGTTCTTCAACCTAGTTGGTATATAACCCACTGTGTCCAACCAACGCTGACTGAATAAATGAAGTCTATGTGTATAGACAAAGCCTGGGAAGACCAGTGTATCTTCGGCATGTTACAGCTATCTACAATTATCCTCGATTTGTGTGTCAATTCCGATGAAACATCGAAAGCTGAGGTGCTACGGACAACATTCATGGTTGCCGAATTCAGCGGGTTGCGGATACATGCAAGTAAACCGAGGCTCCTGAGACGGAGAACCGGCGAGAATAAGGAACATTTGCCTGTGGTGAATGTTCAAACCGTTCAGCTGTACATGTGTGATTGAGTTCAATGAAACATCCTTCACATTTTCTTTTACAGCGAACTTTACGATAAAGGCCGTAAAGGGGGTTATTGGATTACAGTCTAATACATCAACTGGGTAACACGTTTCGGAAATGAGAATTGCTTGCAACTCGTTTAAAGATGTAAGCATGCTTAGGAAATACTGTTTGTTGATAATCCATCTGGCGTTAATCAAAAGTATTGAAAACAAATCATAAATGGTGGAATCAGTGTTCGCGTCACTGTTGTGTGAGTCACTGCAATCGCGGGTTATGTGTGGGAGCATTGGGAATGGGTCCATTGCTAATAACCTTGCGTGTAGGGGTAGTGTGTCGTCCGCGATCGCCGGTATACCTCGCGAAAAGAGGGGGTTCAAATATCAAGGAGACATTGCGGTTAACTTGGTGCTGAGCGTATCTGGTCATGTGAAGAAATTACAGACCTAACGGATACGTATATTTGGCAGCTGCCTAGTACGTTGGGATCTTGAATGGCCGCGGATGCACTCATATATATATATATATATATATATATATATATATATATATATATATATATATAGCAAAAAATCTATTCCATTACCTCCTAGCACACTCCATGATGTCAGCCACATCAGCGCCTTCCAGCACTTTGCTCCGACATGTCACTGCCTACGTTTACATCAAGTATGAAAATAAAGATAGAAAAATGTGCCCAATAAGCCTGCCGATCTAACAGGCCAAATGTCACCGCGATGGGTGACAAAACCATTGCAACAAAATTGCCAAACTCAGTGAACAGTTCAACCGCCATCTGAACAACCTGAGCTACCAGACTTCAATTCTGTTCATTTTCCTTGCATTCCGGATGAGCTGAAGCAAAGAAGAATAAAAGTGACTTTTTACGCTCACATTGCTAGCACTACAGTTGTCCCGTGATTTTTCAGTCCAAGGACGCCGTGACTGCTACGGAACTTCTTAATAGTCGTGACTTATTGCTAAAAGTATTACCGTCCAAGCACGGCACATTGTGATATACCAAACGCATGTTCAAAGAGAAGTCTGGCGGAGCCAAGGCTAGTTGTCCCCTAATGAAATACAAATAAGAACGCATGAGTTGCACACAGACACTACAGGCTGGTGATCCGCACCAGTCTGGAAGTCACAATAGGCTCTCAAAATGGGACCATTTAAATGATTGTGAATGTAGATGGAACCTCTCTACTACATCCAGTGGCTCGACTGCTAGCCTCAAGGCTTCATCAATCGCATCACTCGGCAACGAAACACAGCACTTTGCTACAAAAACTGCCGTGTTGCTAAATGCCACATAATCGCCGAAGCCAGCACGACAGGGCCAATACATTGCGGCGTCGCACGAAGTTCACTCGGGTAATCCAGGTAAATACGAAAACCAGCCAAACGCTGTTCTCTCATTTACTGACGTCCCTGCAGCTTGTTGTGAATACTTTACAGCGGGAGCCGCGCACGCTAACCATGACATGGACAACTATTACAGACATCCAAGCAAGCAGCCACTTTTGCATGCAGTGGCATACCATGCTGGCGAGGTGCAAGCTACGTCGATACCTGTTGTAATCAGAAAGTCGCGAGATCCTGAACCGTCGTTGGAGGATGACTATGGCTCCACAACGCATGCTTACAATGCAATTACAGTGACTGCAACAGCACAATCCGCAAGCAGCACTTATGGTGAAGCGCAAGTGTTTGGCCTGTCCAGCTTAGATTTAAACAGCAAGTTCTTAACCTGGTGTCAAATTACATGCTCAGCAACGTACTAGCTATGTTATCAATTGATGGAGGCGACATCTGAATCTCCTGCCATTTTAGTCTCCTTTGAATGGCATCGTTACGAACACTTTTCTTAGGGACGTGTGGCACCCGTTCGTTCCCGGTTTTCGCGTTCCCGTTTGTGTGCTTTGCTAGGAACTTCTCTGGATCTCCATTTTTGGGTACTATAGAGGAGACGCCTTGCAGTTCGCATGCAATCGCTTCCTCAGAGCATAGCTGGCGAGCTATCGCAAAGTTAGTACGAACCGAAGGTCGTTTGTAATTTACAGCACACTAAATGTTAAACTTAGAGTAGTGTACCATTTAGGTTTCTTTTAAGCGACCATCTCAAATCGGAAGGCGTTGTAAGATACGATCTCAACTGTAAATTCGATTGCGGGGTAACAGTTGCTTAGAGCCAACCTTAGTTGTTCTGCTTGCTCGGCAGTGTGTACAACAACGAAAGTTTCAATCATGTAGCAGCTATATGAATACACCTGGTGTATATTACAACCTGATTATCTCTGTTTATACTTAAGCCAATCCGATTAGTGTATGTAAACGGATAACCAAAATACACGAAATAGCTGATTTCTGATTCTCCTGTCAAAATATCGTTCTTGCTTACTCTTTTGACACTGACCAGTTGTTCGTTGTGTAGTTCAGCCTACGGTGCTCGAAATACTAGCAGTCTTAGTCGAGACTGGCAATCACTCTCTCCGCTTTCAACGGACCGATGAGATAGGCAAAAGGAGAGGTAGTCACTGAATGCCAAACAGGATGCATTCTGTAGTGTAGAAGGTGATCAAAGTAAAATAAGAATGATCTCAAAATGATTTGACAGAAAAATATGCATGGCAAGCAACGCGCCAAAGATCCAAACACAGCAACTCAGATGACGGAAATTTAATTGATGCCGTATTACAAGGGGAAAATCAACAAACTATGATATTTAAACTAAGAAGGATATCTGGATTAATCAATCTATCTTGTACCACACATCTTGGTTTGTGAAGGAACACTTAATCGTCTCAAAATTATGAATGTGTAGTGACTTGGAGATTCCCCGTATGACTGTGTAAACTATCCTAATATATTTAAATTAACCTTTCTTATGTATTAGGGAATTAGGCGGTTCGCCTGTTGGAACGTTGTTCCCGGTTGTTTAAAACACGGACACGATATCCGACTTTGGCCCGCGACTCGACTGCGAACGACGCTCCGTCCACGCACTTGACGCCCAACTACATCCTCCCTAGTTAGCTCTCACCTGGTGCCCTATTTTTAGCATTAGTTAGCTCTTCTCCCGTTCAATAAACTTTTCCCCTAGTTTAACTTATGTGTGTTCTACCCATTGCCATTGGTTGGCCGTCTAGTCTCGTACCGGATATATAGCGCACGATCATCGCGCTATAATTGGTGACACCGAAATTTTTTTTGGTGGGCTTGTTACTAATGTCTCTTTTCAGAGCCGGTAACTTATTTTATCTACCCTTCTAATTTTACTTTTCGCTATTTGGGTTCACATCCACTGGCTTCGTAACTTTTTCACCATGAAGGTCATTCACCCAGATTCGAACGATCAGGTTAGTGGGTTCCGTTTCCCAATCCCACCTTTCTGGGAGACTAATCCTAAGGCCTGGTTTACTCAGTTAGAATCCATTTTTTCGTTACATGGCATTAGGTCTGACAGTGTCAAATTTCACTGCGTTGTCGCAGCGCTTCCTCGACAAGTCGTCAATGACCTGGATGACATCTTGGAGCTTCCCGAATATCAGAAGAGTTACGACGAGCTTAAAGCCGTCGTCTTAAAGCGATTCGGCATAACAATGAACAATGGTATATTACCGGTAAAAAAGCGATTGCTTTACAATTCCCGTAGGATGGTTGAAATGAATGTAAACATAAGTGTAATTCGCCAATTTAAGCGTCTAGCGATTCAGATGCCCCTTATTCATATAAACATTTTTGAATGTGTACTGAATTGTTACTGTAGAGTAATATGGGAAGTAATATGGAGAAGGTATGCCTTAAGAACAAGAGAAACGACAACGCTTACTCGTGCGCCTCATTCTTGGACTGAGGTAAGTGATGAATGCAGTTGTAATATATCCGAAACTATATTCCACAACAGCAGTGTGTAAGTAGTGATGCACAAAAGCTGAGAATGAGCACCGTTGTTTCGCGTCTGGTTGACGCAGACATGTCTGTTTATATAGCGTAATGTAAGTGGATAAGCGAATCACCAAGACATCCTTTGAATACCGTTAGCGTGGGGGAAGAAACAACATATGTGGGAAGAGCGTTCCAGTGTTGACACACACGAAGGGAAAAGAAATTCCGGGGGCATTCCAACCGGCTGTATTGTGTGTCCAGCTTTAGATGGTGTCCTCTGAGTGTGGTACTGCTATTCAGCTCTAGTAGGTGACGATAAGAATGGATTGGATTCCTCAGGATCATATAAGTCATTATCAAGTTGCCACGCAGGCGTCGATATTATCCACTGTAGACCCCGAGGGTTTTCAGCCTCAATCGGTAAGGGAGATGAAACAAGCCCTTTACGTTCTTGGTCGCCCTTCGTTGTGGCAGTTCCAGAGCGGTAAGGTCTTGCTTTTGCCATGGCTGCCAGGCGTGGATGGCGTATCAGAATGAGGCCGAATGTAGGCGTTGAGCATCTGAGAAAAGATGGAAGGATCAAAGCGACTGAATGCCCTCCGCAAAAGGCCAAGATGTTGGTTAGCTTTTTTGGAGGCTTTCTCGGCCTGACGGGAACAGCCCAGATCTTCCTGCACCATCACGCCTAAATCGCATTCCGTTGTAGTGCGCTGCAATATTTGATCCCCCAGTCTGTATTCGCACGTCGTTTTATGGCGTATGCTCAACACCTTGCACTTTGTAGCGTTGAACTGAAGCAGGTTCTGAGTCGACCATTCGTAGACCCTGTCAAGATCATCCTGAAGTGTTGCATTGTCGCTGGTTGTTCTAATGGCTCGCCATATCTTGAGATCATCAGCAAAGAGTAAGGAGTTGGAGGTGATTACTGTCACGAGATCGTTTACGTAAATCAGGAATAGTCGTGGACCAAGTACTGAGCCCTGGGGCACTCCGCACTTAACGTCGATTGGGTCAGAGATGACGCCACGAACTCTTACATTCAGATGTCGCTGAAGCAAGAAGTTACCTATCCAACCGAAGATTGGGTCACCAATTCCACAACACTGCAGCTTGTGAAGGAGGATACGGTGGTTCAGACGGTCGAAATCCTTTGAGAAGTCCAGATATACTGCATCAACACCTACGCCGCTGTCAACGGTCTCAGTCCAGCTGGATCTAGCAAGTAGCAAGTTTGAAGTGCAAGATCGGTTCTTGCGAAATCCATGTTGTTCTTGTGCTATGATGTTGCGTTCCTCCAAGAAGTTCATCAACGCTTCGGCAACAATCCCTTCCATGATTTTGGAGAGCACCGGAAGTAGTGTTAGCGGGCGATAGTTGGCCGGATCTGTACGACTTCCTCCCTTATGGATGGGAGTGACGATGCCCTGCTTCCACATTGTTGGCACCCGCATCTCATCGAGGCATCGTTGGAAGAACTTGCAGAGTGGGTCCGCCAGGTTTACTGCAGCCAATTTCAACGCTTTTGGACGAATATTATCAACACCGGGAGAGGTATGCTCACGCAGGGCAATTAGCCTTTTCATAACATCCGCAGTCGTAAACGTGATGTGGCTAAGTCCTGGTGGTGGTACAACGATCGGGAACAGTGTATGCGGCGATGTCGTGCTCTGGGAGTTGGGGGCGAATTGTTGACCTAGAGCGTTGGCCGCCTCGGTTGCGGTTTGTGCGAGTCCACATAACGTGTGTAAGGCAGGAATTCCTCGCTGCACTTTGCGGAGCTTGTTTATGTGTCTGTACAGGAGCTTGGGGTTAGAAAGGAATTTCTCAGCTAGATTCTGTTGGTGCTGTATTTTATCTTCGTGTACCAGGTTTACGCAGTGATTCCTTTGGATAGTGTAGGATTTCCATGTTTCGGCACTCGATGACTCTTTGTATCTTCACCAGAGTAAATTCCTCGTAACGATGCACTTGCGTGTCCTGCTGCGTATGAATGCTTTTACTGTCTTCGTTCGCGAAGGTATTTTCCTAGAAGCACTAGTTACTAACGTGTTGAACTTGTGAGCAAATTCAGACCAGGCGACATCGGGCGATCGTTCAGCTAGAAATGCCCAGTATGTAGCATTTATAAGTTTGATTAGAGCGCCGTAATCCGTAATGAACTGACACTCCTCGGTGTTTTCTCTGCATAACAGATGTACTTGAACATGTGGGTTGCATGGTCGCTACGGCCTAAAGGACTCTCTATCGATACCGTTTCGATCATAAACTCTTCATTGGTGAATACGAGATCCAGGACAGCAGACCACGCTTGCACTACGCAGCTTCTTAACGAAACCGAGCTAGGTGTTCGGAAGCCTTCTCAGTTGCTGCACAAGATGCAGACAATATCTAAGCCTCTCTCTGTTGGCAACTCTTTCCTTCGTCGTCTGCCACGTGACATACGTAACCCCCTGCACGCAAAAGATGCGCCTCTTTTCCAGCTCGCCGACATTGCCGACCGTATTTGGAAATCCAAAGCCCAAATATCTCACGTTCAGTACACTTCCAGTACGGAGGTAGCAGAACTAAGTACACAAGTAGCGGCGCTTACCAATCGACTAGAGAACCTGTCATAGTCCAGATCCAAGGGGGTTAGGTATGTCACGTGGCAGGCGATGAAGCCACATCTCATTAAGGAAAGAATTGCCAACAGAGAGAGGCTTAACTACTGTCTGCATCTTGTGCAGCAACTGAGAAGGCTTCCGAACACAGCTCGGTTTCGCTAAGAAGCTGCGTAGTGCTAGCGTGGTCTGCTACGCCGAATCGCTTTAAGACGACGGCTTTAAGCTCGTCGTAACTCTTCTGATATTCGGGAAGCTCCAAGATGTCATCCAGGTCATTGACGACTTGTCGAGGAAGCGCTGCGACAACGCAGTGAAGTTTGACACTGTCAGACCTAATGCCATGTCACAAAAAAAAATGGATTCTAACTGAGTAAACCAGGCCTTAGGATTAGTCTCCCAGAAAGGTGGGATTGGGAAACGGAACCCACTAACCTGATCGTTCGAATCTGGGTGAATGACCTTCATGGTGAAAAAGTTACGAAGCCAGTGGATGTGAACCCAAATAGCGAAAAGTAAAATTAGAAGGGTAGATAAAATAAGTTACCGGCTCTGAAAAGAGACATTAGTAACAAGCCCACCAAAAAAAATTTCGGTGTCACCAATTATAGCGCGATGATCGTGCGCTATATATCCGGTACGAGACTAGACGACCAACCAATGGTAATGGGTAGAACACACATAAGTTAAACTAGGGGAAAATTTTATTGAACGGGAAAAGAGCTAACTAATGCTAAAAATAGGGCACTATGTGAGAGCTAGCTAGGGAGGATGTAGTTGGGCGTCAAGTGCGTGGACGGAGCGTCGTTCGCAGTCGAGTCGCGGGCCAAAGTCGGATATCGTGTCCGTGTTTTAAACAACCGGGAACAACGTTCCAACAGGCGAACCGCCTAATTCCCTAATACATAAGAAAGGTTAATTTAAATATATTAGGATAGTTTACACAGTCATACGGGGAATCTCCAAGTCACTACACATTCATAATTTTGAGACGATTAAGTGTTCCTTCACAAAACAAGATGCGTGGTACAAGATAGATTGATTAATCCAGATATCCTTCTTAGTTTAAATATCATAGTTTGTTGATTTTCCCCTTGTAATACGGCATCAATTAAATTTCCGTCATCTGAGTTGCTGTGTTTGGATCTTTGGCGCGGTTGCTTGCCATGCATATTTTTATGTCAAATCATTTTGCGATCATTCTTATTTTACTTTGATCACCTTCTACACTACAGAATGCATCCTGTTTGGCATTCAGTGACTACCTCTCCTTTTGCCTATCTCATCGGTCCGTTGAAAGCGGAGAGAGTGATTGCCAGTCTCGACTAAGACTGCTAGTATTTCGAGCATCGTAGGCTGAACTACACAACGAACAACTGGTCAGTGTCAAAAGAGTAAGCAAGAACGATATTTTGACAGGAGAATCAGAAATCAGCTATTTCGTGTATTTTGGTTATCCGTTTACATACACTAATCGGATTGGCTTTAGTATAAACAGAGATAATCAGGTTGTAATATACACCAGGTGTATTCATATAGCTGCTACATGATTGAAACTTTCGTTGTTGTACACACTGCCGAGCAAGCAGAACAACTAAGGTTGGCTCTAAGCAACTGTTACCCCGCAATCGAATTTACAGTTGAGATCGTATCTTACAACGCCTTCCAATTTGAGATGGTCGCTTAAAAGAAACCTAAATGGTACACTACTTTAAGTTTAACATTTAGTGTGCTGTAAATTACAAACGACCTTCGGTTCGTACTAACTTTGCGATAGCTCGCCAGCTATGCTCTGAGGAAGCGATTGCATGCGAACTGCAAGGCGTCTCCTCTACAGTACCCAAAAATGGAGATCCAGAGAAGTTCCTAGCAAAGCACACAAACGGGAACGCGAAAACCGGGAACGAACGGGTGCCACACGTCCCTAAGAAAAGTGTTCGTAACGATACCATTCAAAGGAGACTAAAATGGCAGGAGATTCAGATGTCGCCTCCATCAATTGATAACATAGCTAGTACGTTGCTGAGCATGTAATTTGACACCAGGTTAAGAACTTGCTGTTTAAATCTAAGCTGGACAGGCCAAACACTTGCGCTTCACCATAAGTGCTGCTTGCGGATTGTGCTGTTGCAGTCACTGTAATTGCATTGTAAGCATGCGTTGTGGAGCCATAGTCATCCTCCAACGACGGTTCAGGATCTCGCGACTTTCTGATTACAACAGGTATCGACGTAGCTTGCACCTCGCCAGCATGGTATGCCACTGCATGCAAAAGTGGCTGCTTGCTTGGCTGTCTGTAATAGTTGTCCATGTCATGGTTAGCGTGCGCGGCTCCCGCTGTAAAGTATTCACAACAAGCTGCAGGGACGTCAGTAAATGAGAGAACAGCGTTTGGCTGGTTTTCGTATTTACCTGGATTACCCGAGTGAAGTTCGTGCGACGCCGCAATGTATTGGCCCTGTCGTGCTGGTTTCGGCGATTATGTGGCATTTAGCAACACGGCAGTTTTTGTAGCAAAGTGCTGTGTTTCGTTGCCGAGTGATGCGATTGATGAAGCCTTGAGGCCAGCAGTCGAGCCACTGGATGTAGTAGAGAGGTTCCATCTACATTCACAATCATTTAAATGGTCCCATTTTGAGAGCCTATTGTGACTTCCAGACTGGTGCGGATCACCGGCCTGTAGTGTCTGTGTGCAACTCATGCGTTCTTATTTGTATTTCATTAGGGGACAACTAGCCTTGGCTCCGCCAGACTTCTCTTTGAACATGCGTTTGGTATATCACAATGTGCCGTGCTTGGACGGTAATACTTTTAGCAATAAGTCACGACTATTAAGAAGTTCCGTAGCAGTCACGGCGTCCTTGGACTGAAAAATCACGGGACAACTGTAGCGCTAGCAATGTGAGCGTAAAAAGTCACTTTTATTCTTCTTTGCTTCAGCTCATCTGGAATGCAAGGAAAATGAACAGAATTGAAGTCTGGTAGCTCAGGTTGTTCAGATGGCGGTTGAACTGTTCACTGAGTTTGGCAATTTTGTTGGAAACGAGTGGTACGTTTGGCCGGGGATGCATTGTGTTCTTGCGCGATGGGCACGCAGCTGTTTCACCTGTCAGCAAGCCAAAATTCAGCGGCACTTGTCCGCTCCGCTTGGTCGCTTTCCGTCCCTCTCAGCGTGATTTGCTCACATCCACATCGACACAGTGAGAGCTTTTGCCCCGTCCGAAGGGATGGTCGATATGTTGACCAGGATCGATCGTTGCTCCCGTTGGTCCAAAGCCGTTCTCATGCCTGGCGTAGCTGCGGAAATTGTAACGCGCGTATTCGTCGTTTACTGGATCGCTTCACACGGCTGTTTAGCCGCAGTGACGACAGACCGCGGTCCGCAATTAAAATCTTCGACCTATAACGATTTTTTTAATGCATTATATGCCGACGCATTCGCACGACTGCCTATCATCCGCAGGCGAACGGCATGATGGAACGTTTCCACTGACAGCTGAAAGCTTTACTTAGCGCCGCCAATGAGCTGAGTTGGACCGCAGTGCTGCCTATAATCGTTCTTGGGCTCCGATCAGCTCTAAAGGCTGATCTACGTATATCTAGCGCCGAGTTAGTATATGGACAAGCATTGCGTTTACCTGACGATTTATTTTCTAATTGTCCCTGAATTCCTCGTTACGATGCGAATTATGCTCGTCACCTAGCCACGAGCATGCGCCATCACAGGCTTCCCGACGTTAAAGAACAAGGACGTAAATCTTTTGTTCCACAACACTTGCAGCATTGTCCGTTTGTTTTTCTCCGCCACGATGGTCTCCGCAGACCACTGGAACGACCTTATGAAGGTCCTTTCAAAGTGCTGCGGAGTAAGGACCGCGTCTTTATCATCGATTGAGAAGCCGTTACGATTGACCGTCTTAAGGTTGCCCACATGGAACCTGAGCTCGATGAAGGCCCTTGTTCGTCTTATGACGAATCAACCCAGCCTATTATGGAAGACTCGCCTGCTTCCAACGTGCCTGACCTCAAGCATCACCCTCCATGCAAGCCTTCCACTACAGCTTCGCCGTTTACCATCGAACCAACCTTCACGTCTTCAGCAATCTCCCAACGTTGCGATGTCATAAGACGTCTAAGACGACGCCTTCCTCTGATCCACACGTCGACTAGTAGAGTAGGCGCGTTCATTGGCCAGTGTGATCAAGGGATTAGTATTCCTTCCACTATTCTTTTCTCGCTTTCCTTTTCCCTTTTGGCCAACAACGTACGAAAACCAAAAAATCGGCAAAAGCTTTTGAAAACGCCAAGAAAGCGACAAAACCTGTTGAAAACCTCAAAAGGTCGCGAAACGTTTTGAAAATCCAAAAAAGAGGAAAACGTTCTGAAAGCGCAGAAAGTTGCATTTTGCTTGACGTTTACCTCATCCAGTAAATGTCACTCTTACTTTTGCCCTCGCCACTACTGTCACTGCTCTTGTTTCAGTTTATCTTCCAAGGATGGACCGGAGGAGATGACGAGCCTGAAGCGAACATTTGACCTTCAAGAAACTGCAGGCATTTGACGCTCACGAACTTCCCCCATTTTGTGTTTTAGCGCCTTTAGGGAGGACAAGGGCATGAGCCCGCTAGGGTTCGATCGCCAGGTTCTCCCCCAGCAGCTGCATCAGGTTTCATTACCTGGTCTCGCAGAAGGTTGGCCCGCGACGGATAGCCCTCACTTAGATCGAAGGGTCACCCACGGTTTCCCTTCTAGGTGGTGGATGTGTAGTGACCTTGAGATTCCCCGTATGATTGTGTAAACCATACTAATATATATTTAAATTAACCTTTTATGTATTAGGGAATTAGGCGGTTTGCCTGTTGAAACGTTGTTCCCGGTTGTTTAAACACGAACACGATATCCGACTTTGGCCCGCGACTCGACTGCGAACGATGCTCCGTCCACGCACTTGACGCCCACCTACATCCTCCCTAGTTAGCTCTCACCTGGTGCCCTATTTTTAGCATTAGTTAGCTCTTCTCCCGTTCAATAAAATTTTCCCCTAGTTTAACTTATGTGTGTTCTACCCATTGCCATTGGTTGGCCGTCTAGTCTCGTACCGGATATATAGCGCACGATCATCGCGCCATAAATGCTTTGCACATGGTTGTGTTTGAAGTTAGAAATGTACACTCACGGCTGACTGTGTATGCGCAGTCTCCGAAGTTGTTGAAGAACCACCGTCGTGAATCTGTGTCTGCCAGTTTCGTGGAAGGGTGAAATCACTGTGCCCGATTCAGAACTACTTCGGTCAACCTCCGCCTAGTACACTATAATTCGAAACTTATCCCGAATCGCATAGTAGGATAACCGTGGGTGACACCAGTCGTGAGCGAAAGCAGTTTCACTGCACTCAGAGGACAACATAAGCAGGCAGCCATGGACGAGCATGACAAACGGAACGGTCCAAATCTTGCAGGCTGTAACCGTGTAAGCCAGGCTTGACTGTCTTCCCCAAGTAGGCCAGCCATGGCACACAATGCGTCCACCAACGCACGTGATGTGGCATAGGCGGGCTGTTGCTGTGCCGGGGACTTGAGAACCAGACACTCAGGCTCATCGTGCGGCTGCAGCGACTACGTGAAAGGGGTGTCTGGAAATCATAGCAGATGCGTACCGCGTTTGGGCTGGATCGTTAACGGTGAAGCCCTGCAATATGTGACTCCCTGAATGCTTGGATAGTCCGAGTGTTAATGAGTTCGTGTTCGTACCCAATAGGTGCTACTGACTCAGGAGACTTTGCCGTGCAACTATTGTGTGTGTGAATTCAGGGCCTATTTGATTTCTACTTCCTGCACTCTCATTGAATCTGAATTCCTCAATAACTGAGCTTGCCTACAGTTCTTTATCTTCTACCACTTACAGATGCACGTTACCTATGCGCTGTTAGTGCCATACACTAAGAACACCGCATAAAGTTAATATCAGGGATATGTAGCCGATTGGTGATCAACACACGATGCCCTTAAACAATATGACAACTAACGCAGTGAGTTAGGCCTTCCGGTGCTTTTCGTCCAACTGGCTATATCGCATACTTGACTGGGAAATATTTGCATCATCGTTGAGATGGCATTATTTGGATACAAGGGGACATACATGCGGTACGTGAATAGCAGCGGATTCATTTTTGGAGGATATAAATGCATGTCTATTCAGCATTGGCCGTCACTCGACAGCCAAGCCACATGCATGAAAAGGAACAGCCTTACTTCCGCTAGCATGAGATGGAAAATCAAGAGATTTGTCGGTGCCCCCCATAGCACTCATGATTTGCCCGCGCTGTATCAACTTTGCAAGCAAGATGGAGCATTGCATGCAAGCCCGTCGGAAAATCGCATTTCTGATGAACGCCAAACTCTTTCAGAAGCGCACAAACCATTGTAGCTTCTGCAGTAACCTAAACAGATGAATAAGTCAATGCACAAACAATTAGCGCAGCGCTGCGATATGTCGACATTGCATCTATTGACCTGTCATACTTCCTTCGCAGTTGGAAATTCCGTGAATGCGTACGTATGTTTATCTGCAATTGATGCCCCGCAAGCAACATCCAGTGCTTTGAAATAGTGGTCGCCCAGCCAACTTTCGTGGGAGTGTGGACCACTTGAGTACACGCCATTTACCACGCTTTTCTCACTTTGCGCCGCAACGATGCATCGATAGTCGAATGCAGCGGACGACTGACAACCCCATGTCTACTGTATGCCGGTTTCCACAACTACCTTTTAATTTAACATAAGGTTGCAGGCACAATAATATGTAGCGAAATGAATGGGAAAACGTAGAGAAGTGTTAAAAACGATTTATATGGGAACATTCGTTCGACAAGGAAATGCCTTGTGCGGGGCAGAACGTAGCGTAAATCCCTTAATTATCTTCACGTTAGCTTTCCAGCGACAAGGTTGCGAAGATGGACGACACTTGCTATTGCCAGGCTGTCTGCTACAGACATCAAGATACCAAATGTAGCAGGTTCACTCCTTTTTGCCGTTATTTTACTGCGGCATGTAAGTTAACTGTAGAGACTTGGTGTATCATATGGAAACGATACTTAATCGATGCAGCAGCGTGTAATATCTTCAGAAGTAACGTCTTTCTTTTGAAGGCTGTTAGAGATCTTTCCCAACTGGACATGGCTCAGATGTTAATTAGTTGGAAACGTTGCGAGGTAACCTCATCATGCGACCTTATTCCGAATAAATCGGCAGATCTGCTGACCACGAAGCTAACCTCCTCGTTTTCACCAAACAGGTAACTTTTAGGATTTGGTAAAAATGCTCGCATTTAGAGATAGCAAGAAATGCGGTAGGAGATTTTTCGCGCAGATAACGCACACCTTAATAATGCCATCGTCAGTGCAACCTATATGAGTTCGCAGTGTGGGCGCTGTGAGATGGCATATTCATTGCAGCCAATTATTCATCAGTAACCAAATAAAGGAGAAAATCGCACTGAATCTGTTTGTGTGGCCAGATTTTAGTGCCTGCATTTGGATTGCATCGGTGTCCCGTCAGAACATAAGAAATTAGTGCATACACACTCATGGGTCTCTACACATCGTCTGCATTTAAGCGTTTTGCCAGCTTGTGTTTCATGGGATTCATCTCTGGCCAGTTAATCGGCCACTGATGACCGCACAACCTCGATCCATCGAAAAAAGTTTGTTTTTGTAGGTATCGTTGGTTGGAACTGCCACGGTTTTACCAAATAGATCACAACTGAGCATTCACTTACGTAAGTCGTCCCACTAAGGCCCCATCATCGTCACTAATTACCCACAGGATTTGTTCTGAAGACACCTTGGATACTGAGTTGGGGTTCATTTCAAACTTGCTGCGCGAAAACGGGTATCCTGATCGATTTATTCTTCAGCACATGCAAGACAAACCTGGCCCGGTGCAGGTTCCAATAGCTGAGAAGTAAGAACTAGTTATAAGATTACCTTTCAAAGGGTACGCAGCCGCCGAACGCGTAACCAGAAGTCTTTCAACAGCCGTTAAGTCAACTTTTCAGCTGCGAAGCTCAAGTGCATTTTCGCGACGGAACCTCTCATTTGTATTTGCAACAGACAAGCTGGCGCTACTGACCGCTTCTATGGTCATTTATCTGTTTGAGTGCGCCTGTGGCGCTAGTTACATCGGTCGAAAGGCGCGGCACTTGTCAAAGCGCGCTAATGAGCACCTTCTACGCTGGTTTCCTCGAGGCGGTACCGGGGCCATCACTAGCTCTGTTATGGCTCATCTGGTTGATATTGGGTATAAAGTCGACCCAATCCGCGCCTGTACAAGGTTGCGCCACTCCAATCGAAAGGCCTGCGCCTCCGCACCCTCGTTACAGCCGAGGCGATCAACATTCGGTCGGAACAACCGTTTGTGTTCACAAAAGAAACTGAGCGAAGCTCCTGAGCTACCTTGGCCAGACAAAATGAGAGATTCGGAGGCTAGAAGCAATCATTTGACTACATGTTTGAACTAGTTTGCGTTTATCGTTTAGGTTTACTGCTGGGTTATGCCCCCGGTGGGCACGTGATCTAATTTCATGTGGACTGATCGAAACCACTGTTACTCCCATTGCTTTTGTACCCATATGACTGTAAAGGTTTGACGATGAATTCATCGAAAACAATTAATTACCTTCGGTCCCTTGTTCTTGATGATTAAACGTGAATTTTTCAGTTGTTATTATTATCTTCATGCGATATATTGTTTCGACCAGAGGCAATACTAACCTGGAGTCTAAATGTGCCACTGGTACCATGCACGCTGGACCGATCACATATTGTGCGCTCGATACGTTACGTACGGACTGCTCAGACAAGCGCTGGAAATTTGGCACAGAGACATCGGCTACCGGCCGGGTCAGAATACGAACCAATGGTAACTCTTTCCGACAAAACATCTGATAAAGGGGTGCTGATATGGAATGTTCAAACACGTCATCCTAGGATGACCAGTTACAGTCACGAGTAATGTTGGTGACCTCCAGCACTGACACTCTCATCCATGTCTATCTTCCGTTAACACAAATGTGTCAACCTACTCTGGAGCACATCTGTCCCCATAGAAGCATACATCTATCCCTGTGCTTATATCCAGGGAGTCTCATGGGATAATGTCCATTGCTCAGGGAGAGTGTCACTGATAGTGCACGCATGTAACCCCACAGGGAAAGAATGAATCGAATTGTGCGAGAACTTGAATGAACAACACGTTATTTTGATTTTTAAACAATCAAACTTATTAGCAGTATGAGTGAAGTTGCCTGTAAAATGGTATAGTTCACGAGAACGTTCACATCAGTTATCAAGCTTCTTTGTTGCAGCAACTCACAGGTTGACGCAAGTAGTTTCTGACTGATCTGCTAGATTAAACGTCACACGTTCTGACTACAGTTCAGCCTCCACATCTCTCATTTCTGGATTCCTAGCCGCACGTTGGCTCAGGTCTATTGTCGTACGTTAATGCTGTCCACCACTTTCGAACCGAATTTTTTGATGGATCAGGGTTTCGCCCTTACACTTAGCCATGCCAGGACTTGTCCTACCTACCGGCGTGCTGCCCTGTAACCCGGTGTGTTTCCGCGTCGCAAAATATATATATGTAATGTTGTTGATACGGCTGTTAAACGTGTGTTGCCAAGAAGTTTACATGTCACGCGCTCTAAGTTTAGGACGTCGTAGTTACCATTCCGCTAATGTGCGTGTGCGTTCAAATGATGTTTGGCCATAAGTTTATGCCACTCATCGAGCCAGGTCCTAAATAGTTTACATTGCGCTCTTACATCAATTCGCTATTCTTATCAAAGAGCTTGCACGAATGGCTCATCCATATTCCGTCATTAAGATGCAGTTTGAGTAGGAGGCCTGTCGTATTTTAAATACCCATCAGGTTAGAAAGTGCTGTTGAACTGTGACATCTCTATGATTGGTCATCTCGATCAGTTCGTACCTTATCACTCATCGAGAGTTTAAATGCTCACTTTTTTGCATTAGGAGTGAATTGGCAGCGTAGAATTTCCCGGATTCCGGCTTTTTCCGCGCGGCATGTTTACGCATGACTCGGTTTCTTCCGCCGGGTACGACGATTCGGTCACAGTGTTTAGTTTCTCCTTCCGGTGGATGACGATTCCGCTGCTAGCATCTGCTGGGTATTCACAACTTGATAGTGATTTTAACGAGTCTTCTCTTAATTACGCTCTGGCCGGAGTCTCTTTGGACACAAAGTGAAACGAGTTGAGTTCAAAAACTCGGTGATATAGAACAAATGACATCACATTCCATTCAGTAATTTCTGCAAAACTTGCTAGTAATTAAGCCACGTTGATGTCAAGAAAATGAGTGACTAGCTACATGAAAGAGAGGTTGATAGGAGTTGTGCGATGAGCTACTGGCAGTGATTCAGTAGTTGGAGCATGGAAGCGAAAACTGAAGTACTGATATCGTAGCAAGGACACTGCAATGAAAAAAAGCTTTATCGACGTGATCGTAAGCTATCCGACCACGCATGCAGTCGAAAATAAATGAGCCACATTTCCATCCCACGACGTAACATCTCTTCTGGCGTCCGCTCGCGACAAGTCTATGCACTTTCGGGACCTCGTGGTGGAATATTTCCTGATCATTTCACCCCATATCCGCTTCTACGCGCCCCATTCTGACCGGTCCGGAGTCGTTAGAAAGCGCCTGATTTACTTAATTGTGGATATATCATTTTGCTTGGGATCGGTCCTGGAGGCTGCAATAACGGCGCTTTTAGCTGATTTATTTCGTTTTCGACGGATACACTCTGTTCTGCTTGCCTCAAACTCACTACGGATCGCCGCTCGTGACCCGTTCTCGTCTAGTTCCGCCAGAGCAGCGTAGCTCCATCTGCCCTCCCTCATTGCGCCTGTCCCCGTGTTCGTGCGTCCCCGTTTTCGTGGCCTTAGTGTCCCCCAGGCAATCACTGCCTACCGGCTCCCTACAATATGGCTGGGGATTGCATATGAACCAGAATGCTTCTCGACTTGAAGCAACATCAAATTCATGGTATTCATTGTACCATGCCACAGCCCGTTCTTGTTTATGTATTCGGTTCTGCAATTATATTAGATTGTTGGTTTTCTACCGTAAACATTGTCAGTAACCAACCAAAATCCTTTAACTCGGATAAACTATATCACTGAGTGTATAGCCAGGAGATTTGCGTTTCTGTATCCCACATGTAGCGTCAGATATCGTTCAACGCAAGACGTAAGACCCCTTACAATCGCAATGCAATTTCGCTGACATTTATGTACCAACCCACTAGAATTTAGAAGGACAGCAGCGGTCGGTTGACTCATTAAGTAGCTTACCTAAGCACTTCGTTAAATGACATGTCGGGAGCTGGGCTTTTTAATGTGAATTGTTAGACTGAGCACCAATATTGTTCCTCCCATGAATGACCGAAAAGATATTGTTGGTGCAATTTCTACAGTGAACAGTCGGATAAATGTGTTTCCTCCTTTAATCGAACAAACGAAGAAGAATTTGCTGTGCCGCAGACGAGCAACAGTTAATCAGCTTCTAATGATCAAACCCACCAGGTTTCTCTCCCAGTGGCTCGCTGGTTTGTAAGCAAGATGTAACGAACGAGATCGTTTTCAGTGGCCTTTCTTCACGCTAGTACACCACAATATGAGCCGTTAAACAAAACACTAAGCAAATGTAATGGTGAATGGGATCGAAAATTCTGAATAACATAACTAGATGCTTGGTCTACACAATGCTAAATGAGGAGGCATAAGGTGATCATCATCGGTGAGCCCACCAGACCAAGAGCAGTACCTGTCTGCCGTGCAGTTCGCCTTTCGGGACTTATACTGGAGTTTCACCTGCTGTGATGTACTGAGACTTCCAGCCATGGTCGACATGGAGCACTCACTTCTCGCCCCAGTAAGGATATCGTTCAGTGATAATGGCGTCCTTCGGTGAGCAAAGAAAATGAAATGGCACAACGGTTTAAAGGCTGCTCATCAGTCAGTTCTTGAGGTACAATATGTCCGAGCTTTGGACCATTCCTGATTGGCGCAAATGGCGACGAACGGGGGTATTTGAAAGGCCAAGACGTGACGCAAATTCATGCACACGTTGTATTGGGTCCTCCTTTAGAGCGTCCTCGATGTTGCTAGCAAACTCCACTGACTTGCGTCCTTGGTCTCCGAGGTTTGACAATTTATAAGTTCCATAATTTGAACCGACGAAACCAGAATTTTACCATACGATAGCTGGAAGCAACCATACCTGGTACGTCACGCATGTATCCTCAAGATCCGATCGATTCGCGCCCTTGAAGGAACAATCTCCGCGAACCGCATGTTCGAAATTTGCCAATGCCAAAGCCAATACAAAAATGCAGGGTAAATGAACAATGTAAGCTTCAAGAAAGTTTCGGAATGGCGTCAAAAAAAGGCAATCAATTTTGCGACAACATAATATATATATATATTTGGTTGGCAGCATCCGGTTTCGGATTTCCCTGTCACTGTGGCCAGCCACAGGACGCCTGCGCCTACAGAGGGACCACAGGTGGCTTGCGCTGCACCACCCACAGCTCCAACCACACACCCCATATCCAGTGTAAACCCGAAGGAATAAGACCAGGAGGCATGTGGATGGGAGCCACGTTCCATCAACGGAGTCGGCCCACACTCCTTCATAGGCAAACACAAGCACGCTGTACTTGGGAAATCAAGCGCACACAAGACGGTGGCTGGACCGTAGTCCGCTCCACACTGAGTGCATGGAACCACTCTTCGAGCCTAGCACGTCCACAAGGACCGTGCACCCCGTCCCCTCCAGCAACGACCAACTGTCTCCTAGAGCCAGTATGGACGAGGTAGTGGGTAATAGACAGGTAGGCACCTTGTCAACATGCACATCAAGCGCAGCCACACCGGGATATCAAACAACAGCCAATCACTTGAGAGAAAGATAACCAAGAAAATAAATCAAGTAATGTATAAAGAAACGTGACAAAAATCTTAAATTAATGAGCATATGAAATAAGTTGTTTACAAACGAATCCGAGATAATTTAACGAGGTCAGAAAGTATATTTTACGGAAATGCTACAAACACGAAAATGTTATCGAAATTAACTACAATTGGCTTATGCGAGTTGTGCAGGTTTATAGAAGAGCGTACAGGTGGACATTTATTTGAGAAAGAAAAGCATTAGGACAAAATTGAAAACCCACCACCTGAAATAAATAGACTTAGCATGCAAGCCCGCGGTTAGTAAATCGAATGCAGCGTACCTACAAACGCTGCGCCGGTTCTGCCTACGTTCTCTGCAGGACCCGTCGTCGCTTCGGTAGTGGTTCTGAGTGGCCTCGCTCATGGCTCACTAGGCCTGCCTGACTCAGGCACTCGCGACCGCATGTGCTACAGCATCATGCGCTCGATGTCGATGGAGTACAATCCATTGGTGCTTGCCGCTTCCGCACTTGTCGCTTCTTCTCTGCATGCATGAGGGCTTTCTCCTGCACCTCGACAACTGCCTTCGTGATCAGATCGCGCCATGCACGCCGATCAACCGCCTTCGATTCCCATGATCTGCAATCAAAATTAGAACGTGTGAGGCTCACTTTGATCATGTCCTGGTAACGTAACTTTGGTTTCCCCACATGCCGCTTCCCTATACTCAGCTGACCATATAAGAGTTGTTTCGGTATCCGCGTCGAATCCATACGCCACACATGACCGAGCCACCTCAGGTGTCTCAGCAAAAGTATGCAGTCCACTGCATACATCCCACTTTGTCGCAAAACTTCCGTGTCCGCAACTCTGTCGCCCCAACCGATGCGCAAAATTCGTCGCAAACACTGCTGATGGAACCGCTCGAGATATCGCATATCCCGACGGTACATCGTCCACGTTTCACTGCCGTATAGAAGAACGGACAGCACCATGGATTTGTACAACCATCAGCTTCGTGCCAATGCTAAGCTGATGGTTGTTCCACACTCGGTACTCTAGCTTCCCGAATGCCGCCGCTGCCTTCGACACGCGGATACGCAGCTCAACGTGTAGCTGCTGATCAGTCGACATCACACTCCCAAGATAGCTGAAACGGGAGGTGGTTTCCAATACTTCAGCACCAATGCTGATTCGCGGCAATATTGAAGATTGCACCTCCGGTGAAGGCTGAAAGAGACAGCCAGTTTTGCTTGTGTTGATGGTGAGCCCGAATTTGGCCGCTGTCGAAGCCAGAGCACTAGTCATGTGCTGCAACTCATCCGCGCTGTGTGCAAACAACGCACAGTCGTCAGCAAACAGCAACATACGGATAGTTGTCTCACAGACTAGAGTTCTCGCACCGAAACGACGGATGTTCAGCAACCCACCATCAATACGGTGCTCCACACGAACACCGTAAGCACAAGCCGCACCAAAAGCACAAGACATCAAGGCATGAAGATATATAATAAACAGGGCAGGAGCTAAGACACAGACTTGCTTCACACCAGAGACAACTGCAAAGTCATCCGAGGTCTCTCCGCTCAGCTGCACCCTCACTCGCATACCACTGTGCAGACGTACAATTAAACTTACAAACTTACGCGGACAACCAAACTTACCCAACACCAGCCACAATGCCTCGCGGTTCACCGTATCAAATGCCTTGGTGAAATCAACAAAAAGCGAGTACAATGGCTGGTGTCGTTCTCTGCACTTCTCTTGCAACTGACGAGCCGCAAACACCATATCTATAGTGCTGCGACCCGAACGGAATCCACACTGCTCTTCCGCCACGTTAGGTTCCACAACCTGACTGACGAGGCGGTTGAGCAGGATTCGGGCAATCACCTTGCCCACACAACTCAGCAAGTTGATGCCACGATAATTCGTGCAACATTGCTTGCTACCTTTGCCCTTGTACAGTGGTAGCACAAGGGCATCTTTCAGCTCAGCAGGCACCTCCTCCTCAATCCACACGCGTTGCACCAAGTGGTGCAGCGCAGTCAACAACGCGGGTCCGCCGTGTTTCAATACTTCAGGCGGGATCCCGTCGGCTCCGGCACACTTGCCGTTTCGCAGCTGAGCAAGTGCTCTCTGCGTCTCATCCAGTGTCGGCGTGTCCGCCAGACTCGCTCTTCACATCGTGCTGCTTCAGGCCGTTCAATGTAGGCCAGTCGATCTCTGAACGGTTGTTCAAGAGACAGTCAAAAGTATTTCGCCAGATCTGCATTATGTCTGCAGTCTGTGTGCAGGTAGCGCCTGAACTATCATCGATCAGCGTCCTCAGCGGCTCCAATCTCGGTCCATACACCGCCTTCAAAGAGTCAAAGAATTCCTTGTGTTGGCGGCGTTCGGCGTAGCATTCCATCTGCTTCGCCTTCTCCGTCCACCATGCAATTTTTATGCGACGGAGCTCTCGGGTCAGTCGCCGTCGAAGTTTGCGAAACTGACTATTCTTCCCCAAGTCACTGGGGTCTGCGACATGTGCAGCAAATGCTGCATTCTTCTCCGACACCAATGCGCCAATCGTCGAATTGTTCTCATCAAACCAATCAGGCCTCTTACAGTTCGCGAGCCCGATAGTCTCCTCGGCAGCAGCTTTCACTTGGTCGCGAATGTGGTGCCCCAGGTCGCCCACTGTGGCTATGCAGTCTACATCACACAGGATTGCAGTCATCGCCTTCTCCAGCTCAGTAAGTTTCGCCACAGTACCGAGAGAGAATGGTAAATTTACGCCGATTCTCCGCGGGAGTGCAAAACATAGATTTACGAAAACATATGTACAGTTTGGTCCGAACCAACTTGGCATCAGTGCCACACTCAGCTCCACGCAGTACACGTGTCATGCGCACTTCACGCATATCACGCTGACGATGACATAGTCGAGCAGGTGAGCGTGACCACTCCGTGGGTGCGTCCGAGCTCCTATATCACTCGCACTCAGTGCAAACCGAGTGTTTGTGATCGTCACGCCGTGAGTGGCACACAGTGAGAGCAGCCTGTCACCGTTCGCATTCGCTGAACCAATGCCATGCGAACCGATAACATCTATCCACACCGATGCATCTCGCCCAACGCGCGCGTTGAAATCACTCAGCAGAAATAGTCAGTCGCTCCTCGGCACAGACCGTATCACGGAGGATAGCTCAGTGTAGAACTGATCACGCGTGTCATCAGGATAACACATGGTCGGACCGTACGTGCTTATAAAAATAACAAACTTACCTCTTCCGAGTCGTAGGCGAACAGTCATCAGTCGCGCAGTGATGCCTGTTGGTTCACCCACCAGCTGGCCACGGAGGCGATCGGATATTGCAAATCCGACCCCATGATCACGTGGTGCCGAGGCGGCGTTGCACACCCAGTAGAATGTGTAGCAAGCACCTGCATCATGCAACTTACCTTGCTCAGCGAGCCGAGTTTCACTGAGCGCAGCAATTTCGATGTGGTAACTCGCCAGCTCCATCGCGACCAGTGCAGTGCGTCGCTCCGGGCGCTCACTGGAGTTCCGGTCCAGTAGTGTGCGCACGTTTCAGCACCCGATGCTGAGTGCTTTGCGCGCAGGCATACGATTGCACTGGTGGGCAATCGCACGCGAGGCGGTCGTTGTGCTTTGGAAGTTTGCATGAGGGACTCCACCCGGAGCCTTTGGCTCAATAGCCCTACTCACAAGGCAGTGGGTGATTTGGAGGTTTGCTTGAGGGACTCCACCCGGAGCCTTTGGCTCAATAGCCTGACCCACAAAGCAGTGGAGAGCAGATCCAGCTCGGGAATGTGATTGCAGAGACAGATTGGGATCTGCTTGACGGCCGTCACACGCAGCTTTGGAGGTACTGGAACGATTCAAATATGTTTCGCGACCGTAGTAGGATACACCTGCGACTACGGCCAGACGCAGGTGGGTTTTTGGCGGGTTTGCACCAAGTTGACCAGGGGCTGCCTCGCTTGAGGCGGGCAGTAGCAAACCAGTGAACACCCGGAGGAGCCCTCCCACCGTCAGAGACAATGCGTGGCACTCATGCTCTACGCCAATCGAGCTGTGAGCTTATAACCCGTAGACCTGTTGTCTCCCATGGCTAGGTTTTACGGGAAGAGGGCCATCGACCACATCCTAACCTCCGAAGAGGATGGACTAGGATACTGCCAGGGCGCCCACACATGACAGGAGAACGACTCAGGTCCTCAGCCAAAGCCTTCGACTAAATGTACACCCGAAAGGCAGCGGGTCTAGCAGATGGTCAGTTCACCGACTCATGCGGATTGGTGTCCTGTATCTTAGCAGGGAGAAGGGCAAGACCCAACTCCCACCCAGCGGTCGCCACGAGGAGGCGCCCAGGACATGAGCCAATGGCGCAGAAGTACCAGCGGTGGGTAGATCATCTGTCAGGATGTAGCCACAACCAGCCTAAGCGCGCCATAGGTTTTCCCGCCATATATATGGTTGGCGGCATCCGGTTTCGGATTTCCCTGTCACTGTGGCCAGCCACAGGACGCCTGCGCCTACAGAGGGACCACAGGTGGCTTGCGCTGCACCACCCACAGCTCCAACCACAAACCCCATATCCAGTGTAAACCCGAAGGAATAAGACCAGGAGGCATGTGGATGGGAGCCACGTTTCATCAACGGAGTCGGCCCACATTCCTTCACAGGCAAACACAAGCACGCTGTACTTGGGAATCAAGCGCACACAAGACGGTGGCTGGACCGTAGTCCGCTCCACACTGAGTGCATGGAACCACTCTTCGAGCCTAGCACGACCACAAGGACCGTGCACCCCGTCCCCTCCAGCAACGACCAACTATCTCCTAGAGACAGTATGGACGAGGTAGTGGGTAATAGACAGGTAGACACCTTGTCAACATGCACATCAAGCGCAGCCACACCGGGGATGTCAAACAACAGCCAATCACTTGAAATAACAGTAACAAATAAAATATATCTGTTAAAGAATACGGCTATGCAGACATAACTCTTCCCTAAATTAGCATATGAAGTATGTTGGTTAGCAACGAATCCGCGATAAGTAAAAAATGTCCAGAAGTGACTCAGAAAATGCTACAAACGCAATAAAGTTAACGAAGATAAGCACAATTACCGTAAGCAACGTGGAAATTTAATAGAAGATTATTCCGGTAGGCAGAACAAATCAAATGAAGTGGAATGAAATTTATCCAGCTTAAAAAGAGACCTAGTTTAAGTGTAAGTTGGTTTAGCCCAACTGCGGTGAAGAAGCATCATGAATGCAACATCAGCCTCAGCATATATATATATATATATATATATATATATATATATATATATATATATATATATTTGGTTGGCAGCATTCGGTTTCGGATTTCCCTGTCACTGTGGCAAGCCACAGGACGCCTGCGCCTTGCGGTGCACCACCCACAGCTCCAACCACACACCCCATATCCAGTGTAAACCCGAAGGAATAAGACCAGGAGGCATGTGGATGGGAGCCACGTTCCATCAACGGAGTCGGCCCACACTCCTTCACAGGCAAACACAAGCACCCTGTATTTGGGGAATCAAGCGCACACAAGGCGGTGGCTGGACTGTAGTCCGCTCCACACTGAGTGCATGGAACCACTCTTCGAGCATAACACAGCAAAAAGGACCGTGCATCCCGTCCCCTCGAGCAACGATCAACTGTCTCCTGGAGCCAGTATGGACGAGATAGTGGGCAATAGACAGGTAGGCACCTTTTCAACATGCACATCAGGCGCAGCCACATCGGGGATACCAAGCAACAGTAAATCATTTGTGTGAAAGATAACAAATAAAATAAATCGAATAGTGCATACAGATATGCCGACATAGCTCTTGAATAAATGTGAATGTGAAATAAATTGGTTGCATACGTCACTCAAGATAATTGTAGTTAACTTCGATAACTTTATCGCTTTTGTGACATTTCCCTAAGATATTTTTTCTGACGTCTTGAAACTATATAACACAGTTTTTTGACGACTCCATGTTGACTTCTTGGACCGTTGTTGATATATATATATATATATATATATATATATATATATATATATATATATATATATATATATATATATATATATATAGGTATATCAGCAACGGTCCAAGAAGTCAACATGGAGTCGTCATAAACCGTGATGACCAAAGGAAAGAACAATATGAACAAAAATAGAACGGGACATTTTTGTTCCATCTTCCCACGTGGATTCTTTTTTGTCATTTTCTATGTCTGAGTCATTAAACATGAGGTTCAATACAATTCTGCACACAGTTCCTCCACAAATTCCGGTTGCGTGCTAAAGCACTTGCACTCCCGATTCTTGGGTCTGCAACCAGGAACACGTACGGGTCCAACGCAGTCTAGATGTGAAGCCAGCGATATAAAATGCTGTCGCTAAGTGGAATGCTGACAACCAATCGGTCGTCTAAAACCCGGTACTGAACCAGCGAATAAAGCGCGGAGCGGCAAACACTCAGGCGCCATGCGTAGGATGTGACCTACCCATCTCAACTGGCGCAGCAAAACCAGCTAGTTGAAAGGAAAACTCGCATCCTCTAGAACGCGACGTTTAACGTAATCGTTGTGAACTCGGTGATGCCCCTACCCGAGCAATGCTCCTCAAACAACCGTTGTCAAAGGTGGAAAGGCAGCGCATGTAATCCATGCGAATTGGCCAGGACTCGCTGCCATACAGTAACACTGAACGAACAGAGGCACTGAAAACGCGACAGTTTATCGCGATGGAGATGCCACGGCAACATCGTAAGTGCCCCAGATAGACAAATGCTAATCGGGTTTTAGCGACCCGACAAAAAACTTCTTTGCTGATAGTGCCGTCAGCAGAAAAGTACTTTCCGAGGTAATGCAGGTATTACTACTGCTTACTAATGCGATCTAAATCTGGGAACCATTGCTGACCACCCAAATGACATCGTTTTGCATGTGGCGTAACGAACAGAATGACATGGGAAAGCCTGGTATCATGGTGAAGATCCTGCTGTGTGTGGATGCAAGAAAGCGTGTTCAACACCGCGCACATGGTCCAGTCCCAATTTTCACCGTGATGCCTCATAGCATTTTCCTCGCAGTAATCACCACGGTTTCGGAAATGGAAACCGAAATTCGCACAGTGAAAGGTCCGTTTAGGGATTCATAGCAGTGGGTACATGAAAATAATTTACAGTAATATTACCAAAAGAGGTCAAGGTTCCGTTTTAAACTTTGCTTCTTCTACGCTGTCGTCTGGAATGTCCAAGTCCACTATTTCGAACACCTTAAGTACAAAATGGAATTAAGTAATGCACCATTACCTGCTGGCTGTTTGAACAATCTTTGGCGGAGTCGCGCCATGCGTTCCCACGAATAGACTTCAAGTATTTCCTCACATATTGCGTTATGTCATCCGATGATATATTGCTGCTAGAGAACCTTTCTCACAGAGCAGCTATGACAGGGATGAAAGAGCAATGCGGTTGCTTGCCTTGCATTTCAACGAAAAGCTTCGTTTTCGGAATCCGTGTTTCTTGCGTCAAAATATGCTGTATCTCCGACAATGTCTCCGTGCTCCCCTTCCAGATAAGTAACCTACGTGCAGATGTGACTTGAATAAAACACTTTCTACCAACTGTTGCCTGCGTGTGTGGTAACGGTGGAGGTAATCAGGGAAACAACGCAATATATATCAATGGGGTCATAACGCTGAAATAGATGAATTAGGCCACGAATCGCTGTCCCTACGCGCAACCACCAATTATGAAAGGTGATTGGAACGAAAATTGTAATAAATATATATGTTATGTACATGAGGCCTAATTCCGCAATACATGTACATTAAACTTGATCAGTAAAGATACACAAATGTGTCGCAATATCGCTAACAGGTTATTATGCCAATGCGCACTTTAAAACAGAGGATAAACTCACAGTGAAGTAATCCACGTATAATAGCGCAACTAATGATAAGAATGTACAATGTACCAGCGCGATAGCAAGCCGCAAGCCAAAGCACCACCGCAAAAGTTGACAGGATAATGCATGCAGTATTATACTGAAATACATGCGCTATCTTATACGTAATTCTCGTCAAAACGGCATCTTACCCAGCCAAAACTGTTCGTAACTGTTTATGATGAACAATCGGAAACGAACTCCACTGCAGCAGAGCAGAAGTGGCAACCAAACTGAGTACTGCCGGCGGAAACTACCAATTTCAGAGCGCACCAAAACTCAAGAAGTCGGAAGATGTTCGACAGACTAATACGGATATTAGATAAAATCTTTATTTATCATTTAACGTACCATACACATATATGTATGCTCCTCGATGGAATACCGAGTAGTTCAAGTAGCCACCCTTATTTAACTGGACTTTGAAAGACTTGAAGGACTTTGAGGACCGAAAAAAGGATTTCATGTGCTAGCAGGGGTGTGCGACGTGCACAGGACATCATTACCTTGATCAATGTCCTCGATTCCAAACTATGGACAGTACCGAGCGCTTGCTCGCCGTTTTTTGGAAAGGTTTATAGGAATTGTGCCTCAAATCCAACCACACGTCTGCAAATTGTAGATCCCGATTCATTTGCGGACTCAACGGTTGCTAATTGGAACACTACCCTTTGTTACACGAAGCTAAGTTGAAGCACTGACCTCACCAAGGGCAGTGGTCAACGAAGCGACTGCGTCTCGAGGCCGAGTGGCCCTAGGAATTATTCCAGTTGTATTGCGTGGGATGAACAAGACAATGGTGACGAATGCTTTACTTGACCCCGGATTTGATTCATCGCTTGTTCACGAACAGCTACTACGGGAACTTAATTAACCAACTAGGCCGTCAGTTGTGCAGTTAGCAACGGTGACATGCGTGTGCTCGCAGTTGGTACGACTAGAGCTGTAACGCTTGGATGGGGGTAAATCTCTGTGCGTAAATCAGACGTGGTCCGTCAAAAGAATGCCTAACGTACGAAGGATAATACCGGAACCGGAACGATTACATACTTGGGAGTATTTAAAGTTATGGTCGAGGTGTCGAAGTATTAATTGGTATGGATGTCCCGAAAGCCCACTGAGCACTTGAGAGTCGATATGGAAAGTGCTCGGACCGTTTTGTTATACGAACGTCAATGGGTTGGATCCTGCTTGGACCAGTTGAAGGATCAGTCGCATTTGTATCGTTATTAACGGAGATTATAGATCGAGAGAATGAACGAGTTGGACTGTACTGAGTCATGTAGCTTAAAAACTGGAATGTCTGCCGAGAATAAGCGTGATCTAGAGCAGTTGGAGTCGTCCGTTGTTAAATGCGGCCCGGATTATCAATTCAGTTTATCATGGAAAGATGGATGCTCAAATCCACCTAACTATCCGGTGACTTACCGAAGGTTGATGTCCTTGCGCAGAAAACCCACCGGCAACCCAGAATTACATCAGATGTACACTGCTACGGTCGAGTACACTTCAAATGAGCTTGCAGAAATGATTAACACGAAACCGTTTGGTAATAAGAACAGCGGTTGGTATATGTTCCATCACGCACACAAATAAACCTGGTAAAGTTCGAGTCATTTTCAACTGTGCTAGCACCTACCAAGGTACTTCCTTAACCCACAAGTTGTTGAAAGGACCGGACCTGGTGAACAGTTTAGTCGGCGTTTTGCTGAAGTTCAGCATGGGCACCGTGGCAGTGGTTGCAGATATTGAAGCTATGTTTAGCCAAGTAATGGTGACCCCCGGAAGATAGAGACTACTTAATATTACTATGATGGTCAAAGGGTCAGTTACACGAATCATCTAGTGTTCCATATGACGATCCATCCATTCGGTGCAACATCGTCACCATGTTGTGCATCATTCGCACTTAGAAGAACAACCGAAGACTGCAAGATGGAGTTTCCCGAGTCGATAATGGCGCTGATACAGCGATGTTTCTGCGTTGACGATTGTCTGTTCAGCTGTCGTAGCCGAGAAGCTGGCCGTCTTATTACGAATTGTGAAGCAATTGCACCCAAGGTTGGATTCCGCTTCAGGAAATGGAAGTGTAACAACTTCCAAATTCTGCGCGAAATCACGAGGAATCCGACGAATCAGCTCAATTACCTCTGCAATCCGAGAACGTACAACACACTCTGGGATTGAAGTGGAATTTGTCAGATGATTGCATAATCTTTACTCAAAGGAGACTGCACCCGAAGATCGACTTTATCTTTTGTCACTTTGATTTATGACCTATTAGGTTTAGTAGCCCCAGTACTGTTGCATGCTAAGCAACTATTGCAAGCATCCATACGAAAAGGACTTAGTTGGGATACTCAGGTAGACGGATTAGAACGAGAAAAATGGTACCGCTTCTCGAGAGACGTCCAGCAACCAGAACGATTGAAGATTCCACGGTGTATCAGACCAAAGCCATTCACTGACGACGATCTACATGTGTATTGTTCGTCAAATGCTTCGGAAGATAGGTACGGAGCGGCCATTTACTTTAGGATCGTCAACCGAAAAAATCCGATTTGTTCTATCAGTATGGGAGTTGCGTGTTTCGCCTATAATAGCAGCTTCAATACCATGATTAGAATTAACAGCGGGGGTGCTTGCCATCCGGTTAGCCACTCAAGCGGTTCAAGAGTTGCAGTTAAAGAGATCACGGACATTTTGGACAGACTCGATGGTGGTGCTACAGCTGATTCGTAATACGATCAAAAGATTCACAACTTATGTTGCGAACAGGCCATCCGAGATGCATCAGTTTTCCACCCCAAAGCAGTGGAGATACGTCGAAACATTGGTGAACCCTGCATGCATAGTCTCTCGTGGATTGCGAGTGAATGATGAAGTCCTGATGACAAAGTGGTTTGACGGGTCTGGTTTCCTACCTCTTGAAGAGGTCCATGGACCCGGGCACTGGAACGTTTGTGCGAAATTCCGAACGAGTGGTTGAAGAAAGAAAATATCGTCAACTGTACAACATGAACCAACATTTGGCTAGATAGGCTCAAAAATTGCGGTAGCTAGGGCAAGCTGAAACGTGTGACTATCTTGCTCAGGTTTAAGCGGCATTTGATGAAAAGCTGCGGAAGATGTCCGAGTTACACAACCGGGAGTCGTTGGACGTTTTCGAAGCGGAAACAGAAGTGGTGGGAAATGTACAACTTTTCTTTGCGGATGAGGTTAAAGTACTGGGAAAGAATCGATCAAACGAAGCAGTCAGAAGCTTTAAACGTGCGAATGGCTCGTTGAAAGGACTGTGTCCATGTTTGCATAACGGTATTCTACAAGTAGGCGGTAGGTTGAATTTTTCATCACTGCCGTATGACGCTAGACATCCAATGCTGCTTCCCGCCCAACATTTCGTGACCAGGCTGATTAGTTTAGATTGTCATGAAAGAAACGGACAGGTCGGAGCGTCACACGTAGCAGATGATCGTTTCGCCCTGTTGGGGCTCGTCAGCTGTGCGCATTCCCCCGGTTCCCTGCAAGGGATCGAACCTATGAGCGACAGCAACTTACGCCAACTAGCCAGCAGCTTATGCCACGGGGACGGAAGCAGACCGTTTGAACTTGTAAATTAATTGGGATATAGCACAACCTATCCTCTAGTGTCATACAGATTCCTTCCACTGCAGAGGGTAGTGGCTGGCCTCCGAGGTTACGACTTCCACTACACAATAGGTATGTCCGCGTAGCATCCGAAGACTGTGAGGACGAATGTTCGAAATGGCAAACTGTTACCCTGTGCTGTTTTCCCATGCTGCCGCACGTCTTCCAGTTTCCACCCCTTCGCACTACGATTGCAAAACTGATTACTGTCTTTAATTTGAATCATAGTACCACGTAACAGGAATTTACGTTTTATTTTCGCTGCCGAGACCGTGCGTATAGTATATAGGTCCATTAGCCCCCAGTTTCTTAGACCCGTCTCGTGCGATTACTCAGTCTAGGCTCCGTATAGTCGCTACAGCTGATATGGTTAGTAATGTCAGAAGCATGGTTCAGGGCAAGTGGTCCCATGTATCGCAATCGACACGTTCACATCAGGCTTACCGCTTTACCCATTCTCAATGTAACCAGACCCATTACGTAGGTCGGCGAGCTGAACCGGAATGAACATTGTTCAGAGGTAATTATCACAAGTAAAGACATCGGATTTGATGACTGTGTGCAAATCAGAAGAAAAACCGACGAAATGTTTACCGTGGATTTTGATAACTGAGTGAGAGTACACATGGGTGCGAGTAGAACACGAGTGTGACGCAAAGAAAACGTTCCGTGGCACTCAGTGGAAAACCGACCAGGTGAAGAACGTGGGAATAAAACCAATGCAATCAAGCAACTAACTGTAACAAACAGTGCAACAAGGGTAGGGAAAATATAAGTGAGTTGGCGAATTAGATAAGTAATTATATACACCTTCAAATTCAAAAAGATCACAATTAATGTCGATGCTTTCGGTGGTGATGATCTGAGTGTGAATGCTTTCGCTTTTTTGAATGGGGCTTCTCGGATTCGCGTGCCTTTCGCGAGTGACGTTTGTGATCACCACTCTCCACCTCCAAACCAGGGACATTGCTCGAATTGGACGGAGAGTGTTGGCTGCGATGCTTCTTAATTTTAGTCTTGCGGTGCTTTGTGTGGTCGTGGTCAGATTCATCGCTTGAGCTTTCTACCGTGCTGCAAAGTAGAAAATACCATGAACGGAATGAAGTGGCAGTAACAGCAAAGCGAGCGCAACTCATTGTCAAATAGAATAATGTAGCGGAGAAGTATCAGATGTTAAAGTATGCGAGGAGAGGGACAAGTTAAATTACTAAAGTTCCCATTAGTATATCTGATTAAATCATTCTAATTCCTAGATTATTAGACTCGGTTAACAAGCAAAACGTGAACAAGAGGAGAAGTGGAGGTAACGCAACAAAGCGGGCCAGTGGGCTTGATTCAGTGGCCTGAAGAGGAGTGGACTGAGAAAAACGGCCAGTTGCATTGCATTACAAACAGTCCGCAGGATGTTGTGAAGGGAAACATTTGAGGACCCAGTCGGCCACAAGAGGAACTGTCGACTAAGGTCCATGCTTAACAGCAGAGGCGAGACTGTTGGCCCTAAATTCAAGCCGGTTAGGTCGACCGAGGTGCGAGAAATCAAGCACGACTAGCGTGGTTTGTTCGAGCTAAACATAAGCTTAAGTTCAAAGCAGAGGGCTTGTCACAAATATGAACGGTGAATATGCGTCTAGAATAGCGCTAAGCGGGTTTTCCGCCCTATCGTGACTTATAAATAAGGAGTGTTACTGAAGTTAACAGCTCGGATGCTGTGAGCGACCTATGAAACGTGTTCACAAATAATCGTAGTAACCGTAATGAATGGGCTATGCAACATGTCACACGGCGAGGTCAACCATCTGTATCCATATCACTACACGTTAGCTAAAGGTGAGGAACACCTCAGCTAAGGTGACGCAATACAAAAAGAGGAGGTATGTGAAAAAGCGAAATACAAAAAGAAACAAAAATTGGTAATACGACGCTCAGTAACATCGTGCTTCAAGAGTGTTATCGTGGTTGGAGTGGGAAGCTGTAGGCGAGGAGGGAGAAAGAAACTTACAACACACAAGCCACTGATGTCTACTCTTCACCTTTCAAGAGGTGTACCCAACCAAACGTGTTCATCGTTCTTGGGACACAAACCAGGAAGTCGCGATGTACCAAACGACGCAAACTTCGAAGTGAGAGACTTCATATATTCTGACTAAGTTATCGGTTGGCCTCTCTTTCTCTATCCAGACCCCGGTCGCGCAAATAACGCACACTGCGGGAGCCGGTGAACTGGCATGCACAACACGTTGCCCAGCCATCGGAGCCTGGTGCGTGATATAATGGTGCTGAGCGGTACCTGCACAGTTCTTTCTGTACCAAATGTGAGACATTGAACACGCTTATTGTTCACGCGGTTGCCACCAGACACGAGTTAAACTACGAAGACACTGATGGTCGAACGTAGCTAGCCTGTTTATGTCTATCGATCTGATGGGTCAGGTTGCGCAACCATAAAGTAGGGTTGAACGCACGGTTGCGTTGTGAACTCTGCCTGTCAGCACGAGAGCGAGGTCGCACCGGCGCCATAGGTGGCGGAGATCAGTATAAGCGCTTCAGGCATTTGCTTTATGGTCTGTGATCTCATATTCTATTTCACGTGCGTTAAAATGGCTGCCTAGGTACTTAAATTTTGAACGGCTTCTATCTAACCCCTACCAAGGATCAACATGGAGTTGGCTCCGTGCCAATATTGGAGGAGTTAGCAGTTCAAAGGTGCAAAGCATAGCCCGAGACAACTGACATGTAGAGCTAATTTGTCCACTGCAGCTTGGCACGTTTGGGAGCTGTCACAGATTAAGGCAACGTCGTCGGCATAATCCAAGTTAAAAAGTCGCTCACCTAGAAGCAGCTCCACACTTTGGAGGTCGTGGCCAGTTAACGCCGTTTCCATGACTTCGTCAATGGCGAAGTTGGAAAGGAAAGATGAGAGGGGGTAACTTTTCCTCACACGGCCGGATACTGAGGGGTGGCGACAGCTTGCCGTAAGCCCTTACTCTGTCCGAACTGCATGAGTAAAGCGATCTGATAATGTTCTCGTAAACAGACCGTGCTAAAGGACACGTCGATCCACCGAATCGAACGCGCTTTTGATGTTGAGGAACATGACTAGGGTGACTCGTCAATAAATATGGCGGTGCTGGAACAAGTGAGGTGATGTGAAGATGTGATAAATACAACCCTGACTTCGAAAACATCCGGATCGCTCCTCGCGAATCTAGCTTTCACGGGTGTCAATATGTTAGTGGAGGACAATCAAGGCAACTGAGAGCAGACTGATCCCTCTATGATTGTCGCATTCCAAACGTGAACCTCCCTTGAAGATCGGGACTACAACGGAGCAGCTCCAGTCTGTGCTCCCATAGATTCATTAGTAAGTTGGGCAAATCATCCATAAGAGCAGATCCCTCCAACTTGGAGAATGCTAGAGAAAGTACATCGGCTCCCCTAGCCTAATTTAATTTCAACAGCCTGATATCACACTCGACTTCTGCGTGTGAAAGTGGGTCGGTGGGGAGAGCCCAGATAGAAGAGCGACTAAGCGCCGAAAAGGAAGCTGGTAATTTCCAATGAATAAACTGCTTTTCACGGTGTTCAGCCCGACAATCTAAGCATTATGACAAGCTGCGGATAGGCTGCCCACTTTCGTCGCATATAGTCTCGGTGACACCAGGTCTCCTGTTGCTTGGTTCCCACATTAGCCGGAATAACTTGAGATGATTAACAAGGACAGCGGCTGTTTCCATTTCCGATACACGATGAGACCATTAGGCTTACTGGTTGCTCTTCAGGCCAGCACTTAACTTCGTCCTTTCTTTGCGGGCCTCGTTGTGCTAGCTTTCAGCCCGAATGTGTCAGCGGCATCGATAAGTTCTAGAGACAACGTAGAGACCCAATGTTCAGTTTTAAAATCAGAATTACCACATGAAGACATGCCTGCTAACAATGACGTTTAGCGTATATGCGAACTGTGATCTTCGATTGTGCTCAATGAGTACTTACCTGGCTCAGATGCCAGGCCAGTTTGAGATACATTCAGAACCAGTTGATTGGTGTGTATGCGCTCACAGCGTCGTTGCGAGCGTCCGCCGAAACCAACTCTGAGACCTGTAAAGTCCATAGTCTACTGATATGCAAAATACTACCACATCGATGGTAGGATTGACTGAAACTAAGGTGATCAATCAATGTGTCAGGTCGGGACAATACAAATGTATAGGTTCTCATAGTGAAATAAATATATGTTCAATAAAAGAGAGAGTGAATTTCCGTAACTGGATAAAAAAATTAAAACCAATAAATATGCTAGCAAAATATGTAGCGACATTGCACACGTCGACTACAAATTAGCAGTGCGATGATCTGCAGATCGGAGACAAATGAGAAAACTTCCATAAAGAGAATAGTGGGAAATAACCCGAGGCGAATAGTCAGTGGAGTAAGTGACCAAATATCGTAGTTGGGAAATCGCAGATGAAACGAACCGCAGCACATACTGAAAGGGTACACGAGAGTGGAACCATTAAAGTACACTCAGCAATGATTCAGTGTTACTAACGCTGCAATCGCAGACTACGGAGCATCAATGATATTTCAGTTCACTTAAGTTGGTCAGCCATGACTCAGTTGAGCCGGTCCACGTAGACACAACCAGATGACAAGATGTGAGAATAAAAAACAGAACATTTCAGACAAAGATAGAAAAAAGAACCGCTTGTATGGTCAAGAGACCAGAAATGAAATGCATCAGCAATGCGCCGGTACACCGTACCGACCCTTCGCTACCACCACGTCGCGCGAAATCTCAAGCATCTAGGGTGAATTTGAACTGGTGACCTCCAGATTGCAAGGCAAACGTGTAATCCTTTCGGGTACCGGCCAAAACGGAGCGGAGGCAATGACGGCACAGCTCGAAGACTTGCTATGACCAAAGTGGTACAATGCAAAAAAATAGTGCGACAATCTATCGGTTTTAAGTCAGTTGCTTCCCGTGTGTTTGCTACTTGTCCCTTGAGAGTAGAACACAAGGTGGTAGCAGCAAGGAATACAGAACCAAGTATTAAGAAGTGCGAGAGATATCGACTAACCAGTGCAAATGGTTGGAGTCCAAAAGACACCCTGGCAGGACCCCCTAGAAACTGGCATCAAACAGGCTGGTACGCATCATCGGCCTGCCCATCTGATGACTCCATTAGATATGATGAAAGCACCGATGATCAAAGACGACCGGTCTCGCAATGTCTTTGACGTACAATGACCACATCTGAGCAGTAAGGCATTGGAGCTTCTTGCAGCATGCAATGCTAGCTTCGGGTAAACCAGTCTGTGGGTTAACTGATCACCGCTCGAAGGGTTGGATCTCTGCGCGCTTTGGCACTGTTCGACCGTCACCGAACTCTCCCAGTAAACCCAGACCACAACCAACTTTGCCGCATTGTCAGCCAACAACTCAAACGAAGTCTTCGCTGTGATTGAGAAGTTTGGTGGTTCAAATTGCTTTGGAGACAGACGCCGCCGTTCAATCTGACTACTGGGCATAGAAGGTATGAGATCAGCGAAGTCATCTTTAAGGCAGGTGAGTCACAAATCAATAACTTACAGAGATGTATAGGCCGAGCATTTCAAATCTGTCTGGTCACTCCTCGCAGTCCAACTTCGCACCTAACACACCCGGTCACATGCCATGGGCAGTGCCATTAAAACCATCCAGAGAGATCCAGCTCCTGAAGCGCGTTAAGGCTGCGGGTCTAGACGAACTTCCCCCAGAATTGGTCAAGTACGGTGAAACAGCAGTTGTCAATCAGTTAACATCGCTTTTCCTGAAGAACGGGCAGGAAGAAAGGTCACCTTCTCCCTGGTGATATTCAGTAATTGTCCTAATCATTTAAAACGTTCTCGTACTTCAAGTGCCAATCACAGAAGGATCAATCTGACATCAGTTGCCTCTAAGATACTATCATCCACCATCCTCCGTATGCTATCCCCAACGCGTGGGACATACTATAGGGAGGAACTGGTGGGATTTCGCCCTGGTCGTTGATGTGTACATCAAATATCACACTCCGTCAGCTCTTAGAACATCGTCACCTATACCACAGACCCACAATCGTCGCTCTCCTGGACTTTTAGGTTACATTCGACTGAGTAGACCAACCTGCTTTACGGTGGTCCGTGCTAGAGAATGGAGTTCCCAAAAAACGTCTCTATACTCTGGACATTGTACTTCCATACTTCAGACAGAGTACGGACCTACACAGCAAGGTTTACGCACTCTTTCTTGCCACCAGTGGGGACAAGGATACTTTATGCCTCCATTTCTCTTCAGCTTTGCGATCGAAGACGCTCTATTGGGAGCTTGAAAGGGTTGCGGAGCTTCGGCATCAAGTGGACCATGGGGTCTTGCTCCATAAATTGAGAATATGCGGTGTTGGCGGCTCACTACCCCAGTGGATGCGCAAATTTCTCGTTGGACGAAAATGAGGGTACAAATCGAAAGCCAACTGACTGTTTGGTATCCGTCGACTAGTGGCGAACCCCAAGGAACGGTGCTGGGGCCTACATTGTACTCTATTTATATCCAACGTCTACTTCAGCCTTTCAGGCACCGTGTTCCCTGTTTGCAGACGACCTTAAGATGTGGAGAATGATAAGCACATCCAAGGAAGTCGGTATTCATGAGCCTGGGGAGGGCGGTGATGGCCGAAACGACACTCGTGATGACCAACTGCTACACCATACACCTTCTGTGAAGAACCTAGACGTACTGTCACATTGCAACTTGAAGTCCGTTGACAACACGAACAGGATACACGGAAAGGGGCTGCGCACGCTCTGAGTGCTCAAACGCAGCTTTTTACTTGGTCCGAGGCTGCCACTCGCCAACTCCTCAATCATCAGACCTACGCTAGAGTATGGTTCACCCGCCTATTGCCCAACCATTCGTGGCGAAGCGCAGAAGATTGAACATCGCTAATAGGCTTATCCCCACTGTGCGAGGCTTACTGTACGAGGACAGGTGTGAAAGTTTGGGACTGTACACCCTAGCAGATCGACGATTACGTATCGACCTCATCATGACCTACCGGATACTACATGTAGGCGACTTCCCCAAGTTAAGGTCACTGCTTTACTTACAAACGCCTTGCAGTACACGCGAACACCGATACAAGTTTTGGTTCCAGATCTGAAGCGGGTCCCCACCCCCTGTGCTTGGAACGGATTGCCGGAACATTTAGTGGAAGCAGCAGTTCAAACGATTATTGGATGTGCATTTTTCAAATGTTAGATTCCGAGAGCGATTACCCACAAAGATCTCATTCTTGAGTCCTAATCTACTGTGAATCGAATGACATTTTACGACACGTGAGGTGAAAAACGATCAGCGTGTTGCCAAGTCATAGTTTACTTTTATAACGTTTTTGATTATATTTCGATAGAGTTGTAGATCCGAATTTTTACCTGCTCCTACAATACAGTATTCAGTATTCAATGGGAAAACGATTTGAGCCAACGGTGTACAGCCGAAGTATTGAGTCGTATCAGTAACATCCGGCATCCATCACATGATGCGAGCGCCTACCTTCCCATTGGCTCAGAGAAGTGAACTGTCAATCAGAGCACCTGAGATAGTAATTCTGAAACAAGAAGATACTTGATTTGAAGGGTTTTCAGTGTTGCTTGACCCAACACTGACAGTGTAAAGAGAAACAGTACGGTCTTGGTGAATGGAATGACCGGGATCTACTTCAAAGTAAACTGAGTTCTCAATAGAGATTGTTTCGCAATCTAACCATATGGCCGGTATTCCAAACCCAACCTGGAATTGTTGGGTCGATTTGGTCGTTTCAGTAACTGCTCTTCAACACGCTTTCGCACCAAGACGTTGACTTCCGATTTTGCCTAGTATTGGTTTGCATGAAAAAATAGTTCGACCGGAATCGCAGAAGTAGCAGATCCAACAAGAGTGGAAGTGGTAGGTTGGATAATAACAGCGCGAAAGTTGGCCAAGATTTCACTGGTGATGCGGAGGGGGTTTCCGTCGAAATGAACATCAGTACGAAACGGCGCCGAGCAACGCCTCTGTGCACCGATGCAACAGCGCACCGCAAGGGGATCGGTGCACTCATGAATGAAGCCACTGAAAGGTAGCATGCGGGGTCATTTATGGAAGCTTTCTTCACCAGTCTAGGGTAGCTTGCTTTCGTCGTTCTGCAAGTGTTTGGTTGATATTAGTCGATGAAGAATCAAGTAATGTGGTGACAAAGTGAAGCTGAAGAAAGTTGGCGCAAAAGACTTGGGAGCTTCTTCCAAAAATGAGGAGGCATCGGTAGCGCACTTGTATCTCGCACCGGCGATCGAGTGTGACGCAGGGATACTTCGAGGTGGCCCGCATCTGCGAGAAATCGGTATACAACCTAGCCATCTGAACCACTCGGATTACGAAAGTGAGCATGGGGTTTGGAGATCTGACGATCCAATAGGTGGTCGCCAGGACAACAACAACAGCAACAACAACAGAAAGTACGGTGATTTAGTACTAGCAGGAAGTAGTCCGTTTCTAACGAGCGAACGGTGATTGGTCTCAGCCTATTTCTAAAGCAAAAAAGTAGGCAGACAGCCACCGGTTGACGACGATGTTAGGGAAAGAAATCTTGTTTTGCGACTCCATACATTCAACGGATGGTTTGGAAAAATCGACACACTCCAAGATTCATAGATGAGAGGGTATGGGGGAAATGGTGAGAAGGGACAATGCGCGACGGAAAACTGGGGAGATAGAAGACTATACGCAGAAAGGTACGGGTGGTACAGCTCGAAAGAAAGTTGCCGGAAATGAACGCCGAAGATATAAAAAAACGAACCATACCAATGACCGGAGTGTTTTCGGAAACGCACAAGTTTGCGTGAAAATGGTTACCGACTTCGTATTGCTGAGGTGGAGTGTAATCAACAGAACAAAAGAACAATAGGGAGCGCAAGAACCACATGGCAAAAACACGACCAGACATCCGTAAAAGCGGATAACGGGACACTGTCCCGCTTCGGCACTACAAGGCGAGACTGGGAATGTCCACAGCACTATAAATGAACACCTACTAAGCAGTGGACAGCAGATACAGTCGGGGGACACTATTAAGGTAGCTTGTGCCATATAGAAACCCGACCCAAAAGGACTCATAAAGTGCTCATTGGTCATGACTGAAGTTAATGCTGCAGCACCACTTGATCAGAGAGAATGTACTTGTACAAGGTCTCATTCTGCCATGGACATAGCATGGCCAGCTGACCTATAGCGGTGGGTTTGAGTTAGCATTGATTATCATAACAGTCAGCATTACAATCCTTTCCATACCTCCCGATAAAGCGTTCCAAAAAAATCGTTGCTGGGTTAGAAGAAGCTTATTCTTCCAATTAATGTGAAATTCATAATTGTACCTGTCTAACGAAATTTTTCGAAAAGAAATGCCTTAGCAATTGTCCTTTTAACGAAGGAATGGGTACAAGTTGCGAGTCAATAAGATGTCTCAGTCCGTAGGGGAAATTGAACGGAAGCACAAAAACACTGATGAAGCGTTGCGACGGATGATGCCAAGCGCTAAGATGTAAGGCCCGGGTCCGAGTAAGAAGGATACAAATACAGGCGATCAGAGAGATTGCGGTTGTCAACATCCGAACAACCACCACGTTGAAATAGAGACAAGAAGGGATGGCTGGTTACAAATACAATTTGGGAAAGCCAGATCGTCTCAGATGGCCGCGAAAAACTGTATGCGCAACGGCAAACTAGCGTCTAACCAAGAGTCTGAAATTGAGATGCGCGGACTTCCAAAGAGACGGAAAATATGATGATGTGACTTCAAAGAGTGTGTTAAAGGCATGCACAGGATTCTAACAGTAACCAAGATGAAGGTGATGCTGCTCGTATCTAAACGCAAGCAGAATTGAACTTGGTAAAATTGTCCGGCAAAACGGTGAACACGCGGTTAGCGAATGCGGTATGTGGATAGGAAATGTAGCGGGGAAAAACTGGCGTAGGCTTGATAAAGATGGTGGTGTAGTAAAAACCTATAATATACCATGAACTAATAACGTTACGTGGCAAAGTTCAGAAGTTCAAGTATACTGTATTGTGGGAGCTAGCAAAAATTTAAACACGTGCAAGCCCATCGAAATATGATCAACAGTTAAAAAGCAAGACAACTATATCTTTTTGAGAAGATTCATCGCAGGTAGAATCGCTCAGACCACTACCAGGAAAACGTATTCTTAGCTGAGTCTAGCTGCGACGAACCACACAAACGCAATATATCCTCTGTAATATCTGAGAGCTTTTTAAGCTCTCACGTGATACCGAAATAACGTGTAACCAACAGTAAATTGGGACTACCAAATGTGATTTACCATTGTCGGTAGGTAATCGTTGTCAGAATCTACCACTGGAGAAATTCACATACAACGTTTTGAACTGCTGAACAGAGTTTGCTACCGAAGTTAAGGCAAAGCGCTCAAAACAATGCCCACTCGCTGTGTAAAGCATAGAGGATGGGGGAACCCGTTTCAGCAAGCTAGTACTGGTGTCTGCGTATGCTGCAATGCTCGCAAATGGAGCATCAATCTCAGAATGGGGAAGTCAACGAGATGTAGAATGCGGTACGCAATTATGAGATTGAGTCGCACCTGATGATAGACCAAGATGTACGGCCCAGGTATATCGCTCAACTTTGTATCGTAAACTGGGGATGCGCTTAGTTGCGACCTGTTGGACCCGTTCAATCTTCTGCACCTCGCGACAAGTGGTCGGGCAATAGGCATGTGAACCGCACTCAAGCATAGGTCTGATGATGGGGGAAAAGAGGCTAGTGGCAACCTCCTCAGAGCAAATGCAAAAGCTGCATTTGAGCACCCTGAGCACGCGCAGCCTACTTCCGTGGGAATTGTTCGTGTTGTCAACGGACTACAAGTTGCAACGTGAGATTATGTCCAGGTCCTTCAAGGAAGGTGTGGGATGTAGCAGTTGGCCGTCGAGTATTTCGGCGGTCACCACCATTCCCAGGCTCATGAATACCGACTTCCTTGGGTTGATCGGGTGGTGGAGTTCTGCAGACCACATGGAAAGGCGGTTGTAGAAGCATGTCGCAGTCATCGGAAGTGCTAATCACTCCCCACATCTTCGGGTAGTCTGCAAGCAGAGCACACGGCGAAAGAAAAAGCTTAACTGGATCGCTGATATAAATAGGGAACAATGTAGGCTCTAGCATCGTGTCTTGGGGTACGCCACTGGTCGGAATATACCAGTCGGTCAGATGGCTATCGACTTGTAACCTCCACTTCCGTCCGACGAGAGACTCGCGGATTCAGTGATGCAGTGATCTACCAACATCGCACACTCTCGGCATGTGGAGGAGGGCGTCATGGTTCAACTTGTCGAACGCTTTGCTGAAATCGACGTAGATCACGTCGACCGACTTCCCCTTGTTCACTGCTTGCAAAAAGTCATGCCTCGTCACGAGCAGGTTGGTGATATATGAACGACCTGGCATGAAACCGTGCTGTACCGGTGTTAGATCCCTTGATCGGAACAGCTGTAGTAAGCTCTTCCCTGAAATCTTGGCCAAAATAGGTATCAAACAAATTGATCGCAGTCATCGCCTTTCGGAATCGGCCTTACCACCGAGCATTTCCAACCAAACGGCAACGAACCTACGGACAGCGACCTGTTGAACAAGTTCAGTCACATTAGGCGAGATGATGACGGATAAAGACCTAAGAATCGAGGTGGATTCCGTCAGGCGATGAAGAGTTGGTGCTGTCAAGCTTGACGAGTATTTGGCGCCCCTCCTCTACACCACCATCGGGTTCGATAAGGGTATGCATGTAAAACTCGATATAGATACTTGGTAATTTGTAAACAAGGAAGCAAAGTACACCGCTAATGCTGACGCACACTCAGTGCTGGATGTAAGGGCTGTCCGTCCGGGATTCCTATTACTAGTAGGTTATCTGACGGCTTCAGGTACTGATTCATGTACGCAAAGATTTGCTTAGGGGCAGTCGTTGCTGCAGTTGGAAACTGTTCCTCGAAATGCTAACGTTTGCTCGTTTTCGCACTGCAGCAAATAGTTCGCTGTCTTTTATACACCTCATAGTCCTTGACTGAGCTATAAAGAACTTGTCCCGCACCCTGTGCCGCCGCCGAGCCAGTTTACCATATCCCTTGTCGAATCAATGTAACTTGACCGGTTCGACCTTTAACACGTAGGGCAAAGATCGGTTACACAACTGACCAGCAAACTTCAGCAGATGGAGATTAGGGGAAACCAATTCGCTAATTCGTAGCTCGACGCCTGTTCGCCAGTAGTTGTAAGCTAGCTGCAGTGCATGGGGTTGTCGCAGCGGCAGCTCTATGTTGGCAATAAGAACTGACTGGTCGCCTGCTGGCAGGGGCTCCAAGATCGGAACGTCAAACACAGGCTGCTTACAACTTGTTAACAGCAAGTCTGAACACGACGACGTTGAGCGCGGTATTACGCGCGTCAGTTGGCAGATGTGTTGTGCTGTCGCAGTTTCGCGTACCATTTTAGCGAAATTTGCTTTAGTTTCAAATAAGGGGTGATAAGTTGAATTACAGCATATTCGAGGACAAATAAGTCGCTTATAAGTGGAAAATGGGGTCGACTCATGTGGCCTCGGAAATGATGTAGCCAATCAAAACACGGGCTTAGCGCATTGCGATAGATTGCACCCACGAGCAGCTTTCCGCGCCTGAGGTGGATCGAGCACCACAACTGCTCAAGATAAGCTATCGTCGGTTCGGTGGGTACTTACAATTCTCCCGCACAGAGACCGGATGTAGAGTGACGTCACCGTGGGCATTTGATAGCCTAGCACAATGGAAGCATGGGCTCCTAAGCCTAAACTTCTGGGTGAGTACCTCATTGTTCAACCAGGTCTCTGAGAGTCCCACTATAACTGGTCCCTTAAAAGCAACGAAGCGGTATAGCTCATCACCCCGCCGACAATACACCATTGTCTTCTTGTTTTTCCCAACTCTTTTCATTCACGTTTATTGAGCAAGAGACTGTCGTTGACCTCCCAGCTACAATCATTAGTAAATGCAACTCATCCACAAAACCTGGAGTCTTATTCCATGACAGTCCTTTTAAGGATTTACGCTGGGTCAGATCGGTAAACAAGCAGCCTAAACTCTCACTCTTTACTCTTGGCATTGATGTGTGCTGTCACCGAAACACGCACACATGACAACAAGGTTGTGACGAATCTTCGACTCCCTGGTTCTGAATCTGACGACAATGACAACATTCTTCGCATCGCCGACGATACTAAGTCAATGGCTCTAGGTATGTACAGTGTTGGTATCGCTCTCAGCAAACATGCCGAAGATAATTTGCTCGACTAGATACCGCTGAACAGAAGCATGTGTGCTGTTCGACTTCGAACCTCTAATGGGGTTAATAAGCACCGTCTGAAGACGAGGTGCTTTTTCATATCCTCAGTTTATGCCCCCTCTGAATGCAGTTATGAGGTTAGCAAAAACGATTTTTATTACCAACCTTCGTCCCTTTTCCGTGTGGCGGCAACGCAGTTGTTGCTGGTAACTTGGATGCCCAAGTGGGTGATCTTTCTGATTCAGAGCAACACATGGGAGGCCGCTTCGAGGTCGATGCCCGCCGAACAGATAATGATCGATTCCTTTAACTGTGCGCCGACCACAACCTTTGTTATTGTAGCTCTACCTTTCCAGCACAAACGTGCACATAGCGTCACCCAGTGCCCAACGATTCCTCGACGACTTGGACCCAAACTGACCATATTGTCAATAGTTATAGATGGCGCCCCGATAGTACCCGTTGGAAGAAACTTGATAGCGTTAAGAACTATCTTTAGAGATTTACGGAGGAACACGGTTTCCTTAGGAAGAAATGTGAAAGCGTTATGGATGTGATTGGTTGAGAAAAAGTAACGTTTACGTAGATCTCGGACACACCAATCTTAGTTAAAGACTCACAAAGGTCACATCGATCTACTGAACCGAAGGTACCTTTGATGTCGTGGAACAGGACTGCCGCAGAAGCGCCAATATGTGTTGCTATACTTCAACAACTAGCGTAGAGGGAGACTGCAGTCAATGCAGCCCCAATTTCGATGAAACTCGACAAGTTCTTTGTGAATTTAAATTTCACGGGTACGTCCGACTACCATTGCCTTCGCAGTTTACTTCTTCGGGAGAAAACACCGCGTGAGCAATAAGCGTGTTCAACGTCTAGCATTCGGTGCAGGAAAAGCGAGTGAACTGCTCAGCACCATTATATCACGCCCCAGGCTCCAATGGCCAGGGTAGGTGTTGCGCGATCTTGATGCGGATAGAAGAAGAGGGGAGGCCAATCGACGACTTGGTCAAAATGAATGAAAATCCACTTCGAACTAAATGTCAGTTGGTGCCTCCTGACTGCCGGGCGAAGGGCCGACCTCAATGTCGTTTCCTATTTTGAGTTTCCGCCCCCTTCCAACCACGATCTCAACAGGCATGCATTATATGGTACTTAGCATTATATTAGTTGCTTTGTTTAGTTTCTGTATTCCGTAGTGATTAGTAGCTTATCCTTTTGTATTGAGGCACAATGGCTGGAGTATATTGCTGATGATGAAATACAAGGGATGTCAATTAAACCATGAAAGACGACAGGAGTAAGTACCTTAAAGGCGATGGATGACAAACTGATTTCTGTGATTGATGTACTCTAAACGTGAGACCCCATGAAGATCGGGACGATAACGGATGCACCAGACGTTTGGGTGTTTCCTGATCCCACATGTTCACTAATAAATGATCCACAAAAGAATGACAGCGAACTAGAAGAAGGTTGGAGGAAAATCATCTGGCCCGGCTGTCTTATTCAACTTAAGCCGTCTGATATCACGTTCGACTTCTGAGCGAGAAAGTGGGTCCAGAGGAATGGTCCAGGAAACCTGAGGATCTAGCCGACAATGAAGCTGATGATTAGAATGTTTCTTAGTGTTCAACCAAGCACTCCAAGTGTTATGACAGGCTGTGGACAGACTGTCCAACCTGACCGCATATAGTTTCGCTCACACCAGGTAACTTGCCGTCCGTTTTCTGTATCAAGCGGAATGAGTTACAGTAGAAACAGTTGCTTTTATCATTGACGCACGATGAAACTAATAAACTAGCATGCAACCTGCTAGGTCTTTGCGAGTCCTGTTGTGTTAGCTTCAAGCCGGAATGGATGGGCGAGCCTCCAGTTCCAGCAACTGTTTAGAGACCCAATATCGAGTTCGTAAGCATTTATCTCCACAACAAATAAGTGTCTGGTAGCCTCAATCCTAGTAGTGGTCGATTTCGAACATTAAAGGGGAAACCTGAAGTGAGAACATTGGGTTAGAAACATACTGTCCACACCACGGGTCCCCAAACTACGGCCCGCGACGTTAGTTCATCCGGCCAGCCAACCGTACCCAAATTTGAGCACCGAAAAAATCCACACGTCCAGCTCAGCTCTGGTTTACGGACTTCGTACGAATGCACTTTCAATTATTTCGCTGCATGATCCACTCTGCCTGGACAAGTTCATGCAATATCACCGCCGCACCCAAGCGATGTTTGGCTCCGTGGTGTCGATTATTTGTTTTAACAGTCTAAGATGTAGTTAGCGTGTAACCCATTCACCGGGACCACTGTCCTGCCACACGGCAAACCCGGTAGAGTTTGGCACTCCCTTATCCCGAACGCCCGCTTAACCACATCCACAAATTTTCGCAACATTTCGTAGAATCGGCTTCGATGTGTTACAACTGATGGAGGGTAAACATAGGTGGAGTGAGGAAGCTCAAGACTCAGTTGGAAGATTTGCAAATTCTGTCCGCTATGTTCATGCACTGCATAGTACATCAACAGGCACTCGGTGGGAAAGAATTAGGAACGGCCGTACATTGGTTTCCTGGGCGTGCGATGACTGTCTGACTGAGTCTAGATGTGATGAATCTTCACCTATACCTAGATATCTCTTGTACGCGTAAAATGGTCGTTAACTTCTTTCAAGGACATGCTCTCAATCAGTTCCAATCTTTTTTGGAAGATAGTGATTTTGAATTCTGTGATTTGCCTTATCACACATCAGTGAGGTGGCTCAGTTGCGGTACTGTCATGTTTCGTTTTCACAAGCCCCGAAACAAAATAGCTGATATCCTCACTGAAAAAGACAGCTGACCCATAGCTGTCCGATCCTACCTGGCTGTCAAAGCTGGCAATTATGGCCAACATAACATCCCATACGAATTAACTGAGCTTGAAACTGGAGGGAAAAGAAAATCTCATTTGTGAGGTCTACGGATTTCGGGGAAGGCTGACCTTCGAATTACAAATGGAAGGAAAAAACTTCGCTTATTTTCACTGTTTTAGAATTTAGCGTTGCGATAACCGAAGACGTCTCTCTTGAATCTCCTGGGAGAATTATTCGTGATCCGAGTAGACACTTTTTAGAGAGTTTCAGATCTTGGCATAAATGATAGTAAATCTTCTGTTTCAGAATCCATTTGCAACCTTGATGACGTTTCAGTTGAACTGTGGTTTGAGATAATTGATTTTTCAGGCAAATGACTTACAGAAACGGAAGCACAGGGATAGAAAACTTGTAGGACATTACCGATGCCTAGCTAATGTTGTTTCCAGGATCAAAGAACAACTATCTGTGAGCAAACATTCACAAAAATGAACCATGTGAAGTCAACTCACCGAACGAGAGTAATTGATGAACGTTTAAAAGAAATTCTCTTGATTAGATGCAACCATTCCAAACCAAAAATTTTGAAAGCCAAATTTCAGTTTTACAAGTCTCGCTGATCTTTGGCTGTTTACTTTGCTTCATCCAGATGTGTGCACAATATGTCTAAGGTAGTTATCTTCTAGCGTATGTCATTTCCGTTTATGATTTTTTAGTTAATAAACAGATTGTTATTTTTCGTGGGTCGCACGCTGCTTAGCAACGTTTAAAATAGTATGCTGAACTTTGCTTATTAGTCTTTTGCCCAGAGCCTACGTTTTCGTCTGCAAGGATTGTACAGAAATCTGATCCGGCTTGCAGTTGTCATTTAGTTGATTATCCGGCCTACTGTTGAAACAGTTTGGTGACCCCTGGCCTACACGATTGCGTGGCAAACGGTCGATCTTGAACTGCCCATCAACATGTCTAAGTCTAGCACTCAAATCGGTGCATTGTTGAGGATTCAACAATAGGGGAGATCAACAAAGGTGCAAAATATGTAGGCAGTGCAGTGGAGCATTGTGTTGCACAGGCTGCCGAGTGAAGTGGAGACAAAGAGCAGGTTTTCGTAGATGCATTTGTCTCTTTGCGCTGTGTGAGCACAAAATTTAGTGCAGGAGAAGCGGGTGAACTGCTCAGCACGACGATATCATGCACCAGGCTCCGATGGTTGGGCCACGTGTTGTGCATGTCAACACACGGACTTCCGCGACGTGCGTTGTTTGCTCGTCGGGGGTGCGATTGGAAGAGGAGGTGGGGAGGCCAAGCGATGACCTGGTCGAGAGAAATAAAAACCCTCACTTCGAAGTTTGCGTCCATTGGTGCATCCCGACTGCTTGGCTGGAGTCACAAGGACGGTGAATACGTTTGGTCGGACACAGTTGCTGATATGGTTAAGAGCCCGACGCAATGGCGTTTGCGTTGTGAGTTTCTTTTGCCATCTCTCTCCAATCCCGATCTCATACGAAACGCATAATGTAATATTTAACATCGTATTATTTGCTTTTTGAATTCTTTGTTGTGCAATTTTTAGTATCTTAGGTTTTGTATTGCGTACATTAGCCGAGGTGTGTTTCTCACCCTCAGTTAAGGTGTATTGATGATGATGATGTGGGCACAGAACTTCCAGATTGTCCAGGTCTAGGATGGGCGTTGGTATGGGGGACTTCACCTGGAGCCCAAAGTCCTAAGGACCTTACTCGCTAGGAAGGGAGGGGATCAACGTAAGTCGCTAACCTAACCATCGGGAGCCGGTTAAAAAGTTTTTGACAACATAAATACTTAGGGCACCCGGACAACCAGTGTAACAGTGCAGAGGCCATGAGACATCTCCTGGAACACCGAACTCGCCCCTGAATACGAAGACCATTGACAGCCAGGCGGTTCATACGCTTCGAATGATGGGCCACGCAACAGCCGGGAGCGAAGGTTGTTCATCCAGTCACCCTCACGTACTCACTTCTGGGTGCAGAAGTGAATGGTTTGTGACCCTATAGTCGGTCAATGACTAAGACCACACCTCGTAGCATAAGGAAACCGCATAGAGGCCGAGCAAACCCTCAGTAGCGTCTAACACACTGACGACGCAAGTGTCTGCCGAAGGGGGTAAGCTTGGATGACCAGTTAACAAGCCTGGAAGCACGTGGAACATCGCTGGCGAGGAACGGAAAAGGAGTGTACTAAATGAGTAAGCTCCAGCAAAAGAACTAGCGTTATATGCGTTAAAAGGATTATTCTAGTTAGTTAAAACGAAGTATGAAATCGTCTTGAGTGACATGGCGTATGGCACACTTCCCAGGGAATGTCAAGGCAATACAAACAGCGGTTTCCCGAGTCCGATGACCAATCCCAAGAGCCAAGCGTGTATATGGATCCGGAAGTTACAACCATGGAAATTCGAGTATGCAGTCCCAGAAAGCTCAGTATGCCAGTATCACCGCACGCCATTTAAGGCTCTGGAGATTTCGAAATAAGCCCATGACCTTAACATTTCGTGGGAAAGGCCACGCTGATGACGCAGGCGCATACTGTAGAAGTGAGGCACAATCGTGTTTACCGAATTTATTGAATAACGAGAACAGAACCGATGAGAGCGCGAATTCGTTAGTGTGTAATCCCCGGAAGTTCTAAATTTGAAAAACCTGGTTACTTACCGAAAGCATAGTGCATAAGAAAGCGTTCGATTGCGACTTCAATGCTGGTCCTCATGGACTGACATACATGCTGTGAGAACAAAATTTGAAGCTTAGAAATCGATCGAAATGCGATAAAGACTAACTAATAATTAACGGGACGCGCTGATCATGCTAAAAGATTCGCTGCACGACTGATCATCATCACTATCATTCTGCAGGTTAGCTAGAGGCAAGAAACACTAGTCATGTATTGCACAACTGAACAGAACGTTAGAGAGTTGCTGCAAGGAAAAATAGGGTGACCAATGCAACCGCCACCGTAAAAGGGGAACGCTATTGGGAGTGCTAAGCATAGGCTATAGCTTTAGATGAGTGCTGTTTTGTGTTAGAGTAACATCTTTTGCACCGGCATTCAAAGGAACAACGGTACTAACCATGGGAAGTTTATTAATTTCCATTCAATCTAAGGGGACTTCATCATGAAGTCGAAACACTTTCGTTGCTAAATGAGTTGTTTACTCACAACTTTCAGGACGAGCTATCCCCGCATTCCACTGTCTAAACAAAACCGGTGATGACGTCCAGCAAAATCCATCCTTGTTCGACCTACCATGATGACTAAGTTCAATGTGGTTTTCCTCCAGTTTCAAGTTAAGAAGTGTTATCACCATTGCCAATTACTCTTAAAATCACAAGTGAAATCTTCCTGTCCATGATGGCGTAGCGGAATGCAATCGATCAACTGACAACCGTTTGTGTGATGGTTTCGATAGGTGAATAAGCACCAGAAAAATCCAAAGAGTAACGAAAAGATTTCGGAAGTTCAAAGCAACAAATACAAGGGTAGGATAAAGAAGAAACGCACACCATCTACCAGTCGAGACAAGCTGATCGAGGCTATAACAACACGCGGCTACATTAATCTGCGGCTGTCTGCAGGTGTCTGTAATCGTTTCGTTCTATGGAGGGGTAGCATAGAGAATAACTGACTGGAACAAAAGGAATGAAGTTGGATTATCGATGACGCGCTAGCACGTTATCCTATCAGTTAGAGGAAAAAATGTGGACCGGTACGGAGGAGCACCAAGTAGGTAAAAGCGAAACCTCGGAGACGGAAAAGCATGGCAGAACAGTGAAAGTGATGTGTCCTATTGAAGGTAGAACGAACAGCGTCCTGCACCCTCGCAAGTCCTGTGGCATGCTCATGATCGGCTATATTGCTGGCTAGGAGGATGTCCAACTGACACTTCGTTAGCAAATATAGCAATGACCAAATTAAATACACTTAACACCATTTATGGGTTCCAAGAAGAACAATGCACTCCAAAGTGTTGGAAAGTTACATTGAGAGTTAACTGTCAGTACCCTTCGACAAGGAGTCGCAGTCAATCAACTGACACATTCCAGGAATTTACACTGGTGCAGCCAAGTCAACAGTTCACTACCAAAATGCCTTATGGATAGCATTTCACAATCATGACAGGTCAAAAATCGCTCACTGTTATCTTTGGAACGAAAAAAGCATACCAACACATACATCTTGGACTTCAACATGAAATACTTGTCAATGGATTCTATTGGGCAGGCAGTTGGCTTGCTGAACAACCTCCTCGTGGTGCCAGCTGGGTGGTTCGGGATCTACCCATTCCAGCAAATCATCCGGTGGCAGTGTTCCAGGATGTGGTGGGTTTTCGCTTGGCAGGCGATCCCCCTATAAAAAGCCACATATGTATGCTTAACAATACTGTGACGTGGCGGATGTGACGCCACTAAATAAAGCCACTGCCCCTTGCTTCATACTGCCGAAGCATTATATTCCAGCAACGTAATATTGAAGTTGTGGGGAGCATTGGTCCCCTGTTTGGCAAACGAACAAAGGAAAGGCGTATGAACTGGACAATCAATCACCGGCTCCCAATGAGAGCGGTTCCCTGAATTCGCTATGTTGCCTTGCGGGCAGGCTATTCAGCCAAAAGCTCGGGGTGGTGTCCCCTAAGTCAACACCCTACTTCGGCTTGGGCAACTGGGTAGTATCTCGCCCTCTGACGAAACCATGGACTCATCTGTGTTGTGATGTTTTTTTAACCATATCTGTACCTTCCTTTGAGTTCCATGGCTTTTGATAGCTCCATACCTATTCGTAGGCTGTTGAAAATATATATTGGGCAGGCGGATGCGCTATATAGGCTAAATAACCGCGGAAGATGTGGAGGCGCGATAATCGCAGTACACACAGCCGAAGTAGTTGTCAGTCAAATGGTAAGTCGTGAACCCTTTACCGGTCAATGCCAGTGCGGTTCAGCAAGCTACCAAACACCATGCGCTGGTACAAGAAGTTTCGCGCAAGATAGGACAAGTCTGGCTAAGAAAGTGTCCAAAAACTTGCTTAAGTGTTCAGTTGTAGCGAAAATTTGTTGAAAACTGACTTTTGTCTGTTCTTCGTTGATAGCATCGTTATTCTAGAGGTCCTGTGGCAACACCTTAAAGCAACTCACTAAAGGTCATCCAAGAATTTCCAGAATGAAGGCACTGACTCGGATATACGTCCTTTTACCGAAGCTTGACAAACAGTTAAAGGATAATGGCTGTACCTGTTCCAAGTGCTCGTGTGCTTATAAGCTGCAAGTACACACGACAATGCAGTCTTAGTCCTACCGCAATAACCATGGTAGGGGCTTCACGAAAAACTTGCGCGCCCAGTTGATGAAGTCTCGTTCCTCATACTCGCTGATGCCCACAGCAAGAGGCCAGAAGTAGAAGTGATGCAAAATCCCTTAGCAAGCAGTACAATGCACGCATTGAGACAAATTTTCAGCCGGAGTAGCTTAATAGAAAGCATTGTCAAATAATGGACCACAGTTTACGTCCTGTAACTAACTTGCTGAGCTCTGTGCATGTAATGGAATCGAACACATGAGGGATGCAAACCACCATTCACAATCTACTGAGCAAGCCGAGCGATTCGTCGATACTATGAAGTGAGCCTTCTAGAAATCGGAGTGGGAAAGAGCACTAAAGGACCGGACACATTCGCAATAAATTATCGAATTACTCTGAATGCCAATGTATCAGATGGAAACTGCTCATTGAAGCCTTTTGAGTTGAAAACTGAGAAACACTTTGGAGTTAATGAGTCCTGAACGCCCAACGAGACAACTTACAAATTCTGTAATGGAAAGCCGACAACACAGGCTACATGGAGTACGGCCCAGAAATTTTGAAGTCGGGAACCAGGCTTTGCTGTTTCTTCGTAGGCGCCCAGAACCAAAGGTACATCTGGATTCGTCGCGTGACGTTGTGAGAAGTTGAGGTGTGATATCTGTGTCAATAAGCAGGTGGAGTTCATCCATGTCAATCAAGTATAACCAAGCTACATAACCCCATGAAGTCTTATACCAATGGACTTGATTTCAAGAAACTTGAACACAACTGCGCCAAACAATGTAAACAAAGTTTGGGGAGTCCAAGAAGGCGGGTACAAGCAAGGTCAAAACGGAGATTGTACAGCTATTCCCATTGGATCCCATCGGGGTTTATGTTAAGCAATGTGACCATATTTTAAAAGGGTGTTAGATGAGTGACAGGAATTCAGCTGGGCTTATGTGAATTCGCAGACCTCCGCTTGGCTACTCTTACTCACTGGCAATTGTCTTAACGTGTCGTTTTGTTAGTTCCATCCGTTGCTTAAAGTCGTTCTTTCTGGCTATGGATCACAGCCCTACTCAGACAATAAAGCTCAGTTTTCTTTAGTAGACAATTGATGAATTAACTTGTTCGATTCGTACTGTCTTTATTCAATCGAGCTTACTCGGTGCTCCGATTAGTTTCGAAGACACGCGTCTGCTCTTCTCGTGTTTCACCACTGTTAGTAGGTGGGAGGTCGCGGGGCGGACAAAACAGATTTTCATCGCCATACACGATGACACTTAATATATGAATGTTGTAGCTAACTACGTGCTCTGATCGAACATGATTGGCCCAGACGGATAAGCAGATGCAAGTTAAAACGAAACCGTAACTTCGCCAAATAATTTAAACCAACGGTGAGACAAAAGGTTCAGTACGGTTAGCCCAGATGATCCACCATGATAAACCAATCAAAGTGAGGGCTGCACCACTGATAGAATGATAGTAAGAATAAGAAGCGTGGGAAAAATGCAATCCTGCGGACATAAAATCACCGGGAGGTAGAATAGAAATATTGTCTAGTAGAAAGCTTAACAACATAATGTTCATATGGTTATGCGGCGGCGGCCGCCGAACGATAAGCTGTCAAACTCAGATTAGTAACATCGCCATCTACAAGTGGTGCACGTATGCACATGATTGTCGTTCGATCTGAAGCGCTTGTCTAAATTCGGAACAGGTTCTTGTGCATGCTAATCAGCTGCCCACTTAGCCAGCTTGCAGGTCGACTGTACTCGTAACTAATAAGGGAAACACAACCCTACAATGGATAATAAAACGTTCACAGATGAGTGAGGCAGGTGAACAGGAGATTGACTTGAGTCGCCTTCAATGTGTGACGCAAAAAGCGCTATCGGCCGAATGTCCTCCCAGTTCAAATCAGTTCAATCAGTTTTATTTGTGCTTCCATCTGGGATTGTTGCTGAAGAATGAGCTTTTGAATGTTCGGCGGAAAAGTTTGTAACAGTTTCGTGCTTGTCCGTAGCCATTGTTAGATCTTCAAGTTTTCTCGCTATTCCGAATTAAACACCCAAAAATTCTCCGCAAACGTTCTAGCTTAGTCGAAGAAAAAACAGGAGTCCGACGACCTTGACCGCGAAAAACGTGTTAACGCTGTACAACCACGCCAGACCTACATCAAATGTATAGGAGGCCCAATGATCTTCGGCTTCTAGAAAACGAAGGTCAACTGGTGAAATTAGCAGCCTCTGTCAAAACTCCGTATGCTACCGATCACGTGAAGGAATGGAAGGTTCCTAAAAAGCTTCGAAATCAATGCACAATCGATAATAATCGATGAATTGCTAAAATAATGGGTTTTCCTTGATGTTTTACCTTTTCCTGGATACCCAGAACAAAATGTCATGAACAGAAACTGCCGAACAGGAAGACCATGGTGGGCAACAGGCTCAACCCACAGCAAAGTTGGATAAGCACTCTTTTAGGTTGAAGTAGGTGCACTGGGTTGTACTAAGCACGCAAACCACACGATCAAAAATATTTTTGTCCCCCCCCCCAACTGTATACACTCGGTTATTAATCGGGAAACAATCCAGCAGTGCGGCCTCGGCCTTCACTTGGTGCTAAACCTACCCCAGGCAACTTAACTGAGACGGCTTCTGAATCTCCAGAAAGACGTGGGTGATGTCTGACGTGGTTATTGGGGATGTTAGCGTAAGCAGTCCCGGGGTCTTGAAATCGGATTTCGGAAAGGCAGCAGATGTCAACATTGAGGAACTCCAGGGTGCGCACTAGATCGGCTTGCTGCATGAGTATCCGTACACTGAAGCACGCCAGACGGAACGATAATCAAAGAATGGCCACAGGTTGAACTCCGTGGTTCGCAATGCGACCAGAATGGCAGGTAGACCCATGAACACAGGAATCAGGTAAAGAATAAAAGGGTTGTTCACAAATAAACAACTGGCGTGTGATGAAGTCGCGCAAAGGTAAAAAGTAGGAACAGTAGCGGATGAGAACAGCGTAGGTGAATACAGTTTAGAACAGTCCATGGGCTTCGGTCAGAGGGCATGATACCATCTGATTGCCCAAACCAGTGGAGTGTTGAGTTAGGAAACATCACCCCCGACCTTTGGGTCATTAAAGGGTTTACCATGTTAACCCAAGAGTCCCGTGAAAGGGAATGAGCCGATGCTGGTTCTAGGACGAAAAAGGAGCTTTTTGTTTTGTGATCCGTTCGTAGAGAATTTTTCTGTTCACTTTTGAGTCGCGTTGTTTGTGCGTGTTTAATGTTAGTGGTCCATTCGTGCACCTGTAATATTGTTGAAAAGCCTCCGGTCTTGGGAAATCTTGCTAGCAATTTTCGCGTCTTCAGGGTAAGCGTTTGTTTGTATTCTTATAGTCATAAGCAACATGTTTACTCTGTTCAGTGAGATGGGGTATGGATATTGGGTGACAGTATACAACTGTGCTAGTGTTAGGAGAACATTCGGAAGTAGAAAAATGCATCTCAGCCGGAAGATCGGACCAAACGTTGGAGACGTGTCATTAATTCCCTGGATGGAATATTGTGAGTGGGTCCAGATTGGCATTTGTTTTGATAATGAAGATAAATTGTAATATATTGTGGACGTTAGCGGGGAGACCGCAAGCAGGTTGATGTCTGCGTCGACGACTCCTAAGACGAGTAGTAAATCAAGCAAGTTGGTTGACAAGTGTTTTTTTAACCAAGTGTCCATCCGTCGGCCATAACAGTCGACAGCAATTCAGTGTCAGCGAAAACGGACTTGGTGACGAAGACAACTTCGGTAAATCTGTCTCCAGCTATTATTACCTGTTTGCACGGCAGCACTGATGTAGAATGTAATGCGGAACAGATAGTAGTAACATCAACAGTCGGGGTATTCCAAGATTGTAGATGCAGTAGAGCAGTGTATGATGGGAAGTGCCAGTAACAAGTAACTACAGAGATTGACGGACGTCTGCTAGTTCATGATGGCCAAGAGGCGCTGCTGTAAATGCTTGTTGAATATACGTAATATATCCGCCTCCACATCTTGTACAGCGATCTGGACGGAATAGTTGGTAGTTGGGGATCGATAGAGTTGAATCTATGATCGATTCACTCCAGTTGTCAAAACTGGTCTCTCTCTTCGAGACCTGCCAGGGCAGGTGGATCAGTGTTTCGCAGAGAATCTCACTTCCAACCTCAAGCAGGGCAGGCACAAGGAAATTTCGACCAACATTTCGAAGACAATTGAAAGCTGTGATCGCGTTTCGGACCTCAGCCTCCGATGGAACTACTAAATTAACCCGTCACCGCTGAGTAACAAGATGCCCGGGAGCTGGAGAGCCAACCGAATAGCTCGCAAAAGTACTCTGCCCCACGAGCAGCACAGCGTTCCTTATCGTGACTCATTATCATTCACTATACACCTCAGCTAGAGGCGAAAAACTGTGCCGCAAATATCGTAATTTAATGTACCGGTGCCGTCCATGCTTGTCTCACTGGCGCAAAAACTCCCAGGACCAGTTGCGCAGTACAGCTGGAAGAGTTTGTGGCAATTGCCCGCTGCTTATGCTAACAAGGAACAAGAAAATAGCAGTACATTGGTCAATTGAACTGGTGCTTCGCTGTCGCACAACTACAATGACTTATGAGGCGAAAAATACGTAGGGAGAGAGAAAAGACCTAGCAGTAGCAGTAGTAATAGTATTAGTAGTAGTAGCAGTAGTAGTAATCTCAGCAGTCTAGCAACCAGACACAGCCAACAGAAAACCTTGTCAACATGCACATCAAGCGCAGCCACATCGGGGATGTCAAGCAACAAGCAATCACATGAACCGAAATGTCGAATAAAATAGATCGAACATGCCGTACGGATATGTAGCTAAATTAGGGTATGTAATAAATGGATTATCAAAATGGCCTTGATAGATTTAGGATGGCAGAAAAATGGATGAAAACACATACGTAAGGAGAAAAAATAGGCGAAGTTAACCGGCATTAGTTTAAGCAAAATGTACAATCTAATAGAGTATGCAGGTACACATTAAAACGAGGTAAGAAAATAAAACTCATACAGGGCAGAAAACCAACTTCCTAAAATAAAGAAACGCAGCACACAAGCACGCGATAACTCGAATGCAAGTTACCTACCAACGCTGCTCCGGTTCTGCTTATGTCCATGGCTACTCGTCGTCGTTTCGATGCTGGACCCGAGTGGCCTCGCTCGTGGCTCACTAAACATGCCTGACTCCGGGGTAGCCGGAGAGTATTATCTGCCCTCTCGACCCAGTCGACATTACTCCCTCTTTTGGTTGTTCCTGTCTTTCGTATCCCTTCCAACGCCCTTCTTCCTTGTCTATGGATAAAGAGATTGACGCTTATCTTGCAGCTGCTGTCACCGATACATGTAGCTCTTCTATCGAATCTAGGGGTTCATTGCACTTCGGTTCTTTTAACGTCCGCACACTGGGTCGGATCGGTCAACAGACAGCACTAACTCACTCTTCACTCTTGGTATTGATGTGTGCCATCTCCGAAACACCCATTCAGGATAACAACGTTGTGACGAACCTTCGATCCGCTGGTTCTGAAGGTGGTGATAATGACTACACTGTTCGCGTCTGTGGCGATATTAATTCGATGGCTCAAGGTATTTACAGTGTTAGTATCGCCCCCAGCAAGCATGCTGGAAGCAATCTACTCGATTGGATACCGGTGAACATCTGCATGTATGCGGCTCGACTTCGAACTTCTACTGGAGTTAATAAGCACCGTTTAAAGACAAGATACCTTAGTTTATGTCCCTAATGAATGCAGTTCAGAGGGTATCAAAGACCATTTCTATCGAAAACTCATCGCTTCTTCACATGATGAAAGTACTGATATCGTGATTGCTGTTGTGACATGAGTGTCCAAGGGGGTCGTCTTTCGGTCTCTGAACAACACGTGGAGGCCGCTTCGGAGTCGATGAATACCGGACAGATAATGGTGATTGATTTATAACATTGTGCGACGATCACAACCCTTACCTTAGCAGCGATGCTTTTCAGTTTCCCGAATGCATGGCTGGGGTCCGAAGGAAGATGAACACGTTTGGTTGGAAATACTAGCCGACATGGCGAAGAACCGATCTCCATGGCGTTTGTGTTGTGAGTCTCTTTGTCCCTCCCCCCATCTTAAGCTTCCTACCCCAACAACGAGTTGAACCCAAAGTGTAATGTGATTTTAGCAGTGTTACCTTTCTTAGCTTTTGTAGTCTAATGCTTAATCTATTATCTTTTTAGTATTGTAGCACATTAACCGAGGTGAGTTTCTCACCCTCGGCTAGCGTGTATGATGATGACTGCTTTTCAGCACCGCATCACCTGGCGCCCACCGGATTCTTCGATAACCTGGACTCAAACTGGGGGAATTCGGTGTGGCTCTGTCCCAGCCCTGCACTCCACGACCGACGGTTTTGTCCTGGTTTGGACTCAGCAGGTAGAGATAGCCGAGCTGGGAGTGGAACTTGACGCATAGTGCTTGGCGGCTATCACCATGATCACTAGGCCATTGAGCTCCGCAAGCAGTGTTTAACACAGCAGTTAGCTGATTTTCTGGTTTTAGAGCACCCGCCGTGTATCGCATTGCGACATGCAATCTCCAACGTAGCCTCGGTTGACTCTGAAGTCAGCATCTGCCAATACGGTCACTCGGACTGCCTAGTGATCAAGCGATAGCCGCCAAGAACCATGCGCCGAGTTCCACTCCCAGCTCGACTATCTCTACATGATGAGTCTAAACAAAGACGAAACTGTCGGTCATGGAGTGCAGGGATGAGAGAGAGCCCCGCCGAAACCCTCCAAAAACGTTTTAGTTTTACACGCCGTGTGGTCTACTTGGTGATTACGGTGTCGATCAGTAGAACCAGTGCATAAACTCATACGAATCTTTCAGTGTCTGGCTCCGCACCATGTCTCCAAGGGTTTCACCGTTGGCTCCTCAGCCCGGAAGACGTACGGAGCCGACAACAGCTGGACTGAAAGTCAGTGCTTTGACATTTTATCACCATGTGGTAATGTGACCACTGTACAATTTCTTCCAGTACGGCCCTGTGTAAGCGAATAGAGCGCGCCGTGATAATCGTTCGCACGGTGTGAGTAGAATGTGACCCAGCCATCTCAGCTGGTGCAGCGGCATAAACTTGTCGACAGGGAGGACCGTATTACCTGAGACCCGACGTCTAGCATCGTCGTTGCAAACGTGGTGTTCCCACTACACACGAGTTATCCGCAGATAACCGCTGTCGAAGACAGAAATTCACCGCAAGTCATTTAAACGGATCGGCTAGGATTCACTTCGGTACGACAGCACTACGCGAACAAAGGCATTGTAAAACCTGTCTTTTACCGAGTGAAACGTTACGACGTCAAAGTCTCAGGCTAGAGAAGGATGATCGGACTTTGGCAATATGAAGAGAAAGCTCCCTTCCAATGGTGCCATCAGTAGAAACGTAGGTCCATAGGTATATAAATCCATCCACTTTTTCAAGCTGCGTACCTTTAACAATCAGCCCTGGACGTGGGTGCTAATACTGGAATATGACTGTATTTCGATGAGGCGAAGGTCATGCTAGCAGCAGGCAAATCCTTAAGTGGTAAGTCTAATCGTCAACACGGACATTGGGTCTCTCCGTGATCTCTGTAACCGACCGATGCTCGCCGGCATATTCCGGCTGGAAGAAAACACAATGAAACTCTCAAAGAGCTCCGGGCAAAACGCCGTGCTAGCCTGAAGAGCGACCGCGAATCTTGGTGGTCTCTTCGTGCGTCAGAGATGGAAGTGGCCGCTGCCCTTGGTAACCATCGTAAGTTATTCCGTCTGATACGGGAAACGGGCAGCAGGAGACCTGGTGTTAGTGAACAATTTGTGACGAGAGTGGACAGTCAATCCACAACTTGTCAAAACGTTTACAGCGTTGGGCTGAGCATTTTGAAAAGCAATTTAATCGGCCGAAATTGTTCGATTCCTCACCGGCTAGTGATCGCCCTGCTCCGTGGACTGTCCCTTTGGATTCGCCCTGTCGCCCAGAAGTCACGTCTGTTGAAGTTGAACAAAGCCACGGGACCAGATGATCTTTATCCAGCCCTCTTCAAATTCGGGGACCCAGCTCTTGTTGATGATTTATACGAATTACTAGTGAAACTGTGGGAGCAGGAAACTGTCCCAACCGACTGGAGCCGCTCCGTTATCTGAGACTGAGACTGTATTTAAGAGCAAGTAGAAAGGTTTCTGTACAACTCTATCGAATTACGAAAAATCAAAATTTACTTGTGAATTATCAGCAGTTGTGTCTGATCCGTTAATCGTTTATCCGTGTTCGGTTAGAAATTTGTACTAGCGTCATTATTTCCGGACATACAATGTCTTCTTTTGGCACTGTATGTGCATCGTTTCACAAAAGCACAGGTTTCCAAAATAATCGTCGATACGGGTTTTAAAACACTTCACAGAATCGGCCTCTATTAATCCTTCTGGTAGTGTATTCCATAGGTTTACGATTCTTCGTTCGATACAAAGCTGATGTGATACTTTGTTCATGCTGGGGACCCTGAGTTTGTAACGATGTCCTCGGGTGTTACAGGGTTCTCGCAGGTGAAATATTGGCCGCAGTATGGGGAAGTGATTCAAGTGTAGTACTCGATGGGTCATAATAAGATCAATGCTTACTCGGCGATAGGATAGTGTGTAGAGTCCGAGCTTTTCACAACGTTTTTCATATGGAAGCTTTCGTAGACTTGGTATCATTCTAGTTGCGATATGCTGTATTTTCTCCAGTTTTTCAGTTTCCCATTGGGTTATCGGATGGTAAGCTGGGGCACCGTATTCAAGGATTGGTCTAATGAGCGAGGTGAATAGACGAGGGACGATTTCTTCGGACCATGTGGAGAAACTGCGTCTTAATGCCCAGAGCATACGAAGTCCCGCACGGTACAATTTCTCTGTATTTTCTAGTGATCGCAAATCATGTCGTGAGAGAACTCCTAAGTCTCTGACAGATGTGTTGGGATGGAGCAACTGGCCGTCCAAGGTGTATGATCGAGTGGCTGGACGTCTGGTGATACTGATGAACTCCGACTTGCTTGCGTTAAGAGGGAGTTGCATTTCAGTGGACCACGTTGACAGTCGCTCTAAGTCATGCTGGAGGCGAGCGCAGTCGTCCTGGTTTTCAATGATCCTCCAGATTTTCAAATCATCTGCAAACAGGACACATGGTGACTGGAGCTGCTGCGGAAGATCGTTGATATGAATAAGAAATAATGCTGGCCCAAGTACAGTTCCTTGAGGCACGCCACTGGTCGATGGGAACCAGTCTGTCAGATAGTCATTGACCTGTACTCTAAACCTTCGTCCCACAATAAACTCTTGTATCCACTGAAGTAACGTGCCACCGACTCCGTATGTCCTCAGTTTACGAAGGAGTACCTCGTGGTTCACTCTGTCAAACGCCTTACTAAAGTCGATGTACACCACGTCAACATCCTTCTGTTCATTGAGAGCTCGAACCCACTGGTGGTTTGCGTACATCAAGTTGGTGATGCAGGATCGCCCTTTCGTAAAGCCGTGTTGCGCTGGCGTCAATATGTCCATCGATTCGAAGAACGACAGCAGACACTTTTTCACAACCTTCTCGAGAACTTTGGATAATACCGAAGTCAAACAGATCAGTCTATAGTTCTCTATTTTACTCGGATCACCACCCTTGGGAAGCGGTTTAACTATCGAGCATTTCCAGTCGTTCGGGACGGATCCTTCAGAGAGCGATCTATTGAAAAGGTTTGTCACAACTGGTGAGATGATAATCGATAGGGACTTGAGTATTAGTGGGTGAAGTCCGTCTGGCCCGGGGGGCATCATTGAGGTTGACGAGTAGCTGATGTACTTCGACTGCATCACATTGTAGGCTGTTGAGCAAGACTGGCGCAACCTGTACCGGTACTGAAACCGCCGCCGGTTTACTGGAAAATACAGCGAGGAAGTGCGTAGCCAAGGAGTCCGCGCGCTCCGCGCTTGAAATGAGTGTCTTCCCGTCTAAGCTCTCTAAGACCGGCAGGTCGTCTCCAGGTTTCAGTTGACGTTTCAAGTAGGCAAATATTCGCTTGGGTGCAGTTGTGGCCGAGGATGCTAGCTCCTCTTCGAACTGCCGGCGTTTCTTGATCTTTGCGGCGTTACATAAGTTACGCTGTTTCCTGTACACCGCGTAATCTTCATCACAACCCGAGCTGATGTATCTATTCCAAAGTTTACGACGTCGTCGCGCTAACTGTCTGTATTCCCTATCAAACCAATGCGGTTTGACAGGTCCGATTTTTGGATACTTAAGGGGAACGAACCGAGTACAGAGCGAGTTAAGCTTCCCCTTTATTAATGACCACCACGCCTCAAGTGACGCATCATGTGGTAGTGTCCAATAAGTCTGACCTGCGGCTTTTACGAGTCCGTTGAAGTCCGTCTTCCAATAGTTGAATGTCGGCTTCTGTTGATTGTAATATGGTAACGACAGTTCTAAGCTTGCTACAATAGAGCAGTGGTCACTGTTCGCCAGAGGTTCGATGACTCTGATCTCTTTTAGCTTTTGCTCGCAGCTCGTAAACATTAGGTCCAGACAAGATGCCGAGTACGGAGTTACGCGCGTCGGTTGGATGACATGTTGCGTTGCCCCAATTTCAATAGTCATTTTAGCGAATTGAGCCTCAACGTTGCCATGACCGGGAAGAAGTCGAACATCTGGCCAAATTATCTTAGGTAAATTTAGATCCCCCATCAGTAAGAACTGAGGACGGCTCATTTGCTTCTGTACATGTGGTATCCAATCGCAGCAACGGTTTAATGGGCTCCGGTAGATAACCCCCACAATTAGTTCTGCGCGCCTAAGACGGATTGTGCACCACAATTGCTCGCATAAACGATCCTCGCTCCGATAGGTACTGATAAGTTTGCCATCTTCAAAGGAGGCTCGCGTTCGGAATGCGGTAACCAGAGAGGAATCCGTCTGATCCCCATCGCCTCAAAATTACTCCCGTCCATAATCCTTCACAGACTGACTGGCACTCGTGGAAGCCAGATTCGTGAGGAGCAAGCCGGGTTTCGTCGGAGTCGTGGCTGCATCGACCACATCTTCACCTTGCGTCAGTTGCTGTAGCACCGTCACACATATTGGCGGCCCACCGTAGTCGTGTTCCGCGACATCAAAGGTGCCTTCGATTCGGTTGATCGATGTGCCCTTTGGAATCGTCTACTCAGGAAAGGTGTGCCTGAGAAATATGTAAATATTATCCGAGCATTATACGCGCGTAGCACGGGCAGAGTGAGGGTAAGCTGTCGCCACCCTTCAATATCTCCAGCGGTGTGAGACAAAGATGCCCGCTGTCACCTTTCCTATTCAACTTCGCTATTGATGAAGTCATGGAAATTGCATTTACAGGACATGACTTGGAAGGTGTGGAGCCACTCCCAGGAGAACGACTTCTTGACTTAGAGTATGCAGACGACATTGGCTTCATCTGTGACAGCTCCCAGACGTGCCAAGCCGCAATGGACAGATTAGCACTGGCTGTCAGCCGCCTCCGGCTTCGCTTTGCACCATCGAAATGCAAAGCTTTCCTCAAAGATTGGCAGGGATCGCCTCCTGCGCTGACCCTTGATGGAGATGTGCTAGAAGTCGTTCAGAAATTCAACCACCTGGGAAGTTGTATCAACGCCGTTGGGAGTGATGAGATCACGAACCGTATAGCGAAAGCTCGAAGTGCTTTTGCTAGCCTTCGCCACCTATGGCGGCGGCGCGACATCACTCTCTCCCTGAAGGGTAGAGTGTACAATGCAACGGTACGTTCGACCTTACTGTACGGTTGCGAAACCTGGCCCCTAAGATCAGCGGACATAAAGAGGCTAGTTACGTTCGACCATCGGTGCCTTCGCAGTTTCGCTCACATCTAGTGGGAACACCACATGAGCAATGAGCGGGTTCGACGCCTTGTTTACGGCACAGGAAAAGGAACTGAACCACTCAGCACCGTTATTTCACGCACCAGGCTCCGATGGCTGGGCCACGTGTTGCGCATGTCAGCCCACCGATTTCCGCGATGTGCTCACCGGGAGTGTGGATAGAAGAGGAGGGGTGGCCGAGCGATGACTTGGTCGATAGGAATGAAGGCCTTCCCTTCGAAGCTGGCCTCGGTTGGTGCGTCACGGCTCCCCGGTTGGGGTCCAAAAGACGATGAACACGTCTGGCTAGACACTTGCTGACATGGCAAAGAGCCGACCTCAGTGGCGTTCCTGCTGTGAGTTTCTTTGTCCCTCCCCATCCCTCTTAGCATCCCCTCCAACCACGATCTCATTTCGTAGTGTAATATAATTTTACATAATAATTTTTCTTGTTGCCTAGTAGCCGGCTGGTAGCTTACCGGAACGATGCCCATCCGTTGCTGGTAGCTCAGCTGGCATGCAACTGTTGTATTTATTTTCTTTATGTATTGCGGCACAGTAGCTGAAGTGTTTTTCACCTCTAGCTAACGTGTATAATGATGATGATGACGAAGGTCCAATCAGTTTAGAATGAGCTACATACTGTAGAGGCCATCTCCGAGCAAGACAATATCATTGGCAGTCCAAGTCAGTCGCGAAGTTAAATAAAAAATAATCGCCCGCTTTACGCCGTAACGGCGCCTCACTGCCGCGCGACCACCACTAATCGCGCGTGGGCTGAGTAACCCGTGAGGATCCCCGTTCCTACTCGGATTCGAACCGGTGACATTATGATTGCAAGCCAGGCGTGTAGACCACTCGGCCAACGGCTGACAGACGCATGGTTGCTTGGAAGAAGCTCTACGCCCGAACCCTGAAGATCTTCCAGGGTGCTTAATAAGACATCCTCAATCGCAAAGTTGAAGAGAAACGTGGACATGGAGCATCTCTGTCGCACACCGCAAGTGACGGTGAAAGGTGAGGAAAGCTTGCCGTAAGCTCTCACTCTACCAGACAATGTTGTATAAAAAACACGGTTGCCAAGAGATCTCTTTTCGGTAACACATCGGCCAAATACGTTTACAAGCACAACTGGGATACTCATAAGCTAATGTTGTATAAAGCTCGAAGGATGGCGGTATACTTTTCAGGTACTCCATTCTTTTGCAGACGATGCCAAAAAGCAAGCTGATCCACCGAGTCGAATACAGCTCGGATCTCTAAAGAGGTGACAATGGTAGGCTGGGAGTAAACGTGAAGCTGCTTGAGGAGTCGGCGGAGCGTAACCATGTTATCCACAAATCTTAGACAGGGGTGAAAATCAGTGTTTCTCACGCGAGTACAGTTCTTGAATCGGTGTATGCCTGCGAAGTAGAATGAAGGCTAGCAATTCGAAGGTGAGGCATATTAGGCTGATCCTCTGTGGTTGGCGTATAAGGTGCGATCACACATTTTGGAGATCAGTACAATAATCGACTCGCCCCAAGAAGATGGAATCTTGGAGAACAGAGTTGTTAATTGGTTGACAACTGCCACACGGTCGTACTTAAACAGCTTTGGAGGAAGTTCGCCTGAGCCAGCAGCCTTGAATCGCTTCAAGTGACAAAGTTCAAAAGAGACCTTCGCTTCAGTAGCTGCTTCCAGTGAAATGTTCCAAGGCGCGTAAGTAGTCATATGTTCGGCAGGCAAGAGGATACCAACTGAATTGAGCGTAAAGTGTTCAGCCCAGTGGTCCATGCGCCTACGCAAATTTGCAAACAACCGCATTTATACCGCCTTTTGTGGCAACTGGTCCAATTGATCTGAAAAAGCTTCCATCTATGAAGCGCGCTGAGATCACCAAGTTTCGCTTGAGCGGAAGACTTCACCGCTGCTTGAATCAGCTGAGATAGTTCGATGACGGTCAAACTTCCAAAGAGCGAACAGAGATCCACCCTTTCAGATGATATCTAAGGATTCCACAAAATGACCGGAGGAAAGAAATATCTTTAGTAAGAAACTTCAGTGATGTTCGATGTCTTAAGGTGGATCATTAATGAACGCACCTGAAGAGAAATGATAAGCCAGTTGAATGCAGGGGTTAACTAGCTCTTTGGTACCCAGCGTACGGTGTTTTGGTTTCGAGGAACCCCCAAAACATGTGCACATGTCCGAGAAGACCGGAGCGTGATATGATTCAAGACAAGTGGAGCAAATGGACCCGCAATTTCGTACACTGCCCCGACGTCTGAAGCTGACTGTAATGTGATCAGTTTGCAACCGTGCTTGAGTCAGCGAAGAGGAACGCCATGTCTCCCCGAATGCCTGATGTCTGTGCTTGAGGAAAACAGGTGGTTGACTTCAAATAACGTGTTTATTTCTGTCATCAGAGCTACCCTCATCCAAGGCAAGGCGACCGACTCGTGCATTGATGTCATCTGTATGGACGAAAACACCGGATTTTTCGGTTTTACTCAAAAGCTGGTGGAGTCTGGGATAAAAGTCGTCCCTAACCGATGCACAACACGATGTGTGTTGATCTTGCACGACCCTTGAAGTCGAACCACACAAGATCGGGAATCAATAGAGCGGCGAGGCCACAACTTTGTCGCCCAGTGTGATGCAAACAATGACCAAGCCAGCCGCAGCTGTTTCTGTCACCAGATAGAAAATATTTGGTCTTGAAATCACCAGTGGATGTCCAATCAGTCACGTGTAGGAGTCCTGCAATCGAGTCTTAGGAAGGCATCAAACATCGATAGGGAAGGACTCTAGTGCGTGCGTTAGGCCAGTTTGTTGTCCGATTTGCGTAAGGGCTCGAAGGTTGAAGGCTGTTCGCCGGAATGAAATTCGAGATCGAAGTAAGACCCCTGGCCAGACTCATTGAATTTCGGAGAAACTGGCATCGAAAGAAACAAAAGTTATTGGCGAAGGCGTGTGATGGAGATGCGTAAGCAGTAGAAAGCGGGGTAGTAGTGGTTATGCAGCTAGCACAGCATGACACCTTACACAGGCAGTTCGATTAAAAGATGTCAGTAAATGCGTCGATAATGCCGACCGCGAGCTACTCCGGCCGTGCACATTTCACGAAGTCATCTGCTCAACCAGGCTTCTTTGTCAGTATGCAGGCTCCGTAACAGCTTACGACTAATGGACCGCCTAATCCTGTTGTGCTCAGAGCCAAAAGCGAGTTTTCTTCTGGATTCCGACAGATTCATAGATCCATCGAATTTCTGTAGATTTTGAAGTACAAATCGGTTGTTTTAAGGCTTGTATTGCGGTAATGTTCCGCCCTTGACGCAAGAGCCTGATGAAGCTCTTGTGTCAAGGGAGGAACGTTGCCGCAACACAGAAGTTAAAACAAATGATTTGGGCTTTAAAACGATCCGAGATTAGGAATTCCCAGTCAGTTTCAGGCTTATTCAGATATTGAAGGCCTATAGGATATTCAGTGACTTGTGTGATGACCACTGGTTGTGCTGCAAGCAGTGGCTCAGTGTCACAGACGGCGGCCTAGATGCTATTCCACTGAAGCTCCATATCTTCGAAGCAGGCGAAAACTGGTGTTTAGGGTATCCTGGCATGTTTGCCTGACTGAAGGCTGAGATAGCTTATCAGTTGAGGGAAACGTGTGATACGCTTCCCAATGAAGTGCGTGGAAAATCGGCACTGAAGCAATGTATGATTAGAGACTGCACAGGTGTGCTAGAAACATCAACAGTCCAAGATACAACCATCCCAAGGGAAGCTTATGGTGATATGTGCTATTTGAGTCCATGGATGACAAGTTATCGAATGACACCAAGCGGTCAATCAGTGCTTACTGTGACTGAAGCTACTGTGCTAATAGTCGATGTCGAGTACATAGCTGAAACAAGGGTTCGTCATTGTCCAGGGGTTCAGAGTTGAGCCTACCTACCTGAACTTCTGATGGATAGCGCCGTGCTCTAGAGGAATAGATGACCACTTGCCAGCGGAATTCCGCCTAATGGCCACTAAGCTGGGCGTTATTAGTCGAGCTTATCTTCCAGGTGATGGGAGTTCACATGACTCCTCGCGTTCGAATACATGCGTCACTAGAGTCTCAGTGCGTTGCAATGGTATCTAGCAGTTATGGCGGATGAGACTTACTAGTCATAACTTTCTAGTTATAGACATTAGCGATCTCGAAAATCGACGGCACTCGTAGTGCGCAAGGTCGGCCGGTGGCCGAGTGGTCTGCGCTCCTGGTTTGCAACCACAAGGTCCCCAGTTCGAATCAGCGTACGGGTGGGCATCCTCGCGGCATACTCAGCCGTCGCGCAACTGGTGGTGATTGCGTGGCAGCAAAGCGCTGTTGCGGCGTACAGTTGGCGATCATTTTTTATTAGAAGTGCGTAAGAGCAGCTTTGGGTAGGTGTTGTTAACGGAAAGTGGCTTATCATAATAGCAGGCAAGAGTAATTAGATCAAGTGGATGCATCGAAAATAGACTGGAACCTGTGAAACCACGGTGTGCTTCTAAATAGACCATCTGCATCATCATCAACAGTCCTATAGCAACCATTTGAACTGATGCCCTGCTGCCTTACAACCGCTATGACCTACGGAAAAAGAATGACAGGAAGAGAAGAGGAACCTGGCATAAGACCTTAGTAACAAGCAAACATTCAGGGTCAAGACACCTACATCTTATGCACATGTTGTCACAAACAGTTGATTATGGTGCATCGGTACCAGGAAGACAGTTTCCTTGCGGCTTTCGTTGCTTTGCGTCATAATCAACCAGTACTCCGCCGGTAACAGCACGAAACCCGCTGTAAAGAGGTAGTCCGACTAGGAAACGACAAAAGATGCACCACTGGTGTCCCCGACTGCGAGCGATGTCTTGTAACGTCGTGAGTCAAGCAAAAGGCGGGTCACGTGGACTCCAATCTGGACCAACAGCACCAAGCCTTGTAGTCAAGGACTTCATTTCCTGCTGCCAGATTAACATTTGTTCACATCGAGCTTTGCGTCACTTTACATCCGGCAAAAAACAAGGCTCACCTCAGTAAGCAGTGACTAAACATACGTAGCATATGCCCAAGCCAAGGTAACTTATTTAGTGCCATCTGTTGTTATAAAAAATTAGCCCGATTATCGCCGCCTAGAACTTGCCTACGCACATCATCGTTGCGGACACGCTGGTGCCACCCGACACCAGAAATGCTTCACAGGCAGCGATGATCATATGTGAAGGCATTTCAGATCCTCAGACTGAAGGGGCCAAGTCTATCGCCCACAGAATAGGACGGCACTCACTGTGGCTTTGTAAACGTGACCCTTCACAGAGGGAAACCCCTTTCTGAAAACACAGATGTCGCAGATTCGGAAAGGCAGGTATGGCTTTTGCAACACGTGAACTGACTTCAATCGTTATGCGCCCGTGGTTGCTGATGCAGCAGTCAAAGTGAAACGAGCAACTATCTTGAGCCCCTCGCTATCAAGGTGTAAGGAGTACACAGGTGGTTGGTGGTCTTGTAACACAGCACTTTTAAGAGGCGAAGCACATGCCAATGATACAACTGTAGAGATTATTCTGGGTTGATTGGGTCAACCAACATCGTTAAACTGCAAGACAATATCATCCGCATAATCAATGCCAACTACCTCCTCAACGGCCGCATTGTGATTCCGCGAGATAACACTCCATAGTGAAGTCCAAGAGAGGAAACGAAAAAGGATAAATCGAGCAACCCTGACACATGCTACTTGTGGTCAGGAAGATATCCGACAAGTCTCCGTAGACCCTGACAAAACCTGTGGTGCTCGAATACGAGGCACGTAAATGTTTACATTTTCGTGGGAACCACTTTCCGCACAAGTATTTCGAGTAGAAGCAATCGGTTGACGGAGCAGAACATACTACTGAAGTCCAGGGACACAGCTTTTGACGATCTGCGGTACACGTGGCGTTGCTTTAGCACCCGTCGAAGAGTAAACATATAGTCTAGATAGCCCCACCGTGGCCGTAAACTAGCTTGCTTTTCCCTAACTCGGGATTCCTGTTCCGGAGTGAGGCGACGAACGAGAATTGAGGCCCGTAATTTTGTCACCACCAGCATTAGGCTAATACCTCGGTAGTTAGCAAAGTCATTGCGGCTGCTCTTCTTGTATATTGCCACCATAATCGATGCACTTCAGGTAGCTAGGATGTCCTCTTCCTTCCATACCTGTACAAACAGTTAGTGCTTTGCAGAAGACCTCACCACCACCCTTAAATAGCGGGTTCAAGTGAATCCGGGCCAGCAGCTTGAAAGTGATTAACAGTTGTAATCGTGTTTTAAACCTCAGCCATCGATGCAACCACTAAACTAACTGACCATGGCTCAGTCTGTACCATCTCAGTGGGAAAAGGTTCGGAAGCAGTGGACCAACTTAAGTTTTTGAAAGTGCTTCGCCCAACGAAAATTGGGCGCCCCTTATTTTGAATTAGAGCGCCCGCGTAGTCACCATGACGCCTGGTTTCCTGGGACCAGTTGTACGGAGCAGCTAGAAGAGATTGCGATAAGTGCTCACTGTTCCCGTCTGCTTCAGTTCTTGAGCCCTATTGGTCCATCAAGATTCCTTAACAGCACACAGGCTCAGTTTTGGTTCGAGCTCAATACTCTGTTTGGCTACATCGTGTTTAGAGCCATCCAAAAGTTTTCTTCTGGGTTCCAACAGGTTCACTGATCTCTGGGATATTCAGTGATTGGTGCGGGGATGAATGATAGTACCGCAAGAAGAGGGTCGTGCGTCGTGCTTGGCAGCCGAGACCCTATTCCACTTAAGCACAGTGTCATTAGGACAAAAAAGCGAAAGTCTGGTACGCAAGATATCTTAGTAGGCTTGCCAATCGAAGACAATTGGTACGCCTCTCGGTTATGTTCATGGAAAATGACGGCACATTAAAACATGATCAAAGTCCGCGTAGGTAATCCAAGACGAGCGGTAATCCAGGATGGAACCACGCCATCTGACTTGTGGCAACATGATCTATTTGGGCCCACCGCTAGCCAGCTATAGGGAAAAGCCAATTGGTACTTCAGTGTCCACTATACCTGAAAGCGGTGCTACGAAGGAACAGCCGGTATTCCGTGCAGTTGAGACAGACGCTCGCCGTCGTCCATCCGGTCGGAGTTAAGTCCATACTTACCACCTGGCTAAACATCTAAGGAGTTCAGATGACCAATTTGCGCACTCATATTTCGCAAGAATTAGGGTAGCTGAACTACTAACACTGCGCAGCAACTTGCTTCGTTCATAATAGAAGCCGTTCTTGACAGTAGCAGAACTGCTGTCGGTAAGGGCATAGGTGAAAACAACAAACAGCGTCTAACCCTACTTCGTGAATCAGCCCTAGCTGATGTCGTCAAACGTGTTGCACATGATTGGATTCTCACAAAAATCCAGTCAACCAACGATGACGGCATTGGAAACGAGAACAATGCCCATTCCAAATTGACTAGCAGTTATTGCAACAGTTTCTTCGAATGCGTACAACCAACAGCGAGATGACAACACGGGCGCAGTTAGTTCAACAACCCCATTAGAGCCAGTGACCCTAGTCTCGGACACAGCCCACGTTGACACCGAGTGTATCCAAGGTGTGAACGAGTGCAGGCTGTTGACCTAGTTATTTTAGAATGGGAACGTTGAACGCCGCCAACGGAACGGAACAGCGTGGCCTTATGATGATCTGTTGCCGATAGGGGTATAGTGGGTGGTGCGGGATAGAAGCTGCAAACGGTCCGAGTCGTGGCATTGCGGTTGTTGTCAATTAAGCTGGGAGTTATAGAAGGAAGGTTAGTAATGGAGGTCGGGTGAGGAGTAAGAGAAACAAGTTGAAAGGAAAGCAGAGAGGCGTCAGCAGTAGTATGTTACCACTTATCCCTCCTGTATGCAACAGTAGTGACCCTTGATAAGCTGCGCGGCTGCCGATGCAGGATGTGGTTGAACTGCGAGGAAACAAACTACAAAAGTATACTTGCCCGGCTTCCGTTGTGGGATGCTAACGTGTGTCGGGACGTGATGTGGAATAGTAACACTTCATTTAATTATAACAAGAGGTTTAGAAGTGGACTTAAGGTGCTAATGCTTAGCGAGAGAAGAAAAGACATATAGTGGGATTTGGGTTGTGAACTAGGTTAGCTTTGACGTACCGCAACACGCATTTCAGGTGACAACTCGACTGGTTCCTTTAACCGAGTCAAGTTGCTGACGTTAACTCGAAACTATAGTGGGCACAACTGGTTCGTATTGACGTAGCAGTCGAGGAAAGGTGAGGGTTCTCAATGCCAATAAACAATTCACCTGGAAATGGGCTTAACCTGAAATCAACAAATAACTGCGCAAGCAAAAGTGGATTAAGGCTTCTACCTTGCAAAAAATGCGCCCTTCGCAAGAGAAAACTTTTAGGGTGAGTAGGCTAAGATGTACGGTGGTCACTGAATACCGACTAATGGTTAGAAATAAAGAGGACTAATAAACTCAAAAAAGTTAGTGTGCTACAGTAATCTTGTTAATCAGATTAGGCTTGACCACGAAATGTGTTCCAAAAAGAAAGTAAAATAGCGCTCCAAACCAGAGAAAATTGGGCTAAGATTAGCACTGACGTTACTCACTTCAAGGTTTTTTGTACCTCTAACAGCTTTTTCTTCTCCATTTCCTCTTGACGTCTGAGTTTGGACTGTTCCATTGAGTTGCCGTCTTGGAAATCAGATCCAATGCCAAGAGCCTCCTTGAATACCGTATTTTTTAGTATGTTAACGGCTGCAGTCTCGTGAGTTCCTTTAGGCACTAAGCGACCAGTCTCTTTTTCAATGGTTTCTGTGGGATCGACCTGCAAGTGTGGCTGTTTTGGGGGCTCATTCCGCAACTCTTCGAGAAGTTTTGAACGATAAGCCGAAACCTTCTTCGCAATTTCCGATTGTGTATAGCTGGAAAGTAAAACTAGTAAAAGGCAACAAACCCTTGATCTTCCATTATTTGTTCCATCTCAAAACACTTGACTTCGATTTTTCGCTTCTTTTCATGTTCTAAAATCTCCTTATTAGGTTCCTTGAAGAAAGCGGCGTCAGCACGCTTCACATCATCATCAGTCTTGTATGATGGCTTTTCTTTAATGTTGTTTATGAAAGCCAGGTTTCTCTGAACGTATCCATTTGTTCCACTGCCTCGTGGAGTAGGAAGACCAATCCCGTTGTACATTATAGAGTATAGAAATCACAAACGACGCGACACAACGGAAATATACCCCGTAGTTGAGCGACACAACAATGCTGACAGAGCGACGAATAATGATGTTTGTACGTTGGAGAATATACATGCGGACAGCAATCCATGCTCTTGACTATTTGCATAATTTCTTATTTTTTAATTTTAATTTTAACCTTAATATTAACTAAAGCTATAAAACCTTAATAGATAAAGCTTTATGTTTCGATTTAACATCACGTTGCCATGACTCGCGGTAGTGAATGCACAAAATATTTACTTGGTTGCTAAATATTCACGTTGCTATTGCTTTTTATAGCTTAACTTCTTTCTTTGTGGGACAACTTTTAAAAACTACTTCCCGCCCCTCTGTGAAAAGTTTATTTACTTGTCCAACGAAATGAAAGCCGCGTACATAGACCTATACGTAGCAAAACAAACTTAACTTATGCGCACAGCTGTGCCAACTATTTCAACTAAACAGGTCTGTGTTCAGCATACTTACATAGTTTTCTATACTAGACTTATCTATTATGGTTAAAACGGTTCTTTATTAATCAGAAGCATGTCAGATATTGTCACTTTCATGACGCAAATTTCATGGTCCAGCAATGACTACCAACGGATCAGGCTGCTAACTATCACCTAGCTCTGTAGTAGAAGGTTTTGGAACGTATTTCCTCTTGTCATTTAACTTTCTCTGATGGCTGGTTCCATCGTCGATCACTTCCCCATGCGTGTTATATTTTTGTAGTTCTAAAGGTGTTACTCAGTGCTAAAAGACCCTACAATGTGCTTTGTGTAACGGCTTGGTTCGTGTGCCTTCAATGATATCCGCTTGGGCTAATATGCATTCCTTCAACTGAATGCGCCTCCTATTTTCGCCTTTTTCTGTGACTTATACATCCTACCAATTAGCAACCAGTCTCATTTTGCTCTATCATCAGCACTTATTACGCCTCCCGGTTTTCTGTAAACTGGTTTTCTTGACTCTCTGGACTTACTCTTACAAGCAGGGCACAGTACCCCATTGCTGTGTTTGTCACTTCCACTGATGAGTATAGTCATGCCACATCTCTTTCAGTAAATGGAGCCATTCAACATGCTGCTCCCCTAATCCAAACCTAAGCATCAGTGGTGTAAGTATAAAAGGTGCTCTCAGGCACTCGTAACGCAGACATACGAGAAGGGAAGCCCAAATTAAGAGCTAGTGTTAAACCCAATTACTCTACGTCATTGGAGATTAGGCCGGTTCACCTTAGCTTCACTCAGTTAGAGAAGTTGATCAAGGGCAAATCGTATCCATGAGCAATAGGAATCAAGTGTCGCATATCGCCACGCGGGTGGCCGTTGCCTTACGGTCATAAAGGAACCGGAGTCTACCAAATTTACGCCAAGTGTGAAGAGCTTAGATACTTGAACTTTACCAAAACGAATGGTTTAATAGCTGTTTGATGTGGGAGCACCAGGTATAAATATTATTTCTGCCTTTCGTGTTGGCAATAAGAACGATGACTCCGCAAAATCTAGCCCGCTCAAGATGGTCTGCTATAACGAAGATGAATGAGGTCATGTCCTATGACGAACTTCACGTCATAAATATTTATTTTCAGGTTCTATGAGATCTGTCCTCCGAGGATCGTATAAAAGTAAAGAGCGCAATTAATGAACTAAATATCCGCTAAGCAGATAGTGGAGTGGACAAACACATTGTGGATATGAAAAGTTCGGTGAACCCAGAAGCCTTGCTGAAGTTCAACACTTAACTTTCTCGGGCAGTGGGATCTTAAATGGTTTGCGGGTATTGTCCGATAAGGTGCACCGATTGTATAACAGACGGCATGAGGTTTAGTTTCTTGCCTTCGATAAGCAACCTGGATTAGTGGATTTCCCTGAGACCCGCCTGCTCCCAAGCATCTGTGAAGCAGTGTTTTAGATCGCTGGATATCACCTCTCCCGTGCTGACCGCCACGGAGTGTGATCCATTGGTAGCGTGCTACTCTATTAGGAAGCGGAACTCAAGGCACATTCGTTTGCTGCTATTTGCAACATAGCTAGATGTCCTGAAGCTGCCTAAGGTCGTATTCACTACCTGCCAAGAGCTCTCATGGACCTTGTCGAATACAGTTATGCTTGGGGTTCACGAAGTCTTTAGCTGAATTCAACGTAATCTCGTGCCAAAGATAAAGACTGATTATTTGCTGGAGAGTTTATTGCACATGCCGGCGTCCGGAACGCCCATTTGTGGTCCATATTCTGGCCATCTTGACAGGCGCCAACTTCAGCTTGGTTTGTAACGCACACGTTAGTCCACGGGCAACACAACGCACATAATTGAGCAAGCGCACTCCCAGACGCCAAACATGTTTTGAGCTGGTTGTTTTCCAACTTATTGGTAAAAAGGTCACTGTGTTACTTTTTGATGGACACGTTGGTTAAACATTGATGATCAGAGTAATCTCCGGCATAATTTTTCGCGCGAGTTTCTGCAATGTCTAAGGGATGCTGTCTTAACCTCATGGCTTCAAATTCCGCCTTGAGTGAGCCATGTTTTACGTGATTTATCCGTATGAATTTTACACAAATATTTTGATTTGGGGTATTCGGTGCAGACGTTGCAAGGAACGGCTTTCGCGAAAATGACCGTTTAAATCGCAGGTGCTGGTTGTCTAAGGAAGGCTAAACCCATAGGTTCCGAACTGAACGTTGGCTGTGGAGTAAACAGCTGTGCAAAACAAGTGCGGTTTGGAAAGTAATGCAGAAACTGCCGAAAATACTTCCATTCTTGATGTGCTCTCCTTAATCTCAGACAAAAAAGCTAGCTTAATAGTACAAATGATGCTCTCTGGTTCTGCACTAAATGTCAGTCTCTTCCAGGACTCAGAGTTATAACTGTGTTGGAGCGGAAGTAAAATAGGCTGACAAAGATCGTAGAGCAGGCAACAAACGGGAAAGATGTATCATATGTGCCAGACGAATCAGTGCCTCGAAATCGATGCCCGACCTCAAGCTCTAGTTCAGAACAGTGTAACAGTAAAGCTCCAGCTTTACCCACTCCGACCTAAGCAGCTGCTCATGACGCTGCGTTCGTCGCACGTTCTACAAAAATTCACCCGCCGCACGAATCAATGTTAAAGGCCCGACAACCTAAGCGTCCGTTGTTGCCGCCAATATGATAGAGGTCACTCCCATGATTAACCCGCCCCTACAAAAGGAGATACGCCCACTAATTCCACTACGGGACTCAAGACTCCATCATTTGTCCAACCTAAGAAAGCAGCCACTGGTCCCCCTTCTTTTGAAGGACATGATACACTACCATAATTCTCTGACTGTTATATGACCTGTTACAACTGGATCCGAAGCGAACTCCACAACACGTAAGATACTAGGCGACAAAAACAGTAGGACTCCCTGTGCCAACCATTAAGGTTAAAGTTAAATCAGTCAATATGATGCGCCTCATCCGTCACCAAAACACCGTACACTACGATGAATCGTAGTTTATCCAGCTAACTCTTCAGTCAGGTACTGATACAGTGGCAGTTCTACTGTCAGCCACTCGCCTCCGTATCTCCACATACACTGTTCGGATTTTTCCAGTGGTTCCTTGGAGCGAACGCCAGAAACTCAAACAAAATCCGGATGACTTCCGTAAACAACAAGAGGCAAAATCTAGCCTTGTGCACGGTATCCCCGAGCTCCAGTCACCAAGCGAGCTAGAAGTCAAAGCACATAACTAGGATGAATGGCGTTTTATTCGTGAAGCACTCTCACTCGAAAATGTTATCAAGGTTACTGCTATCATCTACCTACAAAGGATGTGGTCCACGAGCGATGAAAGTATCATTGCACTCCGAACAACTGGCAGAACAGGAACTCAAAATGTGACACAGAGAACGTAAAATGCTGCCATCCGATGTGCCTACAAAGGCAATAAGCCCCGGGCCACAGGTAGGCAATGTAACACTGATCAAGCAACTTACCAATACAATTCTGTCACTGTGTATCTCAGAACGGAAGCATCGCCAATTCACACAGACAGCTGAAGTAGAACAGAGTGGTCATCCTCTTGTTGGCGCTGAGAGCTCTATACAAAACCTGAAATGGCCCTAGGGACTGCGTCATCGGTCTTACAAAGAAGCAACCGGGAGCCGACCCCACAAGGGTCCGCATGGACCCACACTAAAAACCAACATTCCTAAACACGCTTCTGACCACCAATGCCATCACATGCTTGTATACCAATGCACAAGGTCTTCTCAGCAAGCTAACCGAATTCGTATGTGTCAGCTCGCCACTGCTTGGGATCTAATTGTTGTCACCGAAACATGGCAGAACTCGGTGATCAGGGACGCTGAGCTTGAACTACCCGGCGTGCCTTCCATACGAAACGATAGACCTAGAAGAGGAGGGGAGTGCTCCTGTATTTTTGAGCTGACCTTCATGTTAATAGCATTAAGGACCCAGAAACCAAAGCCGCCGATTCTCTTTGGTGTCGTATGCACCTACGACGTGGTAATGTGTTATCTAGCAATTTGTTACTGCCCTACGATGTCCACCTTGGAAAAGGATCAATGCTTAGCCTCTGGGATGAAACGAGTCCAGAACAACCATACAATCACGTCCTTCTGGTGCATTTTTCCATCTGAACGCAATTGATGCTACAGCATCGATCAGCGAGAATTCAAGGCTGACTTACAAGAGGTGATCGCCGATGTACCTCTGTACAACTATGTCGCCCCTCCCACGCGATTCCGAACGGGCGACACACCCACTGTTTCGGACCTTGTGCTCACCAAATCGGCACTAATGGTAGACACCGTGACCATGGATGCACCACTTGGCAGTAGTGCTCACGCGACATTGCTCTTTCGTTAAGTCTGTTACTCGAAGTACATCAGGTAGAACAACGTGAAAACCTATGTCGTTTTGCGTTACAATCTACTGCCCAACTTCGTTCAAGAAACCGACTGGTCCTACCTGGCCGAGAGGCAGCTGGATGTCGCCTGGCTGTTGTTCGTCACCCAATTCACTGATCGTTTGTCAAATGCGTCAGAAAGTAGGGTCCGTCGCCCAAAGCAAGTGAATGCGTTCCTGAGAAGCCGTACTAGAAAACACAAAGCCTTGAGGGATTTAGAAAAGCGCGCTTACAAAGTCTGTTCAAGTAACCTGACCTCGGATGCTTACACAACTCAACGAAAACACGGCGTCAAGTTGATCTCCGAAGACAAACTGCAGCACCAGCAGCATTTACCGACGAAATTCAGTACAAATCCCAAGATGTTGGATAGACACGTCAACGAGCTCTGCAGACGGCATCGCGGTATCCCTGTTTTACGTGCAACACTGATGGTCCTACGTAAACTGTACAAGGTAGGTAATTTGCTTTACCAACACTTCATCCATATTTTCCGGAGTGAATCCGCATTACATCCGCGTTTGACACAGGTTCCGTCGTCACCCGGGTTAAACCAGTTATCGTTCACGGCAGCCAATGAGCTGAAAACGCGAATATTGTTGCGCGTGCAGAGCCCACCTGGTGTGGACGACATCAACACGAAAGCACTGAATACAGCGGCCAGGAACCCTCTCGAACCATTATCTCGGTTCTTTCAACGTTATCTCGACGAAATGCAGATTCCCACAATAGGGATATATGGACTAGGCACTCCTATTTACAAAAGTCGCACTCGTTCGGAGCCCTCGAACTACCGTCCAACCAGTCTCCTCCCAGTTTTATCCAAAGTAATGGAACGTGTAATTACAGAGGGGCTCACTGGATATCTTAAGAGCAACAACATTCTAGTATCACCAACACCGATTCCGCCGAAATCGATCCTGCACTACATACATCCTGCTGGTCCGAGCAAGCTGGACCGAGGCAATTCATGCCAGAGTGGAATTGGACGTTGTCTACCTGGACTTCTCGAATGCGGTCGATCGTTTGAACTACCGCACACCCCTTCACCAGCTTCAAGCTATGGAATCGGTGACCGGGTACTCGGTTTGCTCGGCAACTTCCTCGCACAACGTCAGCTGAATGTGAGAGTATGCCGCTCTGTTTTCGACCAAATTTAAGTCCAGTGTAGCGTTCCACAAGGATCGGTACTGAAGCCACTTTTCTTCCTCACCTTCATTAACGACTGGCAGTGTACTGCAATTTAATTTCTTATTATTTTCAGCTGGTAACAAAATTTGGCATGATATCAGGACGTCAGATGATCCCATGCATTGTAGTGCGCTCTCAAAAGTCTTCCGAGTGGCCATCCAACAACCGGCTCCAGTTCAACGTGATTAAGTGCAAAGTCGAAAGCATAAGCCATCAGCTTATCTAGGAATATCGACTGTGGGACTAGCAGTTACAACGTGTTTCCTAAGGAAAGGAGCTCGGGGTGATCGCGCAGGACGACCTTGGACGCACGAGACAGGTTAAAATGGCATCAAAATGCGCCAGTCAAAATCTTGGACTCGCACGGAGGGCTTTCGCCAAAGGTAAGCTATCAATCTTTCTGCAAACGCTAAGCGCATACGTAAGGCCTCACGTTGAATATGTGATTCAGGCCTGGTGCTCCTGGCGCAAGCGCGAGGTCGATGCGCTTAAAGCACCACAACGTAGGGCGACCAAATTCTTTAGCGGATTGTTCCATCTCTCCTAACAACGCAGACAGCAGTCCCTGGGACTTTACATTGGTGATTAGCGGCCTCAGCGTGGAAATCTAATCATCGCGTTTCTTAATACTGACTAATCCAACTCACCCATGTCACAAGCTGTTGCAGCTGCGCCACAATACCAACCTGAGAGACCATCAGTTTAAACTGGCAACGTACTAGAGTCGACTTGCTTGTCGACGAAACCTTTTCTTCCTCCGTGTGTCCCGTGCCTGTAACGTCCTTCCGACTCACATTATCTTTGCTCCTGTATGATCGCTAATCGAAAAAAGCGTTAATGAAACGCTTTGAAACTTGCATTACCTGATGCACTCCGTTATACTTGGAGGACAAAAGAATGCAAACTTAACCATGTGCTTGACAGCGCTCTCCGCAACGTGGCAGTAAGGATACGTGCAGTAGTGTCCATGTGCTTTGTATGGGCGTAGCTAAACTGGATTAACGTACCACATCAGTCAACTAAAGAAACAAAAGAGTGAGCGTTTTTTTTCTTTTTTTAGTTCCCACCTACATGCTGAGTTATAACAGATTTCTGTACTATTTTGTGTGTGCGCATTTCCTTCCCACTTTAACTATCGCCATGCATTAGTGCATTTAACTCGGTGGACGCCTGAAATAACGATTTACTTATTCGATACTCCTACAAATTTTAATTTTTTTCAAACAATCCTACGGGACTTGCGAAGCACATACTCTTTTACCCGTAATAAATCATCGGTTATTGTCACTCTCAGCCTGACTCCTATCTTTCCGCTGGATTACCACAATGAAGCTCCTTTAACTTTCGCTCGTCGCAAGCTATTGCTGCTTATGTATTCTGCGCTCCGTAGGGAAATAGGATGATCACCTGCTGTTTAGTCACCATTCGACCGCCACCACCTCTTTGACCCCTTTCATTGCTCTCTTCCCACATATAAGCTTTATCACCGTAAGTAATATTTAGTGGGCTGCTTTCAAGTACCAGCAGCTTTATCTCTATGTATATGTGTATATATGTATTTATGCTCATGATTTGTTGGCGTGCCTCTTGCAACACTGAGAATATACATTTACTTAAATGACGGTAAGCTTCCCATGCGCTCATGCTTTTAAGCACATGAACAAAAGACACATTCAGCGTATTATTCTTTGCACATTATACAGCCGTTTGTCTCAAGTCTAAATGTCATAACGTAGGACGTTCACACTGCTGGGGTCCATCACTGTTCTTTGCGGTCTTCTTTTGGCTTGTTCCTCATTTTCCCTTTTCTCCGGAGCCATTAACTGCTTGGACATCCGGGATTGGACCGAGGTACTGCCTTGCCGTTTGAAATGGGATGAAATAACCAACATCAACATGACTCAGTTGCACTCACCACCATGGCTGATGTCCAGTGTGGATAGCTGGACACGTAGGCGTCACACCGAGGAAAAGTAAAGAGAGGCAGATACAAGATCCGTGGAAATTTCGACTCAACTGCAAAACTAATCACCAGACTTTCCATGGTTATTCCATCCTCGACCGGCTATCACGATTACGGCGAGCGCTGACAGCCGTTTGGTAAGCTAACAGAAAAACTTGGAAATCCTTAGACTGTGAATAACCGACTGCAAAATAGGTATATAAGATGACTTGTCAGTTGCACATTGCCGTTCAGAAGGAACGGTGACAGTGTTCCAGGACGTAGTGAGTTGTCGCCTGGTAAGCGTCCTCTCTGTGCAAAGCCACCACGCCCGTTTAACAAAGTCACTGCCCACAAGAGCACACAGGCAATTTGACTGGAGTCATATTTCATTAATTTCACGAAACCTTTTATTAAAGGGATTCTCTGTCTGTACAAATCGTCACCACTTCACTTACAGTGCTCTTTATGTTTATTCTACGCGCACATACTCCCAACTTATTGTCTACTCATTGACGACTTTAATCCTCACGAGTATTTTCTTTTCTGCAACTTGTACTACTTTCGGCCACAACCGATTGCATGCATGGCAACATGTCTGTAGCGAAACACAAATGCTTGTAAATTGTGATCAAACCTGAATTGGTGTGCCCCGAACAATTTGTTAATACGCGTAATTATTTGGTTATATATTTAGTTACAACTTTGCTGTGTATTGACAACTAGAACGCATCCACAATATTTGCGATTCAAAGGACCACATAATCTAGCCTGGCCCCGACGTAACCTGCGCGGCGCTTAAGGTCTATATTATGTGTTAACATAATTGAAAATTCCCGAGTGACCTTCTCTAGTCACGCTCTTACCTCATTAATATGGCGCTTTAAAATCTAGTTGCCAAACTGAGCATGGGTTGGATGCAGGCCTTCAACACCAATTTCTTCATGCCCTGCGTTCTCCTCTCTCACAGTAAACTAGGTCCAAAGGCTATAGTGTGAAAATGCTAAACTCCACAGCGTAGACAACTGGTAGGGGAAGTTTGTATCTCTGCCTTGACGACTGCAGTTCTTCAACAGCCAATTTATTTGTTACCACCCAAACAGACAACATGTCGCACAACCTTATTCAACCGATTGGTAGCTTTGCAAATCTGATGAGAGTGTCTAGTTGGGTCGCCCGAGAGCAGAAGCAAATCCCGCCGTAAGGATAAACCTCCTTTCTTATATCATCAGCTTATCCCTTTTCTTCATATGCAGTTCCACTATTAGTTCCCAAACATTTCGACGTTACCGCTTGCAAAAATGGAATGAACATGCAAGCTTTGAGATCTGTTTAGTAAGAGAGCTCTACAAGACCTGAGCCACGTATCAACCTAGTGCGGTTATTCCTACGGTTGCAAACGTCATTAAAATGTTAAAAGTCGTTAAAAGTTATTAAATGGATAGTCAAAACATTTCGGCTAAAAGCCTCTCTATTAGACCTATTCCATGGGCATTCTTTACTAACAGGTGCCAGTTATCATTGACTGATGATTTCGTTAGGCCAAAGCACAAACCATTAAGCTCTGAGGTCTTTAGCTTGAAAGTGTGCTCTTGGTGGTAGATAAAATGCCCACTGTTAGATCCATACTTCTCAGAAACAGGCATTTCGCTTTTCAAGTTATTCTGTGTTGGCTCAACACCCCTTAGCTTCTACCTGAAGTATATATATGTCACTTACTATTGAAAACAATGGTAGACTGGAACCCTGCAACTCAAAATCCATTTCTAAGACTAGTATTGTCAGTATGACATTCATTATGTCATATTCCATTTCGCTGGCACAAAGGCAAAGCATTTGCAAGCGACAACTGTTCCCTCGGTTATCTGGACATATATAAATTTTTGACAACTACTATGCCTTACCTTGGTCATCTGTGCGAAGTTTAGTTTTTACGTAGCTTCAACGCCCATCACGGATCATAGACAGTGTTAAGTAGACAACCAGCTACCAGTTTTTTGAATACCCTGCCATTCCTGACATACTATTATTCGTTTATATCGCCTGGCTAATAAAGCAGCTCGCATGAGAAATATAAAACATGATAGCTGGTGTGACATCCATACCATACCTTGAATCGCTAATCTGACGTAACATAACAGTGCACGCAACGGACCTAAGAAGTATGTAAGTGAAAGGTCGAACTGAGCAGATATAAAAATAGCGTGCACCAACACAGGACGCTCAATGACTTTTATTTGGGGACGGCCTAAGCCTACTAAAACCAAATTTGTTAAGCCTCTGCTAGCGCAAGCTCTAGTGAACTACACGGTACAAGGGACGTTGCTACGTTGTGCGTTGCTGACTCCCATTTAATTACTGATAGACTTCCGTAGCTTGTGAATATTGATGACTTAACTCTGTGGATTTATTAAAAGGGCTTACACTGAAGAAGTGGGATATACGTGTTGTCCCGCTTTTTCCCTTTTTAGAGGTAGTGATGGCTGTCAGTTGTGGAAACGCACAGTGGTCGACGCCAGTGAACGGAAAACAGGGTCAGGCTCATTTATTTTTGTACGTTCGAATCAGCTTGACGGACACTTTCATCAGGGGACGGGAACTTCTTGGGGACCCGGGAGTGTGCTGAGGAACAGCGTTTCCGCCCAAGACAGAATGTAATAATCGACAAGGACGTACTTAGACCATGGCGTGCACCAAAATGATTCACATGCACTCACGACCACCCCTGTTGTCCAGTGTGGAGAGCTGGACATGATTTCTTTACACTCCCGAAAAGTATACATAGGCAGAATACTTCTGAAACCAGAAACTTGAATTGAAATTGCGTTCTCTGACAAACATTCATGAATACACTCCCACCGCTGGATCCCGGTTGAGAATGTGAGAGCAACTGATGACCTCTTATTTATGGTCATGTATATGTGTAAAAACCGTTTTGTGCTCCACAGGGAGAGAAACCTGAAAGTTACAAATACTTCACGTATCACAATAGATAATGTCAAAATACATTGTTCATTTGATTAGTATGGTACTATCGTTAACCAAGCTATACATATGACATGTTCGCTTTTCATCTAAGAGCATGGAATTCATTTGCATACTGATCTGAATCCCCGCTAGTAGAGCTTCTTGTTGAAGTCTAGAAAGTGGCCGTATACTTTCTACGAAATACAAGCTGCTATAATTTTACAGCTGATGGAGAGCGAACCAAAACCTACATCCTTATAGGTTACTTGTAGATATGTACGAGAGTGTATTACCGACTAGTATGGCGAACTAAAAGGAAATGCCTGCCAAATAAACAGCAAATGGGGAGGATCTTATTATTGCATTAATCGAAGTGTGGAGTAGAGAAGCTCTGGTGAACGCGGAAAAAGCTGGGTGTAGTACTCTCTAGCCTGACTGCTGGGACCAATACTGAGCGCAAGGTACATAGTTGGCTTCATCCGGATCTAGATCCACCTGTCACGGCTGCCTCCATAGGACAGTAACAGAGCGCCTGTGTCTACAGAGACACGGCGGCTTGCGCTGCCTCCTCCACAGCTACATCCATATGCCCAATATCCAGTGCAAGTCCGAAGGAATTAGGCCGGGCGGCATGTGGATGTGATGGTACTTTCAGTAACAGATCCGGCTTAAACCCCAGCACCATAACCTGCAGCATCACACCTGCTGTGGAAAATCTTGCGTACCAGCCATACGAAAGACGATGGCTGGGCCGTAGTTCGCTCCAAACTGGTTGGAATCAATCTTTGAGACTAACACGGCCGCATTGCCCTTGCACCATGTCTCCCCAGCAAAGATTAGCAGCCTCCTGGAGCCACTACGCAAGGCGAAAGGAGGTAGACAGGTAGGCATCTTAGAATTATTCACCTTAAGCACAGCCGCACTGGGGATAACAAACAATGGACGTGCAATTTTAAGGAAGTTGAACACGCATGGTTGACACGGAATATAGAATAGAATAAAACAACTGAGCAAAGGAAATAGTGCAATAGTTGCTTTCCGGGTTGGAAACTTGTACTTTGAGTGCAAATTGGTGTAACCTAGCTGCGATGAAAAAGCATGTTATATGCAGCATCAACCTAGCATGAGGCCCCGTAGGAGTTTGACATACGGCTTTTGCCAACATGAGCAATACGGGGCAACTAACACCGCTACCGTTACAAAGTGAGGTAAAACAGAAATAAAGGCACGGTAAAACATTGAGGACTTATAAATAAACCAAGAAATAAAGTTTTTTCCGACAGTACGGGACACGCCAAAAAATGCTTGAGCATATTAATGAAGAGCGTATACCCAGTAATTGTCACAAGTGTTACTATGTAACTAGTACACACTGGAGTTATTTTTTCTGTATATATGTAAATGCATGGGTTAGTAATCATGTCGAGGAAATTTGTGGTTCTGTGCGGTAAATTCGTCAACATAGGAATGGGGCAAATAATGTCTTCCAAGGAGCAAGATCCTCCGGAAAGGCAGGAAGCCGTGAATTTGTTTAGTGGCTAGTCCTATGTTTCAATTCCCAGTGTTGGTAAACAAACCTCTGTGGCTTTGTATAAGGAGAACACTTGCTAGGGAAAACCCACCGCATCCTAGGACACTTTAGTAACTGTGATGTAGACGTCATCTCCTGTGATAACTGCAGGCTCTCCGTGTCGTAAGTAAGTTAGATTTGGTCCGGACAGCCTGCAGTCATTACGAGAGACAATATCTATAGAACACACTAACGATATCACACTTCTATTGTGCTTTTACTATGTACCCACCTAAAGCAATGCTTGAACTTTGCAGACAAACTGTAAGTTTGTACATTTGACGATCATTCCCATAGTTTTAACACAAGCATGCTTAGGTAAGCATGCATGGATTGTCCATGGAAGTGGTGACCTAGGTGGCCAAACCGGTCCTCTGCCCCCTATGTAGCAGGCTTAGCAACAGAGAATGAGACGTACAATGTTCCCAACAAACTTGTAAATTTTATGACGAGCAGCCACTGCCCCTGTGGCACATTAGCATAAGCGGTTGGAAGAATGTTTAAGCGAGCAGTGCTTATGAGTCCGGTTCTTGATAGCGCCGATGGATTCACAATGTTTATGAGGTCCAACAAGTTGAAAATGCAGCTAGAGATTTTCTGGACATGTGGTGACTTATGTGATTTATAGGCTGCTGCGTGGAACATACAATGAATTTATTTATATTTAAAAGTCGTTTACTAGTGTTGATTTTTCATAAAACGAATAGCGCTGCCATCAAGTATTTGGCAAGTGGTGACGGAATCTTTTCTGTCATACATATTACTGTCATTATTATAATACTGTTTACGGGGAGGCTCTATCGAATGTTGCTAGAGTACACCTTATTTGCTTCTTGCTGACCCTCATGGTTTAGGCGGATTGTCTAAGGATAGTTTACGTGGTTCGGGATGGGGACACTGGGAGCAGGCACGGGTTGGAGATATTTATTTGCTCATCCTTTGATAACAAAATAAAGCTTAACATTTCCCCGCTCCTTACCGTCAATGAGTTTGATGTTCGGAAAAGCTTGGCAAGGTTTCTTAGTGAAAAAAGCTTTCCTCAACGGTTCAGTACCATTTACCCCGTGGCCTGAAATTTGTTGTGGCCAATCCGCGCTTAGATGCCCACTAGCCAGATTCAAGTGACGCTTGCTCTTATTAATATCCAACTGACATACGTAATTAGATCGAGCTGCTGTCGCGTATATTTAGTGGGGACGTTGAGCATAGTAATTTTGATGCCTCTCTGGGTCCTGGGATAATTCGCTGTGATTCACCTGAGCCATTTTTGGTCAAAGTTATGCTACGGTCCATAAAGCGGTTATTGAGCTTAGGCTATCCCAAAAATAAGCCTTCTTACTTAAGGTTTGCTAAGAAGACAGGTGACATCCTCGTTACTCATTCGGTTTAGGTGATGATACTCAAAATACAACAACAAAATCTGCAAACAGTTGAAACATGGCTGCTTGTAACTAAATCTGTCCTTTAGCTAAACGACTCACATTTTGGATACAGTGACTGATGTATCTGTACAAGGTTGTTTATTTTAGTCCTGCACCATTTAAACTATTGCTGTCTGAAAAGCTTTACACTGGTTGCTCGGTTAACCTTGAATATACAGGAGAGCAACAGTTTTAAGGGAGGCGGATAGGCAAATACGTAAGTTATGATAGGCAGTGAATCCCATTGGACAGCACATTTCGGTTTTGTTTTCGGTGCACTATCGCAAAGTTTGTGTGAGCCCAAGCAATACTGAGAGTGAGTATGTGCCGAAGATATCAGGGTTTAAATACATCTTTCTGTTTTATCTTCGCGGTTCTAAAATGCGGCCTCACTAATGATTATCTACTCACAACAAAAAGGATGGCGCCTACTTCTGTGTTGTGGACCACAGAGATTTGTTGCGTCCAAAAACACGGTTCTTATATTTTACTAGTGTTATTAATGGCGGTAAATCGTACGACACTTGATCATGATTTGTTGCTGCGCAATGGTCGTTCATATGTATCCTATCTTGTTTACCCGCTGAAAGAATATGCTGAAGTATGCTGCTGTTTGTCTAACCCAAGTCGGTTTTCTCGTAGCCCCGTGAAAGAAGTCCCTCTGTTCAACTTTATTTGCCAGCTGCTATCGTTACAGGATTATTTAACCTGACAAAGGCTGATATTGACCAGTTACGTTAATTAGGGATCACCGACATTGAGTCAGACTTATTCGACTCTCTTTTGTAACGTTTCTTGTTGCTTCAAGCTGCCGCCACCATATTAGGATGGCAAGCCATCCGGCCGCTAACGCTGCCGTGGAATGTGTTCATTGCCACCTGAAGGCAGGGCTCCTAGTGCACACATAAAATGCATGGTGCGAAATATTTTCTGTCGACCGCATAGGCTTAAGTAACAATGTAAAGACTGAGTCTTACGCAACATTAATGCAGCTAGTCTACGGATGCACGTTGCGTTTGTCCATATAGCTGCTAGAGCTAACACTAACTAATACCAAATCATAATACTGAAGTTATACTTATTGCTTAATTCACCAAATGCAGGGCTGCACTTTTTTGGTTCGCGATTGCAGGGGCCACCCATAGACTTGAACGAAAACTGTCTACTTATTAACACCCAACGTTTCGTGTGAACTGTGTAAGGCAACTGTAGTCACTTGCTTTTAACGTGCTAAAACATATGAGCAAAAAATATAAACCAGAGTACATTTTCCAAAACAGCCGTCACTGAAAATAGACTATTTGCGGCTTTCTTGCATGAAAGCTTGGTGACATCATTTTCTCGCATTTTGTCTCGCGACGTTACAGGTAAACGCAATAAGTTTCAGCCGGCTAGCATCCTGGTATAAGACGCCGATCCCGGATCACAATCTCTGGCGTTCATGAATGAATTTCCACACTGAAACTGCTAATTTTAGCAACCAGGCATCTATTTCAGGAGGCTGTTAGGTTCTGTACCTATTTAATGGTAAATACGTTTGCGGTTGAAAGTACTATAGCTATGCGCTTTCCAGTTTGAAGAACTTTGGTCGTGTTAGCTGCCACTACCTGAAAGTTAGCTACAACACAAAATTGTGGGGTCATAAATTAAAACGCGCCACTAAACACAATCGGCTGAAGTGCCGCCGGAATTATATTTCCTTTCTAGTTTGTCAACCGCAAGACGCTCTTTCGACTTTTGTCACTTCAACACCAATGCTACCCACTTTTAAAAAACGACGATGGTGCTTTACACTGCTTACGTCACTTGTGCTGATTTCTATTCTTTGAGCGACGAGAATACGCAGACCAACTTTGTGCTCACCGACCTCACGAAATCGGGCTAGACGGATATACCAACGTGCTGAGTTGGATCATTTGTTGAGTCTACAGGTGTGTTCCGGGTTTTTTATAATTTAATTGAGCTAAGGCTATTCACACAAACCAGCCCAAGGGACTTGTCAAAACTTGGCCAGTCATAGACAAGTGACCTATATCAGCTCACAATCCCAAATCTATCTAAAACCCGGTAAGATATACAACAACCAAAAAACATATACAAGGTTGTGCGAAAACCAGTTGATTCTATCTGTGGCCCTCGTCCTGCGTTTGTCGGTTTGCTTTCTGACTATACAAGCCCCACCGTGATGTCTGATAAACTGGTCGCTATGAGTCAAGCTTCCGGTAATCTCCGCGGTCCGCCATATTTCGAACGCTAAAGTTGGAAGTGAGTTCCTTGGGGTATTTGTTTTGGTAACGCATGAGGAGCAGCTGGAGAAGGGCCACCTACTATTACAACGTCTGGTAGCGGCAGCGGTTTATCTACTCGCTGAAGTATTTCCGAGCATGCCATTTTGTTTGCAGTTCAAGAAGCACGCCAATACTACTTGCCGTATCGCACCCGGTCTGGCTATTAGTTAAACGACGAAATGCAAAGGGATATCAGGACTTTATTACAAAAGTCTTACTTGGCTACTATCATTAATGCTCAGTTTCTTTTGACACGTCTTTGATACTATAACTTCGATAGAGTCCTTCATCAGCAAACTAATCGAAGCATTTCAGCTTTCCTTAAGCGTGTTCGTTTTGCATACTTTCATGGCTACGCTATTGCATATTAGTTGTTCGTTTATTTCTCCTTGCCATCCGTAAATAAGCTCCCACTTTTGTGTGCTTGGTGAGGTACTGCACTGCAGCTCGTTTGTTCCCGCTTTCCTCAAGTTTATTTTATATCTTCTCTTCCCCGAGTTCTGAAGACGTCAACAGGAAACTACCAAGGAGCCCCACCTTGCCTGTTGGGCTGGCACCAAAGGACCCCATGAATACAAACGTGGATCACATCGGACCTCTAACGCACTCACCTTCCTGGCCTACTACCAGTGGTTACCCAGATCTGGATGCATATATCCAGGGGCTCGAAATAACCGTGGTCTGCCCAGAAATATCGTCAAAACAAATGACTTTCGCCCGCATACTTGAATCAAGCCATAACTAATGTACTTGCGCTCCTGACTATCAAGCGTCCAATCACTCGCTTCTGGCTTGTCAGCAAACAAGGCTGCTTAACCGACGACGCAACTGTGCCTTTTCCATGGCAATAGCTACGTGATTCGGATCTAACACGTTCCACCCAATGGTTGGCTACAGTGCTCCATTAGTGCCGGTTTGCCGGCACCGTGACATGGAGGATGTGACGCCTCCAATTAAAGTCATTGTCTGATGATTACCAACCCAACCACACCTCACCACGGACGCCACCAATCCCTTCTCATATTATCCACGCGATCAATCACAAATGCAGCAGCACATGTGCAAACTCGAATAACATCTACACACATGCACTCACAAATATGTATGACCTCACTGCTTCAATGTTCATCTCAAATCCGTACCCTTTTTATATGTTCTCTATAATTTAGGCGTACATGTACTGTGATAATGTCTATCTAGGCGTGTCTCGCATTGTCCAAGCATAAAGAATTTATTCATTTAATTGTTAAGAGCTCCAGTTGGTAGTTTGCTGTGTTAGTTTTTAGCTTCTGAAAGTGGTATTCCATTACGTTTCCTGTTCATTCTTGATAACTAGCATTCACGCATACACGTGCCTAGACAGTATATTTAGATTTAGCACCGAACACAGAATTGCACATGAAGTATAATATATAAGCCTGTAATCTTTGACATTTACCTTATCCGAAATACATTCGATCATTAAGTCTATAATAATTGCTTAAGCCAGCAACGGTTAATAACTATGAGTTTGTCCGTGTTTGTATATTCAACACTTAGTCGGTAATAAATATGATAATACTTCGAAAAACTGACCTAGACCTTGACCACGAGAAGTTAGAGACTGTGCGTTTTCAACTTTTTGTTGTTTATTTCGACATATAGTTACCATTCACTAGAGTAGTTAGGCGCGTTGCCTTGATATTTTGACGTACTATACTTTAAGATTTTTAGATCCTATATACAGCAAACCAGTGTTCCTGGAAAACGAACTATGAAGCCTTGTTATTCCGTAATGATTAACAAAGATGGACTGAAAGGTAAAGCCGCCCGAGCCAAAATCCGGGGCAAACGTAGAAGTACTCATTCGAATACTGCAGCTTCTGTCGATCACAGCTCTGCCTCATGCACCACAAATGCGGTAAAGGCAACCAAACGTCCTGCTGAACAAGGCAACCTGAATAAGCTGCGCCCCTGCAGTGTCCCCCTTATAGACCCACTGAGAGATGCACTTAACCAAATCAGTGCACTCTCCCATAAAACGGCTGCTCTTAAAAGGAAACTGGCCGTTACCAAAATAGAGCTAGCAACACTTACGCCATTGGCCCAACTCGCAGGGTTAAGGAAAAATGGCAACGCTGATGAGCTCAAGGATGCCGGCGCCCTTCTTAATACCCTCACTACTGAGATAAACGAGCGCACCCGCCGAGCCAGAAACGTGATCGTTTTCAACGTTCCTGACAAAATTCCTTTGGAAAAAGTCACCCGCCTACTTACGTCTATGTGTAACATCCCTCCTGACACGTGCGTGAGTAGGCGGCTCAGAAAATCGAAGATCAGTCGCAATTGCCCTATCCTTATCGCCTTCAAAACTCAAGAACTGGTTACACGTTTCAGAGTAAATCGATTTACCTTACGAACAAACGCAAACATTGGGCCTATTCTTATCAAGCCCGATCTAACGCCGTTGCAAAGAGCATTCCTACCCGACACTAATACCCAAGCGAGACAACAGCCTCATGATTCATCACCGATTGCCGGAGCTACCGCTTGCCCTACGACAAGCCCTACCGTGGATCTGGACCTAACCCCTTGCGTCACGCGTCCACAACAGCATTACATACCGGCTCAAGCCCCACAGCCTTAATAGATAAAAAGTCCACCAACGTTCCAGACTCGTCCTAGCTAACGATACATGAGGCTGAATCAATGAATACTTTAGTGCATAACGCCTCCGACATGAGTGACACAGATTCCAAACCGATCAATGTGGACTTCCCGCTGATCAACTCCCTTTCCTCCCCCTCGAGCAAAGCCGAACCCACCATCGCAACACAACACACTACCAACAAGGGTCCACAACCGAAACATGGCACGCCTCGTACTACGAAGCACCCCCGCTGATGCATCACCATACCAAAGACAACCGTACCCAAGCAAAGCCCTCGTGGCACAAACGGATAGCTGACAAGCACCAAGCAACGTCTGTACCAATGGTACGCATGAAATCGAAATCATTCCGATCACAAACTTCGCCCTCTACGCAGGTCTTGACCCAACCCGCCCAATCACTGCGAAAGCCCCACCCACTCGAGACGCCAAACAATGATATTAAGCCCCTGAACTATAACAAATGCCGTGGTTTTCAAAAACTGAGGACGTTCTACCAGTCACCACAGCAGA
>OX104064.1:67958499-67998099 GCA_944474145.2 Dicrocoelium dendriticum
TGGACAAATGATGGTGATTAACAGTGATTAGTGTGGCGGGTGAATTTTTTGAAGAACGTGTGACGAACGCAGCGTTATGATCAGCTTCTTATGTCGGAGTAGCTAAACCTGGGTCGTTAGTGCTACACTGTTTTAAAGTAGAGCTTGAGGTTGCTCATCGAGTTCGACGCACTTATTTGGCTGGCCCAGGTGGGAAAGCTTTCACGGTTGCTGCCTGCTCTACGACCTTTGTGAACCCATTGTACTTTTGCGCCAACACAGTTATACATCTGACGAGTGGAAGAGACGTACATTTAGTGCAGAACCAGCTAGCATCACTCGTCGTGTCAAGCTGTTTTGTCTGGTTGAGTCTAAGGCGAGCACATCAAGAATGGAAGTATTTTCGGCAGTTTCTGCATTATATTCCAAACCGCACATGTTTTACACAATTGTCTACTCCACGGCTAACGTTTATTTCGGAGCCTATAGGCTTAGCTTGCCTTAGACAACCAGCACGTGCCATTTTAGCCGTCAGATCTGCAAGGGCCGTTCTTTGCAACTTCTCCACTGGTATGCTGAATTAGAATGCCATCGGTCTAGCTGGTGGTTTGACAGTCCCTGTTTGCTTGCTGTAGAACAAATCCAAGATGATGGACTCAGGCGGCAGTTGGGCCAATCTATGTGATTCCCGACATTAGCTGGCGATTATCCAGCAAAATCGCACATATGGCAAAATAAACCAAAAGCAAAGTATTGGCGCAGGATTCACACATAGAAAACAGGTATAACATTTTATTTCCTAAGCAAAAGTAGAGCCCAGCATTGTAAAGCAAAATTTCGCGGCGCCCGTGGGTACAGCACGATCGAGACAGCTGGAAACGTGAAGACGACACTTAGTGGTGCGTGGGTAAGGAACCCAGAGGTTGGTTTATGGGAGGAGTAATATAGTAAGAGCTTCGTGTTATATGTAAAGTCCTGCTGCCACGAGTGGCTACCGACAATGCCAAACGATGAGTCTACTTAGCAGCGGAGGTATGTGATGCATAAAACTCAGTGGATGCTCTAAGCAAACATACAAGAGAACAAGTCCAATCAGGCTCGGAGGCGAAGAAGAGGTGGTGGTAATCTACATCACGCAGTTGTCGATAGCTGGGGCTGCATCAAGCAAAGTGACTACCGGTCGCTGCAGATAGAAAACAAGGGGTGCGCACCCTTGCAAGATCCATTAAGCCCGCAAACAGCAAGTGGAAAAAACAAAATAACCCACAGCTGCTGAAAAGAATCGGAATGGACCAGGGGTTGTGGAGAAAGATAAAGCAGAAGCGTATCGAGGAATTAAGCGCTTTACTCACTGGTAGAGTTCTACGGTGTACAGGTAAGTCAATCGTAAGGCAGAGAAGAGTGTGGGAAGGAGCTGAAATAATCGCGTAGCTGAAGGCGCTGGTGGAAGGCGTGGACTAGTTATCAGTTAAAGTTCAGAAAAAGTGCGACATGGCGCAGGACTAAATACCACCGCTCTAGCGCAAATAGAGTTACAGAGTCAGCTCTGAGAGGGATTAATGGTTGCAGAATAGTAGGCAACAAGGTCAATAATACTGTTTTCTACTCCGAAGTGGACTTCCACAGTGTAACAAACAAGTCTGCTGGACGACAGAGAATAGTGAATGGTGTGGACTGGACTAATCGCAAAGCAGAACCCGCACGTCCTCGTGCGATAAAGGCAATGCTCACAAGCGTCCAAATTTAAGAACAGAAGCGACAGGCAAAAAGACTACATGGCAAACTCACGGCAAAATTGGTTGCAGAACCATCCATAGGAAGATTTGGGATATCTTGTGTGCAATTCATGCATTCGCTAACCGTAGAGCATGGACTTATCCAGGCGTAATTATCACTGATCTACCAATATGATTCAAAACTGCGATAATTTCCATTCCCATAATCATTTGCACTGGAACCGTGTAAACAAATTTAACACACTGCAGATTTCATGTCCCGCACGCAAGTGTAACCCCATGTAAGTCCGTTCCGCCTTGTTGTAACTTGTTTATTCTCCCTACACGTGCTATTATCCCCTGTCCCAATACCTGGCCTCGCTACGGATGTTTACACGCTTTTCTCACTGATTACTACTACTGTAATTATGCTCCTTCGCACGCTCATTGCACGCAGCCGGTTTCCATCCGATTTGTGATTAACCAATTGCACGAACTTTAATTGTCCCATAATATCCAGTTTCCTGTACTCTGTGTTCCATTGACGCTCTGAAACCTATCCTGTTGGTTTTGAACCAATCTGTAGTTGAATGAAGCTGCCTTGAGTGGAAGCGCTATCTATGAGTACCATCACATTGGTCCAGTGTGCTTGTTCATTCGGCTGGCTGGATACGCAGTAGCTCAAAGCCCTACAATATAACCGTCGCTTTAAACCACCTCTGGAATGGAATTCATTTTGCGGAATAAGGTGCGTAGCAGGGCTAAGAAAAACTGTGTTGCACACCGAAATGAAGTTTTACGGTTAACAGACAAGTAAAAAGACGGGTTGGATGTTGGTGTGTTGGAGCCGGATCAGCTGCGATGCAGGCGTTACTCGCTGTTGTGGGATGGGGGCATGGAATAACAAGAATTGGAAGTTAGGAAAAAAAGCATAATAGTAAGGACAACGTGCTGCAGTTAGGGTAAAAATACGGTTGCAGAGCCAGCTCTGAAAGATGTCTGGGTTAGCGGAATAAGATGGGCAGCAACACAAAATGGTAACATTTTCCACTCTAATTGGTACCACTACAGCATACTAGTCAAATAGACGGCAGCAAAAGGTAGGGGTAAGTGCCGGATTAATTGCAAGACGAGAGCCGCTCGCTATCTTGAGATTTGGCTTGGACTAATTGGTATGCAATTTTAAGAACAAAAGCGGTAGGAGAAGGAGATAAATACTTCAGCTCTAGCGAAAATAATGTTGAAGAAACTGCTTTGGAATTACCTGGAGGTGCGAAATAAGGTGGACAGCAGCGCCAAAAGTAACTGTGTTGCACACTAAGATGGACTTCTACATTGAAACACATAAGTCCAATAGATTTCCGAGAAGAGTGGTGGATGGGAGCCGGATTAACAGCGAGACAGGAACCACTGTCTGTGGTGATCTTTGAGCAGGGACCCTAAGTAACCAACGTCAAGAACAGCAGTTAGATGATAAAATCTTACCCACCACAGGTGCAACGAAACTACGGTTGGAATGTTAATTCTGATAGGGACCTGCGGCAGCGGAATATGATGGGCAGCAGTGCTAAGAAGTATTACGTGTTCCACACTAAAGTGGACTTCTAAATTGTAACATACAAGTTAAGTGGGCAGAAGAGATGTGAGGAGGGGCGCCGGGATAATTTCGAACCAAGTGCCGCTTGCTATCATAAGATGAAGGGGACTAACAGCTTTTAATTTTAAGAACAATAGCGCTAAGAGAAGGGACTACATTCCACAGTTGTGGCGAAAACATGGTTGCAGTAACAGCGCTGCATAAAGCCATAGTGACATCAGAAAATACTGAGCATAGGCGCTGTGTCGCGCTGGGTGACATAATGTTCCCAACTAGTTGGAAAAGCTAAAGCACGCTGAGTAGAGGAAAGCTTAAGCAATATCTGTACGACCCAACACAAAAAGCATGTTATTCATGAAGATGAGCGTAAATGAGCGTGGATATAAACGATCAAAGCGCGCTGCGTCATGCAATGGATTCAGAGATCCTGGTTCATTAGAAGTTAACAGCTGAGTCTTTCGAAGCTGTAGTTGGGACTGTATACCGATGACGTGGCGGCAGCAATAGTTGTACTTGTTCTGTGGGGTTACCGTTTAGTAGCGTGCAGGCTTATGCTCCCATAGTTCGTCATCAGGAATGCCTATTCATCGGAAGTTTGATATTGCTGATTTGTTTAGAAATGTATGCATTGCGAAATGCAATAGTGATCTTGGTTATCCAGATGGTCATCGGCAGCCAATTCCATGCAAGGGAGTATGTATGTAGGAAAATGGAACGAATTTTGGATCGAGCATTAGGCAGGATTTTGGAAGACGGTCTAGCTAGCACAGGGTACCGAGCATTGTAAAACTGTAGAACAAACAAACCTGTATTATATCTCCTTCTAAACTGCGATCCTTAATTACGATAAACGGTACTCTGCCTGGACGAAGATCCTAGGACGGCTTGATGGTAGAAATCGCAGAAAGTATACTATTTAGCACAATACCAAAGGCGTGCTTGGCTAGGGGCAATAGCAGTGTCTGATAGGTTGAACCTTCGTTAAGGCATTGCGGCTGTTTAAAGTGTGAGCTGAGAACTTCACATATAACTTTTGCGCACCTAGGAGTATAGTTAGGGATGCCTTTTAAGGTTGTGAGCTATCGTCCATAGTTGGGGGTTGGCGTACTCAGCAGCCATTTCGCTTCTTAGCTATGTTCACGCTATTCAGTGCAGCTTGCAGTTGTATGGGTTGCTTCCGAGTAGATTGATCAGATTTCCCAGCCGGTAGTATCTCATGTGCCCTAATGAGGTGGAAAAGTTAAAAGTTATATTCAACCTTAGCACGATATATATTTTTGTCTCTACCTTCATTAGTACATTTTTCGCTAACGTTTTCTTTATGAACACCCCTATTGTTTTAACATCCCCTGTGACGATCGCCTGAACGTTCGCCAGAAAAGCTTAAGACCTATTGGGAGTACCGCTAAGTAAGTGAACGTTGCCAACAATAATCTTTTACGGGCATGTATGGCATTTAAGGTTAGCCTAAAGGTCGTTATTTCTATGAAAAGTTAGTTTGCTAAAATATAAAACGACGTATTGAAGATAAAATTATCTCACGTATAGGTTGGTACTTATTTCCAGCATGGCCCACGCTAGACATTGTGCGTGGTAAATGTGTTAAGCAGGCCCGGGGTTCCTTAGGGCTATTTGCACCGAGGTGATGGATCGGCCAAAAGTTTTGTATGATGTGATTATTTATGACGTTCGATACTTTCTAAGTGTACAAAACATTAGCAAATTGTTGATAAACTTTGGCTTGGAACAAAACCTTTTGAACGGTACCATGCCGTGGAAAAGCGTTATACAAACTCAATGCACCATTGACTTGAAGGTTGAGACCAAGAGAGCGGTTGTTAAATTGCTCTTGCCAAGGTTAATTTCGATCGCGCACGAGGCTCACTGATTTAAAGTTGGCGCCAGCGATAACCTCTTTGCAAAGACTTAATGATAGACTATTAGCGTGCGTTCAGGAGCACAATGACAATCGTCCAATATTTGTGATCCGCAGTAAGTCTAGCAATGAGAATCTCTATATTTCGTCTGCTATAGCTTTTAAGTTACTTGACAACCCCTTGAAAAAGTTGAACGCCTTGGGGCCAGTCATGTTCACAAAGGAATGTTAACAAAAATGTAAGTAGCTTGCGTGAGGAGAGTGCAAATGCTTCTCTCCTAAGCTTGCATGCTCAGTTGATAAGCCAAGTCAGCCTGGTGCACCGCTACGGACAAGCACTGATTCAAGCCGACCAAATTTTAGATGGCATTGGTTAAACGGACACTGCAGAGAAATTTATAACCATTGCAGCGAACCAAGCATAAGCTCTACTCTGTGAACGGCGCTGTCGGTGCCTTGAGTCAAACGACCACATGCATGGGTCACACCACCGAAACCACCTGAGCCGCTGTTGTCAACCACACACAGAGTAAAACTAAACACCGAGGCCTCTGTGCTATCTTATGCCGCAGGCGGCAAGTTGGTGCGTGGGACACTGGTGTTTAAGGTTCCCACCGATAAAGCTGTAGAGGCCCTTATGTGTGCACATTCGCGGTTAGTGGTATCGCACAGAACACATTGCAGCTTAAGCGGCTGACCAGACTAAGCGAAACCTTTGCAACCCCAACCAAATAAATAAATAAAAATAAAATAAATATAGGTATATTTCTAGACAAGCGCTAAATGCTGTTCCTGCGTGGGATCAGATCAAATTGTACATAACATCCATTCTCATGCATGGAGAAGAAATATCTTTAACAACTGCTTTTGATCGTGTTTATCTTTCCGAACAGTAACGCAGGGATAAATACAAACGTTTCGTAGGCCTCGACATTTTTGAAGGCAGTAGTTTGGGTCTCCGTAGCTTACGTACGAATTCTGCGCTTTTCACCGGCTACCGCTGCCAAACCTTGAGGTACCTGATTCCATTAGTAAACTATCAATCTATTATGCCAATAGATTGTGTTATTTTCGATGGAAAATGCACCACTAGAGGAAATTTGATCCATTTTCTTTGGTCACATCACCGCATTTCGAGCATCCATTAGTAGCGGGCTCATGGAAAGGAATAAGCAAGCCAAAATTAGATCGTAAAAGTGGAGGGTGGAAACAAGGAAAATAACAGTAGTGGCTAACAATTTAGCCTCTCTTAGAAAAGTGCGACTGAAAGGCCGGCCCACTTAACTAGAAAATACACTAATATTGGAAAATGGGGCCAAAATATAGCCCAGAAACAGCATACCAGAACCGCAAACCTGGCGCGAATTTCAAAGTGTAAATCTCCAAACAAGCGGAATCAACGCCGTTTTGGAGCCGAAATGTTAACTAAAACGGGACAACAATAAGCGGTTTAGAACAAACCCTAGGCGCTGGTTACGACAAAGGTAAAAATAATTAAGCTAGGTGCCGTGGTTATGAAGATATTTACATTCTTAGCGGTCGGCTATGGATAGCGCCATTTTCGAGCCTCCGCTAAATCCACGTTCTGCTTTGAAAGTAGATACAGAAAAAGGAAAGAAATAATACAAAAACGGCTAGGCGTAATAAGTTTCGAATATGGAGTAGTAACTGGGAATGCCTAAGATAACGTGTAATTCGCTGCAGTAGCGAAGTATGACGCAGTGGGCCGAAAAGCATACTTTCTCAGTAAACGTAGTAAAAGTTGAGAAAACAGATGGAAAGGTTTTAGGAAAATACTAGGTAGGCTGTAAGAATTATTATATAGGTAGAACAGCACAGGATATGGTGTAGCTAGCCCACAGCCAGAATGCGACCATGTGCGATTTTCAGAGTATATTGGGCCGCAGAATCCACTATGAATGTGGAATTCAACGTTTTTAATGCTCCGATGTGGATGCGAAAATTATACCAAAGCCGCATGAGCTGAGTCCATATGCATAAGACAAGGGAACATAAAACTCATTTGCCCCGTCTGAACTAGGATAACGCAAGCATTTCCTACAGAAATATTACCAGTTTCGACTCTTTGAGGCTAGTTTATACGTCATTATGGTTGTATCACTGACACTAATGAGCCAGGGTGGTCTTCCAGTGATAATAAAAAAGCTAATATGAGAAAATTCACAAAATGTGTCCAGGTGAGAAACACCTTGGGTTCCGCTTTGGTTAGACACGAATACCACTTCTTTTGGGGGTTGCGCCATCTCAAGCATGACGGATTAGTGGGCCACAGGTGCTAAAGCACACAACTGTGCATTAAGTTGCTAGTTTAGAGCTTTATTTCTCTTAGCTGAGAGTCGGATGCAAGTGCCTGTGGTGTTGGACCAGAATAACGCAATCGTTCCCTGGAGAAACACCATCAGCTTCAGCGCTTTGAGGTTATGTTATATATCTTAATGGATGTGCCACCAATGCTAATGAGCTAGAGATGTCTTCTATTGATAATAGAGAAATAGGTGTCCAAAAAATTAGCGAAATGCATTCAGGTGGGAAGTACCACGAATGCCGCTTTGGTTAGACATGATCACCTCATCTTATAGAGGTTGCACTTTCTCATTTGTGACGGATTATTGGGCCTCATGTGTTAAAGCACACCATTTCTGCATCGCGTTGCTATTTTGAGCTCTAACTCTCTTGGTTGGGAGTCCGATACAAGTGCAAGTGATATTCACCAGTGTAAGGTAATAGAAAACTGGGAGCTCACAACAGCTATTAACTTGGAGGTTTCCTGGTGGGAAGCTTCCACATTGTCAGGCAAAATGAATGAACAATAATATAACGCAAGCAGAGAAGATAACGAAAAACAAGTGGGAGCTGATTGTTCACCCATCATTACGCATTACGTATGGTAGGCTTTGGAGCCAGGTAAAGGTAAAATTACATACGAACGGCCAAGGAAAGAAGAAGTGGTGGTCAAAATATCTGGGTGTCTAGCTTTCCAGGTGACAGAAACCTCACTGCCGCATGGTTAGCTATTTGCCAGAGAAAGGGAATCCGGAAACATTGTTGTGCAAGCATAAAGGATTGAAGAAAAGGATCTGGTTTTTCATTATGCCTGTCTATCAGCGTTTCCGATAGTGATAGGCATAGTGTAACTCAGATAAAACTAAATGTACTGGCCAAGAAAGCTTAAGTGGAGAGTAAATGCCTGCATATAGGTTATGGTGATATTGCCTTCGAGGTGGGTAGGTGGCCCTGTTATATAATCAGCGGTGTAAAGTAGCGAGTACTTAAACCTAGGGAAGGGCATCGGTTATGGGCAACTCGTCGATGCCGATTACGTAGACTAGTAGAAATACCTATAAAGCAGGCAATTTATACGACTATTTTAGACAGATAAATGGTAACTTACTGGTGCACCATATGTGTGGACAACAACGCTAGAACCTGGCATTTCACATGAGGCTTAATATTGGTAAAATGTTTTTAGTAGACGTGACTCATGGGTCACAAGTATAAGTCTTCGCAAGAGATCAAGTGGACTAGGTATTTGGAAAATACTAAGGGGTAAAGATGGAGACGAAGGAACCAAAGTGTAGAAGAGAAGGAAGAAGTGAAGTAAAGTTTGTCCGTTCGGATTGCTTCCCCATTGCTATGCAATATCCTACCTGGTCAGTGCCTACAGGCTTACGATGCTCCCATTCAATAGTATAACGCTGCTTTACGTGCTGGTCTGTTGAGCAGTAAGAAGCTAGACGTCGAGAAGGAGCTTTCAAAGGATTTGAGCTACCGATTAGTGTTTCCAGATTGCCTTTGCGGTAGCGTCTACTATTTCAAGACTTCCTATTTAACTAATAGTCGGTGGGAGCCAGTAAAGCGCTCAGCTACTACTGGGGTAGGCTGAATACCTTTTGTGGTCGGATTAGCTGTCCTAGCATCTGTAAGATGCGTGCAACTGATCGGGCCAAGATCTCTCACGTGGTGTGACAGGGACCGCAAAGTATGTGGAGGACCTGTGAGCCCAAGATGCTCCTGTCATGAAGCCTAGTTGAGCTCAATACAAAGTTGCGCCAGAGCTGACCAAAATGTGATCTATGCCCCACCGGGGACGGTCTCAAAAAGGTTGTCATCAGAATCACAGATGGTGAAAAGGCGTCTTATGTTATCCACGCACATAAGCCTTCGTACCTCCTGCTTGAAAGCCTGTGGATTGTGAATCTCCCGCAGCTGTGAAGGTAATTTGTTCCAGATATTTACATAAGCGACAAGGAAGAAACGTGAACGTAGTTTCTTCCTCGCTGGCAGCGGAGCAACTGTGCAGTGCTTGTTTCGGAGGTTGAATTCTGATCCTCTTCTCAGTGTCAGGCTGGCGATATCACTGTGCACCGCTTGGTATTTTAAGTTATGTAAGAAGCGCAGGTTTAAGATAATGCGCCGCCGCCATAGAGGCTGGAGTTTGAGATGGTTACACCTCTGTAGGTAACTAAGCGCTAGGCCTTGTGGGGCTACTATTTTGGTAAACCGCCGCTGAGCCTTTTCGAGCAATATGCGGTCTGATTTCCGCAAATTACTGTGGCGATACTGTGCACACAATATATTGGAATCAGCTTGGAACCGACTGGAATTTAATCATTTCCAAAGGTTTTATTACGCAAGTCGGTTTTCTATAGGCTTGTATTAGGACAACGTTTCGCCTTTGACACAAGTTTTTCAGGCCAAGCGAACTAGTACAGTCATGGCTCGGCAACCCAGACGGATGAGCCCATTGTTGACCATCTTATCTATACATATTTTTAATACCCGTACCTTTGTTAAACATTTTTAACACAAGCGCTGTTTGGACCATACGCTCTGCAGCACCTTCTTAGTACGCTGTGGTTGTAGTTTGTACCGCATCTGAGATGTGATGTAAATAAGCACCTGTAAATGATATATACTAAACAAAATTACACAGTACCACATAGGTAGGTACCGCTGCATACCATCAGTCAGTTCATGGTGTTTATCGGTGCATTCCTGGGAGCCACTCTTTTATCTCTCCAACCTTTATTCCCTGGAGCTTTCTGCGTCACATACGTTTGCTGTTTGTCTACTTATTCTGGGACACTGTAGGCGTCCAATAGTAACGAGAAGGCTTCATCCAAATGCCATTTCTAACCCCCGATATTCCCCCTTCTAGTGTCATTATCTGTTATTCGTCTTACATTTGTCACCCCCTTTCAGCTGCACTGAGTCATTGTAAATTGCATGCATATTTGCGCTAGGAGCCACTCCTCATCTCTCTAACTTTCATTCATTTGGATTCTTGTTTCACATACCTTTGCTGGTTTGTTGACTTATTCTGTCACTGTAGGTATCCACTAGTAACTAGAAGGCTTAATCCGATTGCCGCTGCTAGCCACCGATACTTTCTCTCCTAGCGTCATTATCTGTCTTTCTTCTTTTCTTCTTCATCTCTTTTTGCAGCGGTTTGTTGTGGGCTCCATGTAGCTATGCGCATATCCGGAGCTCGCTAGGAGGCACACCTTGTCTCTTAAATAAATAAATGAAAAATAAATTTGTATATTTACCGACAGACAGTACACGACCCCATAAGTGGGAGTGAGCATTCGTATAGTGAATACGTTTCATAATACTAAAGAAAAGTTTGTTAATAGAATTTCGTATCATAATTTTTTCCTTGGGTGTTAGACACGTGCACCTCATATTGCACTATGCTGATCGTGCCCAAAAGGCGTGCCTCGCTTTGTCGAGAATAAACTAATTTTATTTATTCATTTATAACCTGTTACTTTTGATAAGTCCCAAACGTTGCGGTTTAGCTCGACCCTCACCTTTTCTAAGTTCGCTTCGTGGGTCACGCCATCCTACAGTGCTTGGCACTGCTTGTTCTAACTCGGCCCGTTGTTCATGCATTCTGACGACTCTTGGACTATTGCGTTACAAGCCATACAGGGTTATCTCTACCATTACCACACCAAAGTACCTCACTTTGTAAATATCTGCTCTTCACCATACGTTTACATTTGCATAGTATTCTGGAATGCCGGATGTGTTTGCTTTTTCCTTTATCATTCTGACTTACCTGATTTAACGACCCCCAATGCGCGGCATTGCTTTAGGCTTTCTCTGACTTTCCTCTCCTGTTTCTGACAGCTTTTGGTCCACTTAAGTGTAAGAGCTTCGGCGCCATCAATTTCAGTACCTACTTATCATACTACTGTACGCGTGCATCAGTTACGCACAGGTGCTTTGCCACTGCTTTTCCTCGTTGAACTTCACGGCATGAACTTCCGACGCACTACCCACCAGCCTAACCCACCGATCCCTAGCTTCACCTAAGTTGTCTCACTTGCTTTTAGACGGCTTTTGCCGTAGTTATGTGACCCCATGGTTCGTTATCCCTCATACGCTTCTTTCTTTTAACCGTACCATCTGCTAAACAGAATAAACACACGTTGCTATATCACTATTTTGAAGCTACGCTGTACAAAACCATGTAGTTATGTAATAAATGTAGTCCGAACCGGCCCCGAGGCTTGATGTAAGAACGCGTCAATAAAGCAGGCATACTAACAAAAATTACTTAAGCCACCGAGCACCATAAATTTATGCACCGTTGCATGTCATTAGTCTTTTTACAGTGCACGTTAGATTCATTCCTTGATGCCTGTCTGCTTGGCTACCTCTTATTTATTGCTGATTTTTCCCGAAGTTTGCACATCACTGACGGCCGACGCACGTTAGTTCGGCCGCAGGTACCGTCTAATCTACTCTATATAACCGGACGACTTGATACCCTGGACCTATTCACATGTATATGAAAAGCTTATCCACCTGCTGACAATTCTCCTTATCGCTCCAAATGGAGTGCTTTTGACCATTTTGCAGAGGTTTTACTTTACCGTAGTCAGAACCACGGGGTTAGTTACTCTCACAATCGTAAATTGACTCAACTGCGTTTGCGTTTTTTCATGGTGCCTTGTTCCATTATGGATGGCAGGTTCTTCTGTCACGTTAAAATTAGCTTCACACGGAAAATGCTGTTGTGTCTCACAGGCGCTCAAGCAATTTTAATTGGTCCATTTTAGCGCAGTAGAAACGTTCTGTTGTTCTACGCAACTTGAAGTTTTCGATAGCAGTTTTTGGACAGGATTGGTGTTTCTCATTGACACGAACAACTAGTTTCTGCATTATCCATTTCGGCGTGAACATTTTATATTCCACTTTCCTGGAGGTTTTCCGACAACGTTTCATAGCGTTTTGCTTGTCCATGGAAACGCTTTCTCTTGACGATTCTGTGGCATATTACTGAACCCCTTTCGTCGATAAACGGCTCTTCAAAGTCGCTCGAACGCCTGGGTTTGACCTTACTCCTATCATGAGGCTGCCCATAGTACTAAACTAAAATAGTAGTGCTGAACTTACTAAACGTCCCCCTATACAGGATTTGTGCGCCAACCCCCTTTACAACAATATTCAAAGCAAACCGTGCCACTTTTCGTAGTTTTTATACACTTCCTATTCTGTTGACCCAACACCGACTTACTTCAACCTGGTCAGTTACAGCACAACCTCCAACGCACTCCTGGTAGTATAATGTCATCCGCAGCCTACTAAAGTGGCAAGCACACAGAAACCTGTAACCATTTATTGTCCAGGCAAGTCGCTGCACTCACTTTCTAACACTGAACTGAATGCATGGCAGCTAACTTTCACTTTCTGATTAACTTCGCACCCCGCCTGACACCTGTATACCGTCAGTAATTTATTATAGCGTTTATTATGCTCAGCCAATCTTTAACGTTTAATATTGGGCCAAAATTCACCAAAGCTATCATTGCTTACGGAATGAGCCAACTACATTTTCGACCAACAACAACAGTTCCACGAATTCTGAAGTATTTTGATATTCCCCTATGGCGAAGGAAAGGAAAATAAAGCAACATCTTAATACGAATAGGCCAGCTGACAGTCGGTTCGAGAAAGAGACTATATAAAAATGAATAAACAGTTATTTGCAATAACTATCCTCATTCGCGCCTTTGCATTCGCAGTAACAGTTATCTTATGTTGGCGAAATAATTTATTTTCACACAGCCAATTTTCAGTGGCCATGTCAGTACGCAGCAATGACCAACTTCTGCTTGACATATTTCTGACTGTAAACAACTGAACATACGCGCTTTGGTCGGTCTGTGTTTAATCAACTTTGTACAACATTCTCAGTGCAATCTGAGAAGTTACTTGATATCCGAACTCCGTGAAATGTTTCCCATGAAAACTTTCAGTTACTTGTGTTATTACATTGTAACCGTATCTGTAGCTTCTAGTTGTTCGTGCCTGTGTTGGTGTACCAGCTCTACGGAGAATAAACTAGTTGTTTATTCCCTTAACTTTGTGGTCTTTCAGGAAGTTATTCTATGCTTTTTCTGTTTTCCTCCAGTTTGAACTTCTGCCTATACCAACCAGTTTCAACGGAAGTATGTACGTTGATGACACCATCCTAGGTGTATAACCCCGGTAATGAAGGAATCATGAAATCTCCGAGGAATAGAGGAACTCTGGTCTCACTAACGTAATCTTTACAAACCTTGCGGTGGCACATTCTCTTTCTACCAGCATCACTACGTTCCTTTAATGAGCCTATCCTATGCTCATGAGCAGCCTACGCATCCCAAATTTTATACCGGTAATGCTGCAGGAGCGCCATGCAAATCCAACCTTCTATATACCACCGCTTGCTCTACGAGCCCAAGCCGCACGATACGAATCCCTTGACAAAAGTAGTAAGTTTTGGGCGGGCCCAACGGCTACTGAATCGAAGGCGTATTTTTTGCATTTCGCACCTCGCAAAATTGAGTCCTTCTCTCTACAGTCAAAGTGGAAATCTGGTCGGTGCTCGCCTTTGTTTAGTTTTATAACTGCCGTGAAAAGTCTGACTTTTCTCGCTTACTCACGAAACTAGGAGTGTGCGTTAACGGTTCTGCGTCTATCAGCCCATCGATAGAACTTAGGCGGTTGCAGCAATTCAAGGCTTTTTGCGGGAAGGTTGCAATAAAGTGACCGTCTGCTTTATGCGCTGGACACAGTTTTGTGAGCGGCTTACGCATCGATTAGACATATCTACGAGCGAAACTTATGGCGTCGCGTTACCGAACTAGGCTAGCTTAATTGCTTGCCTCCAACCCAGAACAGGTGGTGACGAGATTATGACAGTTCGACGGCGGCGTTATTACAGTAGTTTCTCTACTTTTATTACAAGTTCTCGCGGTCAACACAAATGCTTGCAAGTTTTGCAATGCCAAAAGAGGTCTTTTATTTTTTAAGCTAAATTTTCTCTTCATGACGCGTGCTTTAATTATGAGGCTTGCACATATAATTTAATCTTTCACACTGGTAGTGCTGTTTTGTTGTTCATTTTTCCTTACCTGTTTTATAAGACTATACCGTTCTTGTACGATTACTGTTGTTGCTTGCTCCGCTGGAATATGTAAATAAATACTAGTGCACTTTGTTTAAATGCATTCTGCAGGTCGTCTTAAGCAAGCTTTTCTCCTGAGGTGACCCAAGGAATGTGCACGATTCGCTCAAACACACAAGTGTCTAGCACATCAGTGATCACCATCTACCACTGCAGCAATATGAAGCCGTTTGCAAGATGCAAGACTCAAAACGTATATCGTTGATGAACCTAGTATTACTCATTGATTTAAGCACACCGTGCACGGAAACTTAGGTCTATATAAAATAACAAAAGACCATTGACTCAACTCCTACGCGGAGACAGTAAAGTACGAACTACAGCCTTGGAAAGAATTCACTTTAATCCTATGCGAGGTTACAGCACAGGAACAAACCTCGAATGGTTAACCAAGGAATTACTGCTTTGCACACAGAAAGTGTGCTAGTAAAAGCGGCAAGAAAATCGACCAACCAACCTGAATTATCATGTACCCATATCTTCCAATGTGTGGAATCATGCTACGTTAATCCCAGGCCAGCCATACCAACACCATGGCTCAAGCATATAATGTGCCACCTCTGACTTGCTAATACTCTGATCTCTTTGCGTAAGTAAAGCTTGCCTGGTACAGAAAGCAGTTGAACCGATGCGTTAAAAAAGGCTGCCATACGTTCAGCTAAACCGTTGACAATATTCATACAACCTTGTCAAAACGAGATGCAAATTTATGTAACGTGGTAGCTCAGGTTTGGTCAGCAGATCCTACAGGAGTCGCAGCTGTGTTATTATTCGTGCAACTGGCTGAGTACGCTACTTCCACTGGACTCCAAGGTTATGAAGTCTACCGTGGCTTGGAAATTTAACTGGTCCTCTAGAGATTAGCACCTTGCTTGCTACGGAATAGCGTGGATTTTGCTTAATTCAATCGTGCACTATTAACCTAACTGCTAGACACTATAGCAATGCTGTTTCGAGAGTAGATGCAATTTAATCAAGTTTCTCAAGGTGCTCTACGGGTTGTATCCACGCATACCACTTTATAGCATTTAAAGGTATGGTATAAACGATGCCCTTCTGAGATAGACAACACTTTCTCTTTTGGCAGGATCCGAAGCCAAGGAGTTGAGCCAACCTATCCGGAGCAATCGAAGTCCCCTACAGCGTATCACAAGGCTGGCTATTCACAGCACGGCTATTCGTAGTCTTCGGCCATGGCCTCACCAGATTGCATATTTCGATACCCCTTCTGTATTCGCCGGGGGTCTCTGAATCCGACTTGCTATCAATATATCGGAAGGTTTACAGGCATGCAATATGAGCTGTAAGACAAGTATGCGTGTTCCACGGATAACCTGCTTTTAATCAATGCCAACAGTTAAAATTTCTCAGCAAAATCCAACCCAGCACGCTCGTTCACCGCAATAGGTTACAGGTGCCACCACGCGCTTCTCGTTAAAACGAGCTCGGCGTGATCGTGCGAGATGACCTTGTCCGTTTTAGGCAGATCAGATAGGCAGTAAAGGTACTAAGTCCTTACCCCGACAACCTCATAAGGCACTTGAAACTCTCGTCGACGCAGTTTTTGCTCAAATGTTTAGCGCGTATGTAAGCCCACAAACGAACTCGCTAAGAATGACGGAAGTATCAGACGTAGCACTTTATTGTATTGGAAACTGCACAACACGATGCAACTGATGAAGGTTAGGTTTTGTCTCGTCATCCAAGTTAGGTTAAAACACTGAGGGTGTACAGCGTGAGCTACCTGTGTCTGCGGAATATTCTCATAAGGACCTGTTAGCTTCAGATCATAAAACACCCTTGCTACCAAATTTTATACATAGCATTGAGTAGCCATTACTTAAGCTGGCTTTGCGTTACAGATGGATGAAAACGTAATTGTTTCCTTCTTCGTGTGACACAAACCTGGGTTTTTCTACAAGTGCCGGAAAGTAATGCACTCAACTTACATAAAATTAAATGAATTAAAAGCAGCACTAACACAGACACAATAACAACAAATCAACAACAGCAGTACGTCCGCCATTGGAACTGAGCCTTTGCTGCCATACAACCACGACGACCTAGGTAATAAAGCTTAATAAGAAGGAGAGTAGGGTGACGTACCTGAAAACCTTAATGTCCTATCTAACATTCAGTGCCAAGGCTCCCACACCTCGTGTACACAACATACCGTCATAATCTGCTGGTTATCGTGCAAAGATAAGGCGGCATCGGCGAGGCAGCTTCGTTGCGGCTTTCACTCCCACGCGTCATAAGCAACCATTACACCGCAAATAACGCGGCTAGAAACATACGTTAAACAGGCCATCCTATTAGGAGACTGTAGCAGACGCGCCACAGGTGTCTACTGCGAGCCATGTCCTGTAAAGTCTCGAGCCAAGCCCAAGGTGAGTCACGTGGGCCCCAGCCCGGGAGACAAGACTGGCCAAGGGCACCCAGTTTGGTCGTCAATGACTTCATTTGCTGCCGCCAAGTCAACTTCTGTCCACCTCTAGCTTTACGCCACCCTACACCTGGCAGACTAAACAAGGCCCTCCTAAGTAAACAGTGACCGGGCAAAATAGCACGTACCCGAGCCAACGCAAGTTATTCAGTGCTACCTGTTGTTCTAGGGTACCAGCATGCCTATCACTACCTAGTACTCCTCTACACACATCATTGCGGACAAGCTGGTGTTATCCGACACCAGCAATGCTTCGCAAACAACGATGAACAAAGACTTGAAGGCGCCTCAGATCTTCAGCCAAAAGGGGCCAATCTCACTCCCATACAGCAGAACGTCCTTCAAGGTGGCCTTGTATACACCGCCTTTCAGACGAAGTGAACTCCTTTTTGTCCTCAAAGACGCCGCAGATTCAAGAAGGCAGCTCTGACCTTTGCAATGCGTTAGCTGACGTCAGTTTCTATGCGCCCGTCGTTGCTGATGTCCCTGCTAAGATAACTGAATTGATCAACCACCTCGACTTCCTCGTTAGCATGGGTCAAGGAGTCATAAATTGGCCGGTGGTTCTGCAGCAATAATTTGCACTTTGAAGGTGCAAAGTGCATACCAAATAATGGGACCACGCTAGACAGGTTATACGGGGTTGATTGTGCCCCGCAACATCGTCGAAAAGCAAGATGACATCGTCCGCATAATCATGCTCAACTAATCTTCCACCAGGCAGCCCATCCTCGCCTACGTCATGAGAGTCCGAAATGGAACACCCCAAGACAGTCGATGACAAAATTGGACAAAAACGTGAAATCGGCCAACCCTGACGAACGCCGCTTGTGGTTGAAAAGCTGTCCGATAGGCCACCGTAGACACTGACGCGGCCTGTGGTGTTCGAGTATAGAACGCGTATATTGTTCACATATTTCCTAGGAACCCATTTTCGCGCAAGTAGTTTGAACAGAATCGATTGATCGACTGAATCGAACGCACTCTTGAAATCGAGGAACACAGTTATTGTCGATCTGTGTTATGCGCGGCACTGCTCTAGCACCTGCCCTGAAGTTAATATATGGTCTATACAGCCACGCCCTGGGCGGAAACCTGCCTGCTCTTGCTTAATCCGAGATTTCCGTTCCACAGAGAGGCGACAAAAAGGCATCGACGCCAGTAATTTTGTCACAGCTGGCGTTAGGCTAAGATCACTGTGGTTAGAACAGTCTGTAAGACCGCACTGCTTGTATGCTGCCACCAGCCGAAACACTCTTCCTTTCAGATACGTCGAAAATGGTCAGTACTTTACAGCGGACCTCACCTCCATCCTTATACAGTACAGGTGGGAGGGAATCCTGGCCAGCTGCACGAAAACGTTTGAGAGCTGTGCTCTCATTTCGGACCTCGGCCTCTGACAGAGACTCTAAACTAACCGTCCATGACTTGTCCTACATCCCCCGAGTTGGAAAAGGTAAGGGAGCAGGGGGCCAGCCAAACTGGTCTTGAAAGATTTTCGCCTGACGAGATCTACGGCCCTCCTTATTACGTAGCAGTGCAACCGCGCCGTCTCTGATTGTCTCACTGACGCCTGGATTCCTGGAACCAGTGGTTCGGATCAGCTGGAAGTGCTTGCGGTACTTGCTTGCTGCTCCTGCCTCCTCGATTTCTTGTGTCCGTGTGGACCACCAGGCTTTCTTGTCCGCAAGTGGGCTCCGCCTTAGTTCGCACCTAATAACCCGTCTGGGCACATTGTGCTCAGAGCCAGCCGGAAGGTTATGTCTGGATTCCAACAGGTTCACCGACCGCTCAGATATTCAATGACTGGTGCGGTGACGATTGAGAATGTCACAAGCAGTTGCTCCTGCGTCGTACATGGCGCACGAGCTCCTATTCCACTGAAGCGCAGTGGCATCAGCACAAGGCGGTTCGGGGTACAGTGCGTCTTGATGGAATTGCCTGACAGAGGGCTAAGACAATTGCTCAGTTACCAATCTTAGGAGACGCTTGGTGCGCTTCCCGGTAAAGTTCAAGGAGAAACGACAGCGTACCAAGTCATGATCAGGGTCCACGTAGGTATTCCAGTACGAGCGGCAACCAGAATAGCATTACGCCATCTGTAACCTACGGCTATTTGGTCAATTTGGGTCCATCGTTGGCCAGCTACAGGAGGACACCAAGTAGCACGTCGGCGCCCACTGTGTCTAAAAGCAGTGCTACTACGAAACAACTGGTGCTCCGCACACAGCTGCAGCAGACATTCGCCGTTGTCAGTCCATTCGGAGTCAAGTCTATAATTTCCACCCAGCTGAGCTTCTGAAGAGCTTAGCCACCCTACTTGTGCGTTCGTATCCCCAGCAAGTACTATAATATCTAAACTAGTAGCATTGAGTATTAGGGTGTTCTGTTCGTGCTCGAATGTGACCTTGACAACATCTGAACTGCAGTCGGTGGGGCATAATCATAAATCACAAACAACCAACGTTTTGTACTATTTCGTGAATCAATCTTGGCTGGTGTCGTCAAACGGACTGCACATAAACGGCTGTTCACCGGAATCCAATCGACCAACAATGGCTCGACCTTAGAGATTAGGATGATACCTATACCAACTTGACCCGCGAGCGCTGCTTCGGCGTCTTAGGCTGCGTGCAACCAATAACGAGAGGACAAGCCGGGTGCAGTTAATTCGAAAGCTCCATTGGTGTCATTGATCCTAGTTTCGGACACAACCCACATCAATACCCAGTGTGTCCAAGGTGCGTGCGAGTGCAGTCTCTTGATCTACTTGTTCTAGAGTGCAAACGTTGCATGTCGTCATGGATGCGGGACAGCGTGGTCTGCTAAGGGACTGTTACCAATAGGTGTCCGGTGCATATCGAGCGAAGGCTGCTGCAGATGCTTCTACTCTAGTGGCACTTCGGTTGCTGTCATTTAGGCTGAGAATTATAGAAAAAAGGTTAATAATGGGGTCGGGCTGGGAGTAAGAGAAACAGGTGTAAAAGAAAGAAAGGTGGCGCCGGCGACAGCATGGCTTTGCTTGTCCGCCCTGCTGTATGCAGCAGATAAGGCAACCCTCGATAATCTGCGCGACGGCCGATGCAGGATGAAGTTCACGTTTAAAAAAATCATGGTTACGTGTGGGCTGCGATACTGCCAGGGGGCTAAGACCTAGACAGAAGGAGGATAAAGGGTCTTTATCCAATGCCTTTGGCTTAAGTGCCTGTCCGCCAGACAGCGCGGAGGTGGCAACTGTTTAGTTTTAAATAAATGGACGCCAGCTCATTTTAAACCCTAACCTGGAGGACCAGGAGATTGAATTTGTCTGACCTCTCACCATTGTCCAACCTGGTAGGAGTATTTCGCAAGCTGCCCGCAGCCACCACCCAGTATAGCTTAATAGATCAAAGAGGTACGTGAACCGTCGCACCACGTTAAGGTCCAGTCTCGTTACACGTGCACAACCTGCCATAGCTCACAAGCATAAACTGACGCATTTACTGTACAACATCAGTGCGACATCCCAGACTACCGTCATATACCAGACATGAGAATTTAGGCTGTGCTACTGCAAGCCACTTGGTAACCTGCGTTGCTTGCACTTTTTCCCATCCCGCTTTTATAGCTTGTAACTTTTGCCAAATTCATCATGAGAAACTTGCGAGCTTTAGGTTTAAGACACGATTTAACCCATTGTCGTTACTCCATCGCAATGAACCGCGACCGGAAGTTTTGTTATTATTTTAGGTGGCAAAAGTTGAAAGTTTCTTTCGTAGTTAGTTTCCCATCATGTGGCAGTTTACGTGTGGCACATCGCTTAATATTCTACTATGTACTGCCGTCATCCTAGGTTTTTGACGACGTCTTGTATCATAGGTTTCATGGTTAGCTGCTTGGGCTTTATTGACCAGAAATGCACCACTTATTACACTTATGCTGTAAGGTGCAAAGTAGTTACTTTCTCTCAGGTTATTAGGTTACGCACGCTTCTGCAGCAAATTAATTGTTTACAACAATCGATTGCATTTTTATGAGTTTGCATCGCTGCGTTCGCCCTAGCTGCTACGTTGCATGCAATCTATTTTTATCTTTCGAACCCCGGCAGCTATGCAACGTATTAAGCCTACTTTCTAGACTTGCTTTTTGTCTTTCAATGTTTTGCCCCCTGCTGCATATCAAACTTGGCCAATGCATTTTATTTCCCTTTACTTTTGTTGATTTTACGGTTCGTCCCCTACTTCCTAATGTACTCTATTAAACACACGGTCGGCTGCGGCTTGTCGGTGGTACCAGCTTGTACCTCGGTCTCAGGACCTTGGAAGAAGAGTTCAAATCCTGGGTGCGACACACCTTTTGCCGACCACAAATTGCATCTAATTAATAGCTGCTGTTTGAAAGTAGCCTGCAGGCTCTTACCACCAGTTCACCGCAGCTCCATAATTAGCGTGCACTTATCCTCTGACTGTTTGCTCCCTTTTGTTTGATGCACTTAGATAACATCTTACGTAACTGGGCGAGTTACCGTCACAGCGCAATGTTTACTTAGCCACATTTGAGTCACGTTCTTATATTATCATTTACCACATTTTCCAGTTTATAACATTATCTTCTGGGACGAATTGTCTATAACAATCATGACAGCAACTTGACACGGTTCATCGTAATTTTGCAAACCAAAAGTGACTTTAAAGCAATTTTGTAAACGCGCATTCGCGCCTCTAGCTTCAAAGCGTTCGTATAATATATCATCTTTGAGGTGTCGAATTTTCCGGCTTAATACCTGCGTTTGCGCTCCTTATCGTATTGCAGAACTTGGCTCCTCTTAATTTACTTTTATCTAAGCAAGAAAATTTTACAGTAGGCTGCAGCATTTCCTTCTCTTTGGACATAAAGCTCGCTTGCCGTATGGTTTCCCTGATTGGCTCCAACCTTACTTTTTAACAGCTTACAGGATCCTCTCTTTCTTATTATTTATTTGTACTGTACTGGAATACTGTAAGCTCGTCGCTTGGTGAGGGGCTACACTGTCCTCTACACGGCAGTAACGTGTAAGTCAGTGGACAGTGAGCGGCGCTATATCACATCTAGTAACTTATTCACCACGGTCGTTGCCGTCCCCCGTAGCTCATTGGACTCAACCACGGACTGGTAACAGTCGAGTTGCGGGTTCGTGCCCTACCAAGGGTCCGATGGAATGCGCACTGCTGATGATTCCCGAAAGGATGAAACGCGCGTACAGTGCTTTTCCAGGCACTAATTAGCCTAATGTTAGGGTCTCAATCACTCAATAGCTTTTTTTAATGGAAACACGCCTACAAGCTCGAGTTCTTTGATTACGTTGCGGTTCTTTTAGGTGGCGCCAGCAACGTTTTGCATTGCGCCTATCAGGAGACGATGGATCTTTGAATACCGGCTAAGCTGGTGTTGGTATTACCTTGAGTCGCCGGATTGTAGATTTTCTGTTAGATTGGATCCCACTCAGTAGTAATCCGAATAGTTTCCTTGCTCAAAGGGTTAAAGTGGCACGGAACTAACAAATGTTTATTAGTCATTGCTGCCTACGCGCTCACCAACTCTAAAGGTGGATTGGTAAAAGCTGACTTTTCTCTCTAACTGAACGAGCTTCTTTTCTACAGAAGAAGCCCTTACACGGTAGTGCTTACTGAGGATCTAAATCCTCAAGATGGAAAATTATCCACTGATGAACTGCTTCTGAGCAGCCAACGCAGTATTGGTTCCCGTAATGTTAACAGCGAAGGGGTACTTCATTTGTGTGAAGCTGCCTGCCTATTTCCTGAAGGCACTGGCTTTCGACACAGCACCTGCAGAAGGGTGACATGGCGCTCGATAGTGTTGGAGGCAAAGCAATCACGTTGTGACGGGTTGCCACTGTATTGGCTGAATCTGAAACCGCCGCTCTATTTGGGGCACTTGTGTGGACCATGACTATGCAATTGTATGTGCTGACCTGCGGCTGCGTTGTGGCGGTCTACCTCGACGATGCCATGAGCGCCTAGCTACCAGCCAATCGGTGAAGTTAGTTGTGCCGTATGCGTATCAATGTACGATTGCATTCGGATTTTTCAAGTCTTCCCTGAATACGGTTGAGGGTCACTGGTTACCTGCGCACCATACCTTATTGGCAGTAGCCAACTCCTCAGGTGTTATTTCTAATGTCTAACATAGGGCGTGGTCCCTTTGCAGTCCTTGAAACTTATCGATGCTCGCCGGCACCCTCCGGTTGGAAGCAAACCAAACCAGACTTGCAGTGACATCGGAATAAAACTGTGTGCTAGCCTGAAAGGAGACCGTGAATCCTGGCGATCTCACTGTGCTGCAGAACGGCAGTCGCTGCTATCCTTGGTATTTATCGGAAGTTATTTCGTCTGTTCCGGGTACCGAGTAGCGGGAGACTAGTCGTTAGTGAAGTTATATATGACTACAGTAGACAGTCTATACACAACCTGTCAAAACTCTTGGAGCGTTGGGCTGAGCAATTTGAAAAGCAAGTTAACCATCCGCATTTGTCAGCTTTTTCACCGGCCACTGCTCACCCTGCACTCTGGGCTATCCCCTTCGAGTCACCCTGTCGTTCAGAAGTCGAACGTTAACTCAAACTGCTGCCGTTAAATATGGCCGTGGAACCAAATGCTCTCCCGCCATTTCTCTTCAAATTCAGTGGTTATGCTCCTTTTAATAATTATACGTATATTTCTCCTGATGCAAAAGCTGCGTCTGGAGCGGCGCAGATTAATTTGTACGGAAATATCCATGCTTTTGCGTTATCAATTTGCATAGGTAGCATATTGGTGTACGCGTTTTATGTAGTAGCATATTGGTGGGTGTTTGAGGCAAAAAACTAGCTTTGAAATGATTAATATTTAAATGCTTTTGAGCCCATCGTGGCATGGCTCGTCGGGGATTTTTCCAAGGTGAATATAGTGGGTAGGATATTTAGGTCAAGGTATATGGAGATGTTGCGCCTAAGTGTCGTCACATAGTTGTGTGACTTGCATGTTATTGGTAGTTTATTCCACTGATAGCTATATCTGACCATGAAGGAAATAGAGCGAAGGTTCATTCTAGCCTTCGATATGTTCAGTGTACAGGCTTTATGGCATAGCGCGCAAGTTGAGCAATGTTGTAATTCGAGTGTAGGTAGGTCAGAATAGGTCATTTTGTGTAGCACATTAAAAGGCAGCAGCGTGTTTTGATTCAAATGTCGAATCCAAAGTGGTTCGAGTTGAAGTTACTCGCAACCTTCTTGGTAACACATAGCAGTGTGTCTAGCAATCGAGGTTTAGTAACTGGCATCTGCAGGTGCGCCACAGCCATTCTGTCATTCTTTCTCACATTGCCGTATGTTATGCTGCAGTATTCGAGGATGGGACGATTGAATAATCTGAATAATTTAACTATAGCATAAGTTGTTTAGATGTTATGTAATAGATTGCTTGGCTGACAGTGCTTATCTCTCTCAATACGGCCACTTCACGTCCAAATGTTTTACTTACCTAAACAACACTTCTGATGCACTCATACCCTTCCTGAATGTGGAAGTTACTTAGTTGTTCTTTAGATTACTTCCTTGGCTATTGAATATCTTGTATTCCATGTATATTTCATATAGCTGGACAATTCCATGGCGCACGTCTTCAACTTTTGGTGGCGCCTAGGTTTTGTTTTCCCGTTAAGGTTGATCACCCTCCCAAACATCTCAGCGCATCTTTCCTGCACTTCTGTCTTTCGCTGACCCTCAGCAGTCTCACCCTACTTACCATGCTAGATGGTGCTTCATAAGTCCGTTCCTCTTCATTTTAATCTCACATCTCAGCATATAGCCCCCACTTCTCATCATTGATTAGTCTAACCTAGTCCGTCGTTTTTGCTTTCTGGTGAACCCGGAACCATTTCTGTTTCAGCAGCAAAGGGCTCTTATCTTCATTACTAGACTCATCTTCGCCCTTCCATGTTTCTGCTAATCACCTCAAGTTCCATTTGCATAACCTTATGGACGTCGCTGCATGGGCTTGCTTCTTCTCCTATTAAGCAGAATATGTCTCGGATAACAACCTCCACGGATAGCCCAGCTTTAGCTTCCTGTGTACTTTCGCTCACATTTCTGGTGAATTTCTAATTCTTTATGTGTCAAGGCTTCATCGGCATCAGTGCCAGTACCAAATCACTGCAACTCAGTTCGCATGCATCCCTTCTTCACCTATTCTTTAATGTGCTACCCCACTTTGAACACCGCTGTATGAACTGACTTCTCCATGCCATGCGTTGTAATTATGTTGGCCACAGCTTCATCTAAGCTGCTACTCGTTTTCTGGTGGCTTTCATCAAGGATAACTAAAGGCATCTTTCACCATGTTATCTATTCATCTTTCAATACCCTTACTTTTCGTTGCACGTTGTGAACACCCATACCTCCCTTTGGACCATGGGATCTACAGACTCTTCTTTGTACTTTGTAGTTTTAGTTCGAGCCACACTCAAGACGTGATGTAAAGAGGCACCCGTAAACCATATATACGGAAAAATTGTATAGTACAATTGAATTAAGTACCACTGCATACAATCAGTCGTTTAATAGTGCTTATCGAGGCATTTCAGTCTGTGTGTTTGTTTGATTGCCTCTTGCTTGTTGCTTGTTTTCCCGAGATTTCCACAGATACGGCGGCCAGCGCACGATGGTTCATCATTCAGCTTTGGCTGAACCATCCGCAACGGCCAGCCAATAGGAAAAAATTGAGCTCTGCTCCCAGAACTGAACAGAAAATCATCATTCCGACGATTCCGAATACCTTCCTAAAGGATCCTCCTTTTAAAACGTTTAAGAGATGCCGCTTACGTGGGTCTAGACAGATGGATGAAGCTCACCTCACAATCGTGTTGCAACAACTCACTCACTGGAATAATGTTTGTACATGGATCCCTTACTTCATCAGGTTGACTTCTACATCTATCACAAGTACTTTACTTGAAACGGACAGATTTGCTGAATCTCACTTGTGTTCAAATTATCCGGTCTGGCGCCTATCATTTCTGAAAGAATATTTAGGTGTTCCAGGCACCTAGAGCTTTTCTTATGGCATATCATGGAGCCATTACTAGAAATGAAGACATTTGCCAGTGACAATAATTTACCTGGGGGAACTCTGTTCCCCGACTATAAACAAACTGTGCTTTTATGTGGCAAGAACTTGGGAGTTCGGTCCCATTACTCTGCTAATTCTACCCTTGACCTGAGAAACATTAATGTGAACTACTGTGGTTCCAGCATTTGAATGAGAAACCGCATTTTCGCCTGAGATAAGACGAATTTATCCACAAGGAACAACTGCACTCACCACCCGACACGTCCAATGTGGATCCCTGGATACGGTCTTTCGGCCAGGATTAGTATACCACAAAGAAAAAGCCAAAGTCCACTACTGCGTACCGCGTATTTGCCCGCACAATCCTTGACCCGACTTTCCTGGACATATTATTTTTGACCGGTTTCAAAGACTAACAGCATGCTTGGACCGAGCAATTCGGTTAGCTAACGCAGATTTAGAGCTCATACGACTGCAAATAGCCGAGTGCACAATCGGTCAGTAAGGTACATTGCCGGTTACACATTATTATTCAAGCGGATTGCCGGCAACTTTTCAGGACGTGGTGAGTTTTGCTTAGCAAGCCCTCTACCTATAAAAGTCCTCGAACGTCCAGTTAACACTACTGCAACGTGGCGGATGTGACTCGCCACTGAATAAAGTCACTGCAAACAAACTCACGATGGCAAGTTAACCAGGGCGACCTTTTAGCTCCTTTCAATACGCTTGGATATGTACACTAGAAAGGCACTTCCCTGTTTCTACCTTACACCAACACTCTATTAGTTACGCTCTTACAAATTCTTGAACATATACTTACGCCACATCATCCAGGATTCCCTTCCCGACCGGTGCATCTACCATTTTGGTAACTTCTGTATATTGTGCGCACAGCGCATTTCATACACAACAACCTTCCTGTTGCAAACAATTGCTAGTGAAGTCTTGTTAACGCCAGATTTCATGTGCCTCGAAGTGGTCGAGAATAGATTATTTATGCGTTTATAGAAAGTCTGGCACGCGCTAATTGATACTGTGACAGTTCGGATAAATTATAGGTAGGCGAGTACTTAAGTCTAACATCTAGCGTGAACAGCTGCTTAGGGACGCGTTAATTCTTTAAGGTGATAAATCCTTCGGGGATGCGGCAGCCGTAAGACATGCTGCTTGATTGCTTAGCCAAGAGGTTAATCACTTATGGGTGGCACCATGGCTAATAGGAACGTAAGCCCTCTTGAATCAGCAGTAGTGTCCCGGGAACCTCGTCACCCTGAACATATGGACGATGGCGTAAGCGTCAGCAAATAAATATGGCGTTCCATGGGTTACAGATTTGGTCATGTCATGGAGGTATAGTAGAAAGGGTGAAGGACCGAGTACTCTCCCTTAAATAATCTAACTGGTAATGGAGCAGAAGCTTGATAGTCACCTGAGGTGGCTACCTGAAGACAACCACTAGGGTATGACAATAACCAACCTAGTAAGAAGTCCCGGATACCATAGTTCCCAAACTTTTGCAACAGTCGCTGGGGCGGTACTCGTTCGAGTGCTTGGTGTATGTCAAGAATTTAGATTACTACTGCGTAGGTGGAATCGGTTGGTACTAAAATTTGGTTCAAGTAATGCAGTTGACAGGTTAGGCACAATCGCTTGCCAATAAAACCGTCCTCCGTAATTCTGATCGGGCCAATAGTATCAACCAATTTCATCATCTTCTTTTTGACCAACTTTCAAATAGCCGAGCGCTAATCGGCGTATTGTAGATTGAGGGGTAGTTAACAAGCACTTGTTTGGAACGTTTGTGCCAAGGCATAATAAATAACGACTTTCATTATTCTGGGAATTGCTAGATGCCAGCAAGAGGGTAAAGGTGTTCAGCAAGAGCAGCGGTATATTGGTACGTTCTAGGTTAATGTTAGTTGGTGAAATGCAATCAGCTCCTTGCTTGTAGCATGGCCTGATTGACTTGATAACTTGCTAGACACCGTAAAGCAAGAAACGACTATTTAAGAGCTTTGTAACCGTAAGCTCGGTGCACAGGCACCGGGTCAGCTTTGCTACTCATGGTAGTGACAACAACGTCACTGAACGCGCCATAGGTTTCCGTGAGCGGCCTATACCAGCAACAATTTCGGTAATCAGAGGTTAGCGGTCACTGGCTCTAAGGTGCATTGTGCTGACAACCACCCTAGCTTTGCAGCTTGTTTGTAGGATTAGTTTTGGAGACAAGCTGAATATGAACACATTATAACGCAAGCAGAGAAAAGAATAAACTGCTGAAAGCATTTTCATTTTATTTAGTGGTCTTCAGGTAGAATTGTAGTGGCTAGTTTAGTGCGAAGGTTAAGGCAAAAAATGAGTCAGATCATTTTATGTTCGCTCCCGGGGTGATTAGTAAAGGTCTTTGGTCTTGGGTTGGGTATCCCCAAGGTGAATTTTAAATTCAAGATAGTGGCAAAGCTGACTGGACAGGTAACACATTATGTCTATTCTTTGCTTTGATGGAAGAACGTAAAGTGGCGTGCAAGGTACACGTTGGTGGGATGAACAGCGTATTTTTGCTAGGTTAAATTCACCGGCACTTATCTTTTGACTTGGCGCCAACCCTGAAGCGCTGACAAATGCAGTATTGATATTAAAAGTGTATGGGTACATGCGTGCAGTAGGGACGATGTTGCACCTGCAACGGACCGCCAAATACATTCAAGGACATTTTTCAATTTTGAGTAAAGTAAAGGTTTGGCCGTAAATGGTTCGTACAAGTACATAACGCACCCCCCGTCATTTCTGTCTTAGCCAGCTTATCAAAATAAGTGGTAGGTTGGAATCCTCAGAGTAGACGAAAGTTTATCTAAAGTAACCTATATCTTAGTGACTCGGAACGCTTGTGGGTCGCTGAAGTGTGCAAGTGTGTTTAAGGGAATGAATTTTCTTGCTCATGGATCTAGCAATAACTAGAATCACCGAAAAGCTACTAAGTAGTGGGTAGAATCGCGTCTGTTCTATGGTGGTCTTAATCAGTGGGTTTGAGCAGGGTGCACATGGTGGGTAATTGCGAGGTTGGTGCCCACGAGCAATCCATTAGACGTATTGTTTATAACCGCAGTGTGTCATGTGTGGATATCGAGATAGTTGAGGGCACGACGAAAAAGATGGCATCATGCTTAGACAGTCGTTGCTTTTGGAATGAAGTTGCATTGTCCACCGGACAACTTGCAGCAAAACTTAGATCAAACTGTGGTCCTCCGCCGGATGTATCTGAGATGGGAATGGCTGCAAGGCCATGACCATACGACGCTAATATTAGTTGCTGGAAGCAGCCGCAGGTGAGAATCGAGGAACATGGAAAGGAGCAGTTAGTAACATAGTCATACTGGCCAATGTCCTTCAATTAACAGAGCGCTTTCAGTAATTTTCGTAGAGGGTAGGAGGATAAATAGGAGTAGCCAACTGTTGTTCTTGGTCTTGTTCAGTAGGGAAGGTTGTTTGCCCTGGTGGTTGTAGAAGTTTGGTCGGCAGGGAATTTGTGTGCAACTAAATATTTAGTAGCCAAAAGGTGTTTAGAGTCACAGGTCCCTGGGTTGGAGAATTCATCCTTGGGTGACAGCGAACTATGAATTATATCAGGTTGTCGATTCTTGGACGCAATTTCGGTCCCTGGATTGGCCTGTGATATATTCGGCGAGTTGCCATTACCGCCTACATGCTTTTTCTTAATGCTTGTGTAGGTGGAGTGGTTTAATGGGGATGCAGTTCAGAAATAGAACCTGCACGACGGTACAATGTGGTCGAACTTACCGCTGCATTGTACACCTTACCCTTCAGGGCAGGAGTGAGATCGCGCCGCTGCCATAAATGGCGAAGGTTATCAAAAGCGCCCCGAGCTTTTGCTATTTGATTCGTGACCTCATCCACATGCGCACGGGCACTGATAAAACTTCCCAGGTAGCTTAAAGTTTTGTACGACTACAAGCTGGTCCTCACCAAGGGTCAGCGAAGGAGGCGGTCCAGGCCAATATTGGAGGAACGCTTTGCATTTCGATGGTGCAAAGCAAAGCCCGAATCGCTGACAGCCTGTGCTAATCTGTCCAGTGCTGCTTGGCACACCTGAGAGCTGTCACAAATTAGAGCAATATCGTCAGCATACTACAATTCAAGAAGTCGTTCTCCTGGGAGCAGATCCACAACTTCTACGTCGTGTCCTGTGACGACATTGCCATGTCCATCAATAGCGAAGTTGAAGAGGAAAGGTGACAACAGGCTTCCTTGTCTCACACCGCTGGAGATATTAAAGGGCGACGACAACTTGCCGCAATCCCACACTCTGTCCGAGCTACGCGCAAATATTGCTCGGGTAATATGTTCATATCTCGCGGCACACGCATTCCGAGTAGACAGATCCAAAGTACACATCGTTCAACAAAAGCAAATGCAAACTTGATGTCGGGGAATTCGAAAACAGTAGGACGGTAACATACGTGACTGTGCTCCAACAACCGACGCAAGATGAAGATGTGGTCCACGAAACCCAGACCTCGGTGAAAACCGGCTTACTCTTCACGAATCTGGCTTTCACGAGTGCCAGTCGGTCTGTGAAGGATGACAGAGGCAAGCAATTTGGAGGCGATGGAGATCAGACTGATTCCTCTATGGCTGCCGCATTCCGATCGTGAGCCTCCTTTGAAAATTGTGACTATGATGGTGCGGCTCCAGTCGGTTGGGACAGTTTCCTGCTCCCACAGTTTCACTAGTAAATCGTGTAAGTCATCCACAAGAGCAGGTCCCCCGAATTTGAAGAGGGCTGGAGGAAGATCAGCTGGTCTCGCGGCTTTATTTAACTTCAACAGTCCGATCTGATTTTCGACTTCTGAGTGAGAGGGTGGATCCAAATGGACAGCCCACGGAGCAGGGCGATCAGTGGCCGGCGAGAAATCTAACAATTCCAGCCGATTAAATTGCCTTTCCAAGTGCACAGCCCAACGCTCCAAGCATTTTGAGAAGTTGTGGATAGGCTGTCCACTCTCGTCACAAATTGTTTCACCAACGCCAGGTCTCCTGCTGCCCGATTCTCGTATCAGCCGGAATAACTTGCGATGGTTAACAAGGGCAGCGGCCATTTCCATCTCTGATGCACGATGAGACCACCAGGATTTGCGGTCTCTCTTCAGGCTAGCACGGAGTTTTGCCCGGAGCTCTTTGCGAGTTTCATTGTGTTCGCTTCCAGCCGGAATATGCCGACGAGCATCTATAAGTTCTAGAGACTGTGAAGAGACCCAATGTCCATGTTGGCGATTAGACATACCACATGAGGATTTGCCTGCTGCTAGTAAAGTCTGGTGAACATGTGACCAGTGACCATCAATTGCATTCAGTGAGCGCTTACTCAACTCGCATGACAGCGCACTTTGGTAGGTACTCAGAACAGTTGGCTTTGTCAGTTGGCTGGTGTCAATGCGCTCACAACGTCGTCGTGGGCTTCCGCCAAAGAGCATCCGCAGGTCAGCACATACAAGTGCATGGTCGGTGTCCACACCTGTGCTCAAAATCGAGCGACAGTTCTGGACGCAGCCTCTCCATCGGTAACTTATCGCAATGTGAGCGATTTGCGTCCATAGCTGGTTCGAGGCTGGTGGGCGCCAAGTCACCCTCCGGCGGGTGCTGTGTCGGAAATTAGTGCTCGCAAGAAATAAGCGAGCATCCTCACACAAATGAAGTAACCGCTCACCGTTATCATTACGGGAGCCTACACCATGTTGGTTGCCCAGATGCAGCTCATCAGTGGATAATTTTCCAACTTGATTGTTCAGATCCTTAGCCAGCCCAACTGGGTCCGAGCTTCTCCTGAGGCTAAGGAGCTCGTTCAATTAGCGATAGAACACGTCTTTCACCGAATCATTGCTACAGTTTGTCGGTGCATATGCAGCGATAACGAATATACACCTGTTAGTCACACGCGACTTCGAAGCTTTGCACGAGCCAGCCAATCGGACCGCACACATCCGGCTGCTGATTGGAATCCAGTCAACCAGAGTATCTTCAGCCCGCGGACTCAGGTCAATACCAATACCAATTTGAGCACAGAGCACGAGTCTTGCAGGTGGGTCTCCAATATGCAGCAGTTATCTTTCGAGAGGGTCTCTAATATTCCGTCAAGTGCTTCCGGTTGACAGATCTGTATCAATGCACGTATATTGTGGCATGCCAGTCTGAGGGAAAATCGAATGCTGTAAATGGAAGTCGTTGAACTTGGATTGGTTGCTTGGTTGGACATGGGCTTTTCGGCATTACCGGAATGACACTGCGCGTTCACATGTGAGTTAAACCTAGATAAAAGCCTATCAATGCGAGGTGGGGGATGGCCAATAACTGGGAGATTGAAAATAGGGAATGATAGTGGAGCTGGAACGGGACGGTAAGAGGGAAAAACTTAAGAAGGGAACATGAAGCCGGGAGTTTTGAGCAGCAGCATCCAAACCCCTATTCACCCTGCTCGATATAATAGGTAGGACACCGTTGATTATCCCCTGCGGTGGCCAGAGCATCAATAAATTGTTTGAAGAGAAGTTCGTTGTATCGCATGGGCAGGATACTGTCAGGTCGGTCAGGCATCGACAGGAGAATGGTTAGGGTTCTCAACCAAAGCCTTTGCAGCAAAAGCCAGGTCGCAAACCAGCGGGTTTGGCAATGAGCTACAGTGTTCGTTTTAGTCCATAAGGAGCCACCTCATACCAACTACCAACTTGGGGGAGCAGAAGGCTGGGTTTCTCCGGCTCTAACCATTGACCAACCTGGTATCAGTGGCTCTGAATTTGTAAAGAAAGCACCACCCAGCATATCTCAAACGATCGCCGAGGAACACAGAGCATCTCATCACCGTACGTTCCAGCCTCATTGCGATGGATCCAGCCTTGTTGCGATGGATGGAAGAAAACACTGCTCAAGAGATACTTGTGATTCCCTACCTGCCTTAGAACATTGCGCGCAATCACGACGGATGTCGACGCCACGAGCTTGCTAGGGTAAAAAAGGCTTTCGCTTGTTCTCAACTGCATTTCGTATAAGCCTGCACGAACATAGGTGGGCAATTGTATAGTTTCTTTGTTTAATAATTACGCTGGACGATGCACGTGGCTTTTGACACGAGGGTCAATCGGGTATATGAAAGGCAAGCGACCTGGTATGTGGCTTGGGACACTGCAACTACGGTAGGGTTAAGGTGCACCTGGCTTTCAATCGCGGCCTTCGCTCAGTGGGCCACTGTACTTGCTACCACAACTTCCGTGCAAGAGGTAATCAGGTTGAAGTGAGAATTTTGTGTACGTGGTCGCAGCGTGGTAGCTTCAAGATTTCCACACAGATGTGAACAAACAGAAAATCGCGACGGAGACCATGTTTTCCGTCAACGTTTAGATTCCATGTTCTATCAACAACTGCGTCTTAAACGATGTAGTCTGCTAGTTCCCTTGGGGTAGGCTCGATTATATTGGCCAGACATTTGGCTAACTTCTGATACGGTGTGCCTACCGTTGAACCTATTGGTCGTAAGGGAATGTCTTCGTTGTTGGTTTTCAGCAGTGCTTACAAATAAAGTATACTAGATGCTCGAGTGATCGGCATCGTCAAATGTTTTGCGTGATTCCGTCCCACCTGCGGTATGGTCTTTAGTTACCTAACTATGGATTTCATATCCTGTTCGGCTTTATCGCTGCTTGGCACATCGCAAAGGAATGGAGGGGATTCTGCGACAATAGTTTGTATATTCTGTTTGTAGCCCTGTTTTCCACTTTGACGAGACCTGATCCCACACCTTGTCTCAGTATTACAGCCTTTTCATTGCCTAGCTTTTGCTTTAAGTAGTTGCATTGCGCATGTTGCCGTACCACATGCTGTCCCGAATGCCTGGATCATGCAGGCCTGGTGGGCCATGATCAAGGCCATTCGGTGCCAACATTGAAGCGACGATTGACCTTGCAGGGAACGTGGGCAGAACCTACTCGGCGTTGGTAAGTAAGCTGCATTCGATTTGCTGACTGCCTGCTCGTATGCTGTGCCTTATTATTTCAGGTTTTGGTTTATTATATTGTGTCATTAATACGCGTGTTAACTATCCTCTATTAACATTCACACGTCACGTAAGTTGGCTGCACTTAACTTAGCTAAGATTTTCGCAATTTTGACATTTTCTTAAAATATCTTTTCTGACGTCGTGCAAAAATGGCGGATTGTTTTGGACACCAATTCAGTTGATATGTTCTCTTATAAAGTAGCAATTTCGACATATCTGTATGCATTATTCGGTTTATATTATTTCACCTTGCCGTTTCAAGTGACTGACTGCTGGTTTATATCCTCAGTGTGACTGCTTTTGGTGTGCATGTCGACAAGATGCTTACCTGAGTAGTACCCACTACCTCTTCCATACTTACACCAGGAGACAGTTGGTCCTTGCTGGAGGGGACAGTTAGTAGGTGCCATACGGCACTGTAATGACCGAAGAATGGATTCGTGCACTCAGTGAGGAGCGAACTGCAGTCCAGCCAACGCCCTGTGTGCCCTTGCTTCCAAAATACAGCGTGCTTGTGTTGCCTGTGAAGAATTGTGGGCCGGCTCCGTTGATGAAACGTGGTTCCCATCCACATGCCGCCTGGTCTTATTCCTTCGGGTTTACACTGGATATGGGTTGTGGGGCTGGAGTTGTAGTTGGCGCAGCGCAAACCAACCACAGTTCCCCTGTAACCGCAACCGTCCTGTGGCTGGCCATAGTGACAGCCAAATCGGAAACCGGATGCCGCCAAGTATATATATATATATATATATATATATATATATATTTCTCATATGGCGGGAGAGCCTATGGTGCGCTGAGGCTGGTGGTGGCTAGATCCTGACAGATGTTCTACCCACTGCTGCTACTGTTGCGCCATAGTCTCATGCCCTGGGCGCCTCCACGTGGCGACCGCTGGGTGGGAGTTAGGTTTCGCCCTTCTCCCTGCTAAGATCCAGGACAACAATCCGCATGAGTCAGCTAACTGACCATGTGCTAGACCCGCTGCCTTTCGGGTGTTCATTTAATCGAAGGCTTTGGCTGAGGACCCGAGTCGTTCTCCTGTCAGGATTGGGCGCCCTGGCAGTATCCTAGTCCATCCTCTCCGGAGGTTAGGAAGTGGTCGATAGCCCACTTCCCGTAAAACCTAGCCATGGGAGACAACAGGTTACGGGTGATATTCTCAATGCTCGATTGGCGTAGAGCACGAGTGCCACGCATTGTCTCTGACGGTGGGAGGACACCTCCGGGTGTTCAATGGTTTGTTACTGCCCGCCTCAAGCCAGGCAGCCCCTGGTCAAATTGGTGCAAACCCGCCAAAAACCCACCTGCGTCTGACCGTGGTCGCAGGTGCGTATCCAATTACGGTCGCAAAACATATGATAACTGTTCCAGAACCTCAAAGGCTGCGTGTGACGGCCGTCAAGCAGATCCCAATCTGTCTCTGCAATCACATTCCCGAGCTGGATCTGCTCTCCACTGCCCTGTGGGTCAGGCTATTGAGCCAAAGGCTCCGGGCGGAGTCCCTCAAGCAAACCTCCAAACCACCCACTGCCTTGTGGGTCAGGCTATTGAGCCAAAGGCTCCGGGTGGCGTCCCTCAAGCAAACCTCCAAACCACCCACTGCCTTGTGGGTCAGGCTATTGAGCCAAAGGCTCCGGGTGGAGTCCCTCAAGCAAACCTCCGAAGGACAACGACCACCTCGCGTGCGATTGCCCACCGATGCGATCGTATGCCTGCGCGCAAAGCACTCAGCATCGGGTGCTGGAAAGTGCGCACATTACTGGACCGGAACTCGAGCGAGCGCCCGGAGCGGCGCACTGCACTGGTCGCAATGGAGCTGGCGCGCTACCACATCGATATTGCGGCGCTCAGTGAAACTCGGCTCGCTGAGCAAGGTAAGTTACATGAAGCAGGTGCTGGCTACACATTCTACTGGGTGGGGAACGCCGCCTCAGCACCACGTGAACATGGGGTCGGATTTGCAATATCCGATCGCCTGAATGGCCAGCTGGTGGGTGAACCAACGGGCATCAGCGCGCGGCTGATGACTGTTCGCCTGCGACTCGGAAGAGGTAAGTTTGCTACTTTTATAAGCACGTACGGTCCGACCATGTGTTATCCTGATGACACGCGTGATCAGTTCTACACTGAGCTATCCTCCGTGATACGGTCTGTGTCGAGGAGCGACCGACTATTTCTGCTGGGTGATTTTAATGCGCGCGTTGGGCGTGATGCATCAGCGTGGACAGATGTTATCGGTGCGCATGGCATTGGTTCAGCGAATGCGAACGGTAACAGGCTGCTCTCACTGTGTGCCACTCACGGCCTGACGATCGCGAACACTCGGTTTGCACTGAGTGCGAGTGATATAGCAACTTGGACGCATGCACGGAGTGGTCACGCTCACCTGCTCGACTATGTCATCGTACGTCAGCGTGATATGCGTGAAGTGCGCATGACACGTGTACTGCGTGGAGCTGAGTGTGGCACTGATCACAAATTGGTTCGGACCAAACTGTACATATATTTTCGTAAATCGATGTATTGCACTCCCGCCGTGAATCGGCGTAAATTTAACATTCTCTCCCTCGGTACTGTGGCGAAACGTACTGAGCTGGAGAAGGCGATGGCTGCACGCCTGTGTGGTGATGTGGACTGTATAGCCACAGTGGGCGACCTGGGGCACCACATTCGCGACCAGGTGACAGCTGCTGCGGAGGAGACCATCGGGCGCGCAAACTGTAAGCGGCCTGATTGGTTTGATGACAACAATGGGACGATTGATGCATTGGTGTCAGAGAAGAATGCAGCATTTGCTGCACATGTTGCAGATCCCAGTGACTTGGGGAAGAGTAGTCAGTTTCGCAAACTTCGACGGCGACTGCCCCGAGAGCTCCGTCGCATTAAAAATGCATGGTGGACGGAGAAGGCGAAGCAGATGGAATGCTACGCCGAACGCCGTCAACACAAGGAATTCTTTGACTCCTTGAAGGCGGTGTATGGACCGAGATTGGAACCGCTGAGAACATTGATCGATGGTAGTTCAGGCGCTACCTGCACCCAGACTGCAGACATATTGCAGGTCTGGCGGAAACACTTTGACTGTCTCTTGAACAACCGTTCAGAGATCGACTGGCCTACATTGAATGGCCTGAAGCAGCACGATGTGAAGGCAAATCTGGCAGATACGCCGAGACTTGATGAGACACAGAGAGCACTTGCTCAGCTGCGAAACGGCAAATGTGCCGGAGGTGACGGGATCCCACCTGAAGTATTGAAACACGGTGGACCCGCGTTGTTGACTGCGCTGTACCACTTGGTGCAACGCGTGTGGATTGAGGAGGAAGTGCCTTCTGAGCTGAAGGATGCCCTTGTGCTACCACTGTACAAGGGCAAAGGTAGCAAGCAATGTTGCACGAATTATCGTGGCATCAACTTGCTGAGTTGTGTGGGCAAGGTGATTGCCCGAATCCTGCTCAATCGCCTCGTGAGTCAGATTGTGGAACCTCACGTGGCGGGAGAGCAATGTGGATTCCGTTCGGGTCGCAGCACTATAGATATGGTGTTTGCGGCTCGTCAGTTGCAAGAGAAGTGCAGAGAACGACACCGTCCATTGTACTCGCTTTTTGTTGATTTCACCAAGGCATTTGATACGGTGAACCGCGAGGCACTGTGGCTGGTGTTGGGTAAGTTTGGTTGCCCGCGTAAGTTTGCAAGTTTAATTGAATGTCTGCACAGTGGAATGCGAGCGAGGGTGCAGCTGAGTGGAGAGACCTCTGATGACTTTCCAGTTGTCTCTGGTGTGAAGCAAGGCTGTATCTTAGCTCCTGCCCTGTTTAATATCTATCTTCATGCAATGTTGTCTTGTGCTTTTGATGTGGCTTGTGCTTACGGTGTTCGTGTGGAGCACCGTATTGATGGTGGGTTGCTGAACATCCGTTGTTTCGGTGCGAGAACTCTAGTCTGTGAGACAACTATCCGTATGTTGCTGTTTGCTGACGACTGTGTGTTGTTTTCACACAGCGCGGATGAGTTGCAGCACATGACTAGTGCTCTGGCTTCGACAGCGGCCAAATTCGGGCTCACCATCAACACAAGCAAAACTGTCTGTCTCTTGCAGCCTTCACCGGAGGTGCAATCTTCAATATTGCCGCAAATCAGCATTGGTGCTGAAGTATTGGAAACCACCTCCCGCTTCTGCTACCTTGGGAGTGTGATGTCGACTGATCAGCAGCTACACGTTGAGTTGCGTAATCGCGTGTCGAAGGCGGCAGCGGCATTCGGGAAGCTAGAGTACCGAGTGTGGAACAACCATCAGCTTAGCATTGGCACGAAGCTGATGGTGTACAAATCCATGGTACTGTCCGTTCTTCTATACGGCAGTGAAACGTGGACGATGTACTGGCGGGATGTGCGATATCTCGAGCGGTTCCATCAGCAGTGTGTGCGACGAATTTTGCGGATCGGCTGGGGCGCCAGAGTTGCAGACACGGAAGTGTTGCGCCGAAGTGGGATGTATGCAGTGGACGGCATACTTTTACTGCGACACCTGAGATGGCTCGGTCATGTGAGCCGTATGGATTCGACGCGAATACCGAAACAACTTTTATACGGTCAGCTGAGTATAGGGAAGCGGCATGCTGGGAAACCAAAGTTACGTTACCAGGACATGATTAAAGTGAGCCTCACACGCTCTAATCTTGATTGCAGATCATGGGAATCGAAGGCGGTTGATCGTGGTGCATGGCGCGATCTAATCACGAAGGCAGTTGCTGAAGTGCGAGAGAAAGCCCTCATGCATGCAGAGAAGAAGCGGCAAGTGCGGAAGCGGCAAGCACCGATGAATTGTACTCCATCGACATCGAGCGCATTGTGCTGTAGAACATGCGGTCGCGAGTGCCTTAGTCAGCAGGCCTAGTGAGCCATGAGAGAGGTCACTCGGGACCACTGCCGAAGCGACGACGGGTCCCGCAGTGAACGTAGGCAGCACCGGCGCAGCGTTTGTAGGCACGCTGAATTCGATTTACTAACCGCGTGCTTGCATGCTAAGTCTCTTTATTTCAGGTGGTGGGTTTTCGGTTCTCTCCTAATGCCTTTCTTTCTCATATAAATGTCTAGTGGGCCATGAGCTGTGCCATTTGGGGCCACTACAGAAGCGACGATGGGTCCTGCAGAGAATTACGACGAGCCGGCGCAGCGTTTGTAGGCACGCTGAATTCGATTTACTAACCGCGTGCTTGCATGCTAAGTCTCTTTATTTCAGGTGGTGGGTTTACAGTTTTTACCTTCCTGCTTTTCTTTCTCATATAAATATCTCCTTGTACTCTATTCCATTAACTTGCACACACCGCTTCAGCCAATTGTATTCGATTT